>OZ024808.1:24349917-24812695 GCA_964017045.1 Omphiscola glabra
ATGGACAATCCACTGATTGTTAACACTGCACTCCGTGTTAACATTGCACTCCATGTTAACAATGCACTAGATGTTAACAATACACTTAATGTTCGGTTGAATGTAGTAAGATTGATTTGAGAGATTTTAAATTTGGTACACTGACTATTCAAGTTGAAAAAAAAAATAGTTAAAAATCTGATTTCATTTGATACGAATTATATTATAATAATTAGATTTGTCATGACTTTTTCATTGATATATTTTTTAAGTTTTGTTTAAAAATAACTTGTAAAAAATACGGGGGTGGGGGTAAACGTTGAAACTTTCATCAACCTCATTATTTTCATTATTTCTAATAGCTAATTTTAGTCTTGAGGGCTTGTCTGTGAAAAAAGTGTGCATATCAAATGGACATTAAAAAAAAAATCCTTTATATCAACTTCACTTTTATCCGTGGCTGGTTGTATGGCGGACAGACAAAATATGTGGACGGCTAATGGACCCAATTCCCGTCAACCTATCGAGCTGAAACTTGGCACATAGACTTGTTGCTGGTGGACGTTAGACACCTGCGTTTTCTTTTGGAGATGAATTAATTATTTAGTTTGTTTCCTTTCGTTGTTTCACTTAAAGCCAAACGTTTTTAAGTTATTTTCTATTAGCAAAACGCTTGACAACAAATTTATTTTACGAGGACCAAGTTCAAACTTTAAGGAAAGAATGGTTAATTTTTTTTAATAACCCCCCATTTGAGAACAAATGTTTCAGAATCCTTACCTGATTATCAGAGCTTGAACCACCATTTGAGAACACATGTTGCCGAATCTTTGCCTGATAATCAGAGCTTGAACCACCATTTTAGAACACATGTTGCAGAATCCTTGCCTGATTATCAGAGCTTGAACCACCATTTGAGAACACATGTTGCAAAATCATTGCCTGATAATCATTGCTTGAACACCCTTTTGAGAAACTAATGTTTATGAAATACAGTTCGGGCGATAATAAAACATGAACGGTAATAAACAAAACATTATAGATGGGACCTTAAGTCATTATTATGTTGGTGGCTGTAGTTATTCGGTGTAAAGTCATTACGTCTTCTACACTGAGTAAAACACGATAAAGATAAAATTGGTCAATGCCCACTTAGTACAACAGTCGATAGAGATAGAATTGATCAGTCCCATGTAGTAAAACATTTGATAAAGATAGAATTGATCGACGCTATGCAAAATTAATATCGATTTGAACTCTTATACACCAGACAGTCATTTTTTACAATCTTTTATCATCTGATCATAAATAAATATATAAAAAGAATGGGCTATGCTGACATAACGCCAAAGCACCGACAATATTTTGATAAGCTCGGATTCTTAAAACCGATCATAGTTATTTTCTATTATTTTACAGAAATCGAATAAATTTACATGCGCAAAAAAATATTATATTTCATATTTTATTTTAGCAACAGTTTAAGCAATGTTATTATAAATTAAAAATATATTTAAAGTAAACACTAAGCAACTATTTTAATCATTTTAAGCGACTGTAAAAGTTATGAAAAAATTATTTATCAAAATATTATGATCTAAGAATTGCACCTTAAACACATTTATTGTGAAAAAACAAATATCAGTTATTCTTAGTGCGTATTTTAGTGTGCTGTCAATATTGTGAAATAAAAATGAAATTAATATGATCTAAATTATTACGCAAATGACGTCATAGCGCGATTGCCTATTTTAGCCAGTTTCTTTGATTTTATAAGCGTGCGTGACAAAAATGATGCTATTTTTTCGCATTTATAAAAATAAAATTAATAAATATAATAGATTGCTCTTTAAATTTATAAAATTTTATAAAATTAAATACAAATTTAGCTTTGTATTTTTAACATTTACCAAGTTTTTACTTTTATTCTTACAAAAAAATAATACTTTTATGAAATTTATAAAGTAGTAAAAAATTACCCTTTAATACGAAAAAGCAGATTAATGCAATCAGTGCAGCGAAACAACATATCCAAATAGGATACACTAATGTACATATCACTCATCAAAATAGAAACAAAGCATGTGAAATGAAAAAATTATTTTTTCGCAAGTAAGGGGTTACAATCCCGTGGATGATTATTTTCTTTTTTTAAAACTCACTTTGGGGTAAGGGAAGAAGTAATACGATAGTCTCATTTGCGCAAGGCAGCATACTTTTGTTTCAAAATGAATTTGACAAATAGTTAACCTTCTTAGGTACATATATATGAGGGTTATGAAATCGGGTTTGTATAATTTTACGTGGATGACAATTTCTTTAAATCCAATAATATTACAGTTTTTAAAAATAAATGTTATCTTCTTATTTTAACAATTAAGAAAAGCGACGACGTAAACAAAACATAAGTACATTTAGATAGATAGATAGATTAGATTAGATAGATAGATAGATAGATAGATAGATAGATAGATAGATAGATAGATAGATAGATAGATAGATAGATAGATAGATAGATAGATAGATAGATAGATAGATAGATAGATAGATAGATAGATAGATAGATAGATAGATAGATAGATAGATAGATAGATAGATAGATAGATAGATAGATAGATAGATAGATAGATAGATAGATAGATAGATAGATAGATAGATAGATAGATAGATAGATATATAGATAGATAGATAGATAGATAGATAGATAGATAGATAGATAGATGGATAGATAGATATATAGATAGATAGATAGATAGATAGATAGATAGATAGATAGATAGATAGATAGATAGATGATAGAGAAATAGATAGATAGATAGATAGATAGATAGATAGATAGATAGATAGATAGATAGATAGATAGATAGATAGATAGATAGATAGATAGATAGATAGATAGATAGATAGATAGATAGATAGATAGATAGATAGATAGATAGATAGATAGATAGATAGATAGATAGATAGATAGATAGATAGATAGATAGATAGATAGATGTTGCCTGCTCACATGGACAGATGTATGTTGCCTGCTCGCGTGTCGAAAACCAATTTATTCGCATACGCAACAGACGGTAAAAAATAAAATATATTGTCAATAAAAAAAGTTCTAGTAAAGACAAAATTAAAATACAAACACTTTCTTTCTTTGAGTGGAATGACAAGGCATGCCGGGTACCCAAGTATATCATAGATCTAACAAAGATACGTGTGTGCTTTGAATCAATTTTGAATTATTTCTTTCTTTATTCCTGCTGATAATTTACAATCGATCTTTTAATAAATTATCACGTTATTAATATTTTTTACATTAATTTCATAGTTACGGTTAAAAATACATAAATAGCCATGACACATGTCAAAAGCAAGAAATGTTATGTTTTTAAAAAAAGGACAAAAGTTCAAAGTGCTTATTAAAAATTGTAGCTATCCTCATTAAAAGACTTTTTTAATATATATATATATGTATATATATATATATATATATATATATATATATATATATATATAAATAAATAAATAAATATATATATACACTGTATAATATATATTAAAAAAGTCTTATACACTGTATAATATATATATATTATATATATATATATATATATATATATATTAATCGTTTTACTTGCAAAAATCAAATGAGTATGTCTCCCCATCGGTTACAGCATGCTGCCATTTTGTTTCGAAGTCATATAAACATATTTCAATGCCTTCATCAATCTCCGATCTCTTGGTGGCGTTAGTGTGACAGTCGGACTCAAGATAAGCATAGATCACTGTAGATAAGTTCGAAAATGTAAATATACATAAATATCAAATTATTATTATTACTAGGTGGTTTCATATAGCGCAGTACCCCAGCCTAAGGCTTGGCTCACTGCGTTTCACATGAAAATTAGCAATTACAGAAAACTATACATTTAAAAACAATTGATGAAAAGCTTGACCTCAACCAAACAAATAATATCTATTCTTGTCTAGCCATGGACAGCACACAGCAGCCTTGAGCGTTGTTGATCACTCTGAGGGTCGTGAGAATGAGAATTAGTGTTGTTTGAATTGATGGGTCTTGGGGGCAGTTTTGAAGGCTATGATGGTCGTTATAATATTGATGTGTAATGGGAGAGAATTCCATTGTATAGGGGCACAGAAAGAGAAAGATCATTCACCATATGTTTTAGATCGTGTTCTGGGAACAGAAATAATACTTGACTCTAAAGGAGGAACAAAGCTTTCGAAGGGGTGAAAAGAAAGAAAGAAGTTCAGAAAGATGGATTGGGCAGGAACCAGATAAAAAGTTGTGACAGAGAACAGACAGCTTGTAATCAATGCGTGCCTGTATAGGGAGTCAATGGAGTGAGTTAAGTAGTGGAATCACATTTCTTTGCTTTAAAACGAACCTAGCAGCAAAGTCTTAAACTTTCTGCATTTTTTCTATGAAATATTTTGATGCACCTGACAGAAGGGAATTACAATAGTCAAGACGAGAGAGAAAAAGATCACATACTCGTGTTTTTGTTGCGCTAACTGTGAGGTAGTGGCGGATGGAGCTGGTCTCGTGGATAGCTGTGTACGCAGAGCGACAGATATGAGAAATATGATTATTGAGAGACATGTTGCCAGAAAGTATGTTACCAAGATTTCTAGGAGAGAATGTGAACCTATATCGGCGCTACCTATTTGAAACGAGATGGAAGAGCTGAGTTATAGGATGATTCATGATTGTGAATGAGGAATGCTTCCGTTTTGTCATCGTTCAGCTTCAACTTGCTGAGATTCATCCATGACTTGACATCACCAATGCACTCCAGCAAGGTGTGGATAGTGGAATTGACAGGAGAGGGATGGGTATGCTTGTATTGCTGCGTGTAATCTGCGAATTACTGGCTCTCAACAGCATGCCTCCCGAGCAGGAAGAACAGTGGTCTGGTATATATAGTGAATAGATAGCGACCAATAACGGACTCAAATGACACGCTGTATACCAAGTCAGAACTGCCGGAGAGACATTCATAAACAGTGACCGCCTGCGTTCTATCGGAGAGGTAGGACAGAAAAACTCTAAATGTAGCTTGAACATCAAAGTTGGTTTCACATGCGTTAGTTGTAATTTGATGTATGCTATTATGTGCCATAGATCCAATTCTATTTATATTGGCAAACTGGGAGAAGATAGGCAGAAAGGCTTAATGAAAATCATCGGGATATTGATCACGGTAAACTCTAACCAGTCTCTTCACATTTCAACAGTGGTGATCACAAATATACATTAGATGTACCATCACGGCAATGATTTCCCGACAACATACCAGAAAGAGTTTTTTAAAAAATAATTGAAAACAAAGGCCTTCAGCTTTTTGGCATCGTATTACCAATCAAATTATTATTATGGTAATAATCAAATATGATTCTACCAATGTTTATCAAATTCCCTGTATTTCTTTTATGTTCTCTTATTCCTTATATTTTAGGTATCACTAAATATTTTGGTCCGTAAAGGATCTGGACCTTATTTTTCACAGTATCAAATGTTATATTTTTTTCCCTTCCTGAATCTTCTTCTGGCAACAAAAAAGAAGATCTCTAAAGATGTGTACTGTGCTCTGTTTCTTGTCATATTTTTATTTGTCCTGATTATTGAAGAAGGCTCTAAGCCGAAACAATCCGATCTCATTGTTCTGTCTTTTGATTCAATCTACAAGGTAACTTGTTCTACTATTTCATTCACACAGCTTGTATTTTATAAACATCTTTGCTTTATAACTAATTCTATCAATACTTCATTACTTTCTTGCATCACTTACGTATAAATCCCTAACTTCATACTTTATTCTCATTTTTACTTAACCCACCCCTCTTTTATTCCAAAAACCTCTCATTACCTTCACTTCCATCCGGGGAACAGAGGATTTCCTCACTTTCCATGAGGTTTCGGAAACTTTCCTTAACGCTGTCGTCATTACACCGTAGCTGGTTGGCATCCACACAATTTTTAAATTCTTCTGCTTCTCTGTAGACAAAAATTTGATACGACAAGACTTCAGGTGCTCTTTACATTTCCTTATGTTTTGGAGATCTAAAACGGACATAACTAAATGAATATCCGTTACAACAAACCGAGATAGTAGTTATTTCTAAACTAAATTTAATGTTTTTTAAGTGTAAAGAAAAATCAAATTTACTCACTGACAGAATTGTTCGAGAACACCCTCAACGATGTCAACCTGCAGTGTTTTAATGTGGAAATTGCATTCCGCTGATTGGTCGCAGCCGTCTGATCTTCTAAAAATGCTGCAGTCTGGTCACAAAAAAGAGATTTTATGCTTTGTATAAAAATTAATTTTTAGCAATATTTATAATAATACATCGATAGATTTATTAATATAATTATATATCTTTCTATCCATGTCTACTCAGGCCTGATAACTAAAAAATTGTTAGGCCCCCGTCTAGCTGACAGAGTTCGGGCCCCTTTTGTGTTTGAAACATATTTTAAAAACTCGAAAAGGGACGAGACCTTAATAGCTAGGGCCCCTGACAAGTACAGACCTTTCCCCCATCACATAGGTGTAGGCCTACGCTACTTATCTATCTATCTGTCTATCTATCTATCTATATATCGAGTGCACTTTTTGCATAGACAATATCCCGTAACTGCGATGTCTGATTATCCATTTGTGTCGGCTCAATCACAACTGGAAACATCTGGTTTATTAATAAAATAATTAACGTTACTGAAAACATTGTCTCATCGCTTTGAATGTCTCTTTCTGTTCCTCACTGCATCTGTCTAGCCAACTTACAGCAACGTAACGTTGAACTCACCACAGACAATGACAGCAGACGACAAGGCGAGGATGTGCATCAACATTTTCATCAAATCCGGAGACGATTGGACAACGAACCAGTTGTCTTCTCTTGTTTTAAAGCCAAATGCTCTATGCAGTTTCATTGGTAAAATTGCGCAATAATTATGATGAAAGCACAGCGACATTTTAAGAGATCATTATAAAGACCAAGGTTGGCCCGAAATGTTTTATAGCCAGTCAGTGCTTGCATTTTGTTGGGCTGGGGATGGGAAGGGGAAATCGCTATATAATGAACATAAAAGCACAGTGGCATTTTAAGAGATCATTTTCAGTACCAAGGGTTCCCAAACTCAGATCATCTTCGGCCCTCACATGGCTACACTCACACGCTTGTTATTTTAAATGGACAAGCCACTAATGTTAACACTGCATTCAATGTTAACACTGCACTCGATGTTAACACTGCACTCGATGTTAACAAAACACTGCACTCGATATTAACACTGGGCTCGATGGTAATTCTGCACTTAATGTTAACAATGCACTCAATGTTAACACTAAAGTAAATGTTAACACTGCACTCGACGTGAAAACTGCACTCTATGTTAACACTGCACTCGATGTTAACATTGCGCTCAATGTTAACACTGCACTCAAAATTTACACTACACTTGATTTTAACACTGCACTCGATGTTAACACTGCACTTGATGTTAACACGGCACACGCTGTTAACACTGCACTCAAAGTTATCACTGCCCTCGATGTTAATACTACACACTATGTTAACACTGCATTCGATATTTGGTTGTCCAAAGTAAGACTGATTCCAGATTTTTAAAACTTACTACATTGCTACGCATTGTTATATTTTCTTTAGAAACATTCTATAGTTTAAACTTTGTGAGTTTTGGGAAGGAGGGTGGGGGGTGGTGATTTATTAACGTTAGCCTCACTATTTTCATATTTCACACGGGAAACCACATTCACGGTGTAGTTTTAAGTGTTTTTCATTGAAGAAATTTCATATCCAAAGGATATTTTTGAAAATAGTTTGTATTAATTTCTCCTATGGTCGTGGCTGGCTGCATAGCTGTATGATGTAATTTCGGACGGTTAAGTGCCCCACTTCCCGCCAACCTTTCGAGCTGAAATTTGGCACAGGGACATTCTATCAAACGTTTAGTTCCAACCCCCCAATCCCCCCCCCCTATAATCCCCTCATAATCCCACTTTTTCATGAGGTTTCTGAAGGAGATATGACGACACTGATTTCACGAAATAAAATTCCTGATAACGGCGCTAAATTAGATTTCCTATTTAAAAAAATTTTGCAATTGCGTTTTGTGCGTATTATTTTATTGTGTTTTCCGAGAAGAATTTGGTTAAATAAATCTGGGGCGTTAATGCAGGGGGGACATTGGCAGGGCCAACCTTAGGCCACTGCAACCTAAACGGCCGTAGTGGGCCCCGCAATTTATTTTCTAATACAAAATCTTAATGTTCACTTATTATCCTTATCCCTACCCCAGACTGGGCCCCCATTGCAATCCGTTTCGCAAATTAGGCCCCGCAATTGTTAGGGCCGGCCCTGGTCATTGGAATATTAGCAATGTTCAGGGTGGTGAAAAAAATTTGAAGTTGCGAGCCTTGGAGGGGGGGGGGGGGCACTAGTTAGGATTCTTATAACGTGCATTAATTTGCGTATATGCATGTTTTGTCAAATTGTCGGCCTCACCCCCTGCTCGATATTATATCGTATAAAGGATTTTTACCAAAGACCTTATTTTAGGGGTTGTTTCATTTAGTATGAGTTTGAGTTAACGGGATAAACCAAATCCACAATGTTACATAACTGCGATGTCTTTTTTCCTGATTGGGCTTTTACATTTTACTTCAAGTCACTTCCTTTTAATTCTTCTTTTTTCTCTACCTTGTTTCTGTCTGGTTTTCTATTTTTTAGGTAGGATTTATCTCTCTCTCTATATATATATTATGTAAATTTGATGACTACTTATTTGTATGTCTTGTACTGATGAAGGCAAGTGCCGAAACGTTTAATTATTTGTAATGTACAATTATTATTAAAGCTCAATATATATTGTTATATCGACACAGATTGTTCGTGTCTATTTAATCTATTTGAGTTAACAAGCATGATTGGTGTCGAGTGCAGAATGTGTTGTGAAAGTGGTGCCCATCATTCACGATGTGTTGGTGCATGATGTGTGCCCTATTAATTAGAACTTTGTGTTATGTGTGTTGTCAAGCGACGTGTGACAAATTTCTATATCCGTGACGTCATCTTTGTTGTTATGGAAATTTTGCTTTGTTTACTTTACAGTTAAGTTTGTTTACCTTAAAATTAAGTTATGTTAACCTTAATGTTAAGTTTTGTTTACCTGAATGTTAAGTTTTTTTTTACCTCAACTTGTTTACCTTAATGTTAAGTTTTGTTTACCTTAATGTCAAGTTTTGGTTATCTTAATGTTAAGTTTTGATAACCTTAATGTTAAGTTGTATTTACCTTAATGTCTAGCTGGTGCAGAATCTGTGTTTAGTGGAACAGGTCTGCAGGGAGCAGCAGTCTAGTAACTTATATTACATGAATATTTATGATTAGGTTTAATTAAGATATAGTCTTGAGATAAGTCTGTGTAGTTCTCAGCTCTATTCAATAACGTTACCGTGTCTGTGGAAGGAAGACCGAATAGTTCCCTCGCCAAAAGGAACTAACTGTAGAGCCGTAACAAAAAGAGTAAAATGAACAAAATGAGATCCTATTGAATACACAGTCCCGTAACAAAGAGAGTAAAAAGAACATAAAGAGATCAAATTGAAGGCACATTCCAGTAAAAAAGAGAGTAAAAAAGATCAGATTGAGATCCAATTGAATACACAGTTCCGTAACAAAGAGAGTAAAAAGAACAAAATGAGATCCTATTGAATAGACAGGCCGTAATTGTGTAGACGATAATTTGAAAAAAAATTGAGTCACATATGTCCAATAATGTTTGGGTAATTATGAGCTATTTTGCAAGGGGGTGCGTTTAGATTGTGCAATATGGCGCGTTTGTTAACATCTAGGATATCATCACCCACTCAGAAAAACAAGTCGACAAGCGATGCAGTAAAGGGTCTATAATTATAATACAGTTGTTACTTGTTAACGATATTTAAAAATCTCGCACACTTAAATCACCAAGAAATACACATTAAGAGAATAATTTCGAAAGCTTATTTGCCGAATAGTAAAACATGTCCATTTTACTTCAGCCATGATTACAAAAATAGATTTTTTTTAAAAATTATGTGTTTGAGAAAAAAAGCGTGTTGAAAAGTTGTTTTTTCTGCTAGCCTTGAAACCAAAATAAACAATTTGCTGCACATATTGTATGAGAAATATTTACAAGGTTTTCAAGAGCTGGCAGATCCAGAACCTCAGACTTATTCGTGTTAATAGCGACACAGTAGTTTACTACAATGTATTGGAGAAATTATCGACATTGCGTTTCAGGTGCCCTTCTGATCTTGCGTTTAAGACACAGTCATTGGCTTACAGACCGTCCCTAAAGATATCCTTCAGGACCTTGAATTTACCATGTAGCTTCATGATGATGTCTCTAAGGCCCTTGGCTTTGGCATGCAGCCTCATGATGATGTCTCTCAAGACCTTGGCTTTGGCATGCAGCCTCATGATGATGTCTCTCAAGACCTTGGCTTTGGCATGCAGCCTCATGATGATGTCTCTCAAGACCTTGGCTTTGGCATGTAGCCTCATGAGGATGTCTGACGACGAATAGCGTGCTATCATTTCGATATCTCATACTGATCGAAAAGTCTCTCTCTTAGAAAGCATCAGTCAGCATGGAAAAGAACATGCTAAGACATACACTTGTTGCTTGCTATTTGCCACAGGCATGGGTATAGACTTCTTTCCGTTTTTCCCAGACACCCAGCTGGCATACAGCATTGGAATTGGTGTGCCATTAATATAAATTTTCTTGGGCATCTATCAGTGACAACAATTTTTCAGAAGACCTTATCTGCCACCACTGTAGAAGGACATGGTCAGATCTTAAAAACAATTTTGTTCATAATTTATTTTCTGTAGCTGTCTGTGCGCAAACAACATATTAATAGCTGCACGTTCTTTACGGAAGCTGCAATGACATTCTTACTGGAGACTGTTCTCAAGATGCGTAATTAGTCCGTTTGAAAAGATTGCCTCAAGATTCCATTTACGTTTGTAAAAGTGAACAATAGATTCGTGCTTGAAATCCTTATAAATAGGTTATTCCAAACACATCAGAATGAACAGCTGTGTAGCCTTTCATTCACAGCTGTGCATTCTCTCCTTGCATATTTTTACTCAATGCTGTCAAGCCCGCGGCCCGGTTTGGGGGGGGGGGGGCGCATGTGGCTTCAAGCTGATTTTAAATTGCTCGACACAGCCTGACAATTTTTCATGATGAACTAAAAGAAATAAATATTGTCAAACCCCATTTATTGAGTTGTTATTGTTGGGAAATCCCGTGGGAGGGCGGGAGAAGTTGTAACACAGAAGAAATGGCGGTCGCAAAAGCTAAGGAGTCAGATGGCTTGACAAGAGGCAGTAATAAATGTTCAGCAATTCCGAAGAGGAACCATTTGATAAACTGGTCAACATAAAATTCAGATCTTATCCAATCCAATATAATTAGAAAAACAGTAAACTATCGAACCGAAGCTCATAAAGTCTTCCCCAAACGCACCCTCCGCTAAACCCAACTGGCCCTCAACCTTTCCCCCCAGTAGTCTTTATTCCAGTCGGGTTTTCAAAGCCTATTGATATTTATAACTCTTCTAAAATAAAAGTGAAATGGGGCCCATGGAGTATTAAGCCTATTGATATTTATAAAGCTTATATTAGGAAATTGAACTGGGGCCCCTGGCCCCAGAGGGAAGGATATTATGAGTGCAGTACCGTTGGATATTTGAATATAGGTAATACAGTATATGTGTACTGAGTTTTTGTCAAATCCATATATTCGTGTAAGAGTATGTCTTGGTTATTTTGTTTATATATCTCATATATGAAAAAAGCAACGAATTCTTGGCACACCCGGCCCCACACGGAATGTTATAAAAAGTTCATAGCCCCCAGTATTTGATTCTGTATAATGATGGATATATGTGCCAAATTTGGTCAAGATCCATTGATACATGTAAAAGCTTTTGTGGAACAAACAAACAAACAAACAAACAAACCCACAAATATTCACTTTTATATATATATATATATGATATGATAAGATATTTACACCGTGATACGTAATTAGTAGTTTAATTTGATTTTAAAAAAACAAAAAAACATTCATTTTAAGTATACGTGGGGGGAAAATACCCCCCACACCCACCCCCAAGAAATGCATTTATTGATTCTTTAAAAATGAAATAAATATTTATACTTGTTTCCTTTATTATGTTATGAATTTTCGGTCCGCAAAGTGGGTGCTGGTGGGCCGCTTGTCGTGCCGGCCTCAGCTCCAGAAAAGCCGATCTCCTGCTATGGGTAAGATGGTGGATTCTGTCACCAAGATGAGGGAAATGTCACTTGTCCAGGAGGATACTGTATGATGTCAGTGGAAGTGGACACATGTGACAGTCGCTTTATTAAGAGAAGGTGAGATTTGTCGAGGCTCATAACATTTCTAAAGAACGATGGCCTTCTGTCTTTAAAGATAATCAAGCGGACATTAGAAAATCTGGTCAAATTCTGAGTGTGATAAACGGTTGTTGTGATGACGTCATGTCTGTGTACATCAATGAGGTCCTGTCTGTGTAGGTCAATGTCGTCCTGTCTGTGTACATCAATAACGTCCTGTCTGTGCACATCAATGGCGTCACAAGAGTGAACATCAATCACGTTCTGTCAGTACATCAATGACGTCCTTACAGTGTACATGAATGACATGCGCCAGTGTGCATCACTAACGTCTTGTCTGTGTGCGTCAATGACATCATGTCTGTGTACATCAATGACGCTTTGTCAGTGTTGTTACATGGTAGGGCCGTTTGGTGTATGTATCCCACTGACGTAGCCTTGTCAACATGCCACCATCCAATAAGCATGGCACGTCGTTAGAATAATATTTTGCCAAGCCAGCGTCTGGAACTAACGATTGGCCTACATTTACTTAAGCCACGCGAAATGATTCGGCATACGTACTAGTTGTATTCCCTAACTGTTAAAGAGAGACCAGTAGATACAAGATGAGCATATCGATGCGTGACCAGCTGTCCGTGGCATTTGAGAAGTACTAGATAGGGCCATGCAATAGTTAGCTGCGATATTATTCCAGCAACTTCTACTTTTGATAGTACTCTTTATATAGACTCAGATATTGTTAGACCTTTATTCATTTCTTGTAATGTATATTTTATGGAACTTCCGTCCAATTATATTCCATGTAATTACATATTATACAGAGCACTGATTGTCTTCACTTTAGCCAGTAGTATCTACCTCTTTTAGACCTTTTTCAAATTCTGCTAGACCAGTACTCTAAAAACTCATTAGTCAAAATGTCAAAAAATGTGCAGCAGGACTATTAAAATTTTTTTGATAGCCAAATTTCTTCTCATGAACCTGTCAAGAACAATGTTTTTAGGAGTCAAAATCGATATGTGGCCGAGTGGCCGAGCCGCACTCAGATCGCTAAAGAGCCACATGCGACTAGTAAGCCTCGATTTGACGACCACTGCACTTAATAACGAGCTTGTTCAAATTCATTCAACAACATAGTGGGCGTAACATTGTACATCAATGACGTCTTGTCTGTGTATATCAACGACGTCCTGTCTGTGTATATCAATGACCCGTCTGTGTACATCAATGACGTCCTGTCTGTGTACATCAATGACGTCCTGTCTGTGTACATCAATGACGTCCTGTCTGTGTAGATCAATGACCCGTCTGTGTACATCAATGACGTCTTGTCTGTGTATATCAACGACGTCCTGTCTGTGTAGATCAACGACCCGTCTCTGTACATCAATGACGTCCTGTCTGTGTACATCAATGACGTCCTGTCTGTGTACATCAATGACGTCCTGTCTGTGTAGATCAATGACCCGTCTGTGTACATCAATGACGTCTTGTCTGTGTATATCAACGACGTCCTGTCTGTGTAGATCAATGACCCGTCTGTGTACATCAATGACGTCCTGTCTGTGTACATCAATGACGTCCTGTCTGTGTACATCAATGACGTCCTGTCTGTGTAGATCAATGACCCGTCTGTGTACATCAATGACGTCTTGTCTGTGTATATCAACGACGTCCTGTCTGTGTAGATCAATGACCCGTCTGTGTACATCAATGACGTCATGTCTGTGTACATCAATGACGTCCTGTCTTTGTACATCAATGACGTCCTGTCTTTGTAGATCAATGACGTCCTGTCTGTGTACATCAATGACGTCCTGTCTTTGTAGATCAATGACGTCCTGTCTGTGTACATCAATGACGTCCTGTTTGTGTAGATCAATGACGTCCTGTCTGTGTACACCAATGACGTCCTGTCTGTGTAGATCAATGACGTCCTGTCTGTGTAGATCAATGACGTCCTGTCTGTGTAGATCAATGACGTCCTGTCTGTGTACATCAATGACGTCCTGTCTGTGTACATCAATGACGTCCTGTCTTTGTAGATCAATGACGTCCTGTCTGTGTACATCAATAACGTCCTGTCTGTGTAGATCAATGACGTCCTGTCTGTGTACACCAATGACGTCCTGTCTGTGTAGATCAATGACGTCCTGTCTGTGTACACCAATGACGTCCTGTCTTTGTACATCAATGACGTCCTGTCTGTGTACATCAATGACGTCCTGTCTGTGTACATCAATGACGTCCTGTCTGTGTACATCAATGACGTCCTGTCTGTGTACATCAATGACGTCCTGTCTGTGTACATCAATGACGTCCTGTCTGTGTACATCAATGACGTCCTGTCTGTGTACATCAATGACATCCTGTCTTTGTAGATCAATGACGTCCTGTCTGTGTACATCAATGACGTCCTGTCTGTGTAGATCAATGAAGTCCTGTCTGTGTACACCAATGACGTCCTGTCTTTGTAGATCAATGACGTCCTGTCTTTGTAGATCAATGACGTCCTGTCTGTGTACATCAATGACGTCCTGTTTGTGTAGATCAATGACGTCCTGTCTGTGTACACCAATGACGTCCTGTCTGTGTAGATCAATGACGTCCTGTCTGAGTAGATCAATGACGTCCTGTCTGTGTAGATAAATGACGTCCTGTCTGTGTACATCAATGACGTTCTGTCTTTGTAGATCAATGACCCGTCTGTGTACATCAATGACATCATGTCTTTGTACATCAATGACGTCCTGTCTGTGTAGATCAATGACGTCCTGTCTGTGTAGATCAATGACGTCCTGTCTGTGTAGATCAATGACGTCCTGTCTGTGTAGATCAATGACGTCCAGTCTGTGTACATCAATGACGTCCTGTCTGTGTACATCAATGACGTCCTGTCTGTGTAGATCAATGACGTCCTGTCTGTGTACATCAATGACGTCCTGTCTTTGTAGATCAATGACCCGTCTGTGTACATCAATGACATTATGTCTTTGTACATCAATGACGTCCTGTGTGTGTAGATCAATGACGTCCTGTCTGTGTAGATCAATGACGTCCTGTCTGTGTAGATCAATGACGTCCTGTCTGTGTACATCAATGACGTCCTGTCTGTGTAGATCAATGACGCCCTGTCTGTGTACATCAATGACGTCCTGTCTGTGTAGATCAATGACGTCCAGTCTGCGTACATCAATGACGTCCTGTCTGTGTACATCAATGACGTCCTGTCTGCGTAACATCAGTAACATAATATAGGCCGTTTTCTGATCATATAGTCTCTGCTTGTCACTATGTCAAACACAGTATTGACCCATAAAATGCCGAAAGGTATTTTCTCTCTCAGTTAATTGACAGTTTCACAGTAATGTATTTTATCTCTCAGTTAATTTACAGTGTCATAGAAATGTATTTTATCTCTCAATTATTGGACAGTTTAACAGTAATGTATATCCTCTCTCAGTTTTTTTGGCAGTTTTCACAGTAATGCATTTTCTCTCCAGTTAATTGACGGTTCACAGTAATGTATTTTCTCTCTCAATTCACTGACAGTTCTCAGTAATGTCTTTTCTCTCTTAATTCATTGATAGTTCTCATTAATGTCTTTCCTCTCGGAATTCTCACAACATACAATAAAATATATGTTTAAATCCTTTATATTAACTTCACTCTTGTTCGTGGCTGGCTGGTAAAATCTTCGGACGGCAAATTGACCCACTTTCACATCTAGCTGATTTTTGGCACTTGGACGCGTTGCCGTTCACAAAACATTTTTTTTTCAGCCCCACCCACCAATCCCAACACTAAAAAATAAGTTTTTTCCAGAATTTGTCAAAGAGAAAATGATCGGAAATTCACTATAACTGCGCTAAATAAGATTTCAAAAAACACACACAAGCAAATAAACGTATCGCCAGTGCGTTTGGTGCGTAATAATTTCTTTTGGTTTCTTACTTGAAATAGTTGGAGAAATAAATCTGCAGTGGCTAATGCCGTTGTGTCATTAGAAAATGAATATAGTTTAAGGGCGTGACGAGCAAATGGAAAGAAAAAGTTAAGATACTTAAAAGTCTTACTAGATTTTCACCTGTGTTTATGCGATTCACACCTTTCTAGCATTGTAATATTTCATTTCACTAGCCGTATTTTAATGCAATGATTATTCACTACAAATTAACCATTTTTTATTCAAGGTTCAAAACACATATATATTTGTGATTTGATTTATTTTGCAAAACCTGGCCAATTTATCCGATTAAAAGCAAACAATCCTTTCAGCCACAATATACAAGAACTAGAAAAAATAAACAATATAAATACAATGGTGCACAAGTTAGGAGCAGAACTTTCACCAACAACCAAGAGACACCTACAAAGATCTTTTTAACAATAGAACAAAACATACAGAAAAGTAGACAGATAGGACGAATCATTGATACAGAAGGTGAAACACACACTGACACTCCAATGATAATAAACACATTTCAAAAATCCTACACACAACTTTTTGGAAAAGAAAAAACTGAGTCAGATATTCAAGATAAGTACACACAATTTACACAAAAACTAAATAAAAATCAAACACAAGAAATGTACAAAACCATAACATTAGCAGACATGAAAACATCATTTTTCAGCAGGAACAAAAACAAAAACACCTGGACCAGATGGTCTAACAACAGAATTCTACATTTTCTTTTTCACAACACTAGGACCAATTTTACATGTCACACTAGAAGAAGCTTACAGCAACAAGGAGTTACCACACTAGGACCAATTGTACATGCCACACTAGAAGAAGCTTACAGCAACAAGGAGTTACCACACTAGGACCAATTTGACATGCCACACTAGAAGAAGCTTACAGCAACAAGGAGTTACCACACTAGGACCAATTTGACATGCCACACTAGAAGAAGCTTACAGCAACAAGGAGTTACCACACTAGGACCAATTTGACATGCCACACTAGAAGAAGCTTACAGCAACAAGGAGTTACCACACTAGGACCAATTTGACATGCCACATTAGAAGAAGCTTACAGCAACAAGGAGTTACCACACTAGGACCAATTTGACATGCCACACTAGAAGAAGCTTACAGCAACAAGGAGTTACCACACTAGGACCAATTTGGCATGACACACTAGAAGAAGCTTACAGTAACAAGGAGTTACCACACTAGGACCAATTTTACATACCACACTAGAAGAAGCTTACAGCAGCAAGGAGTTACCACACTAGGACCAATTTTACATACCACACTAGAAGAAGCTTACAGCAGCAAGGAGTTACCACACTAGGACCAATTTTACATGCCACACTAGAAGAAGCTTACAGCAACAAGGAGTTACCACACTAGGACCAATTTGACATGCCACACTAGAAGAAGCTTACAGTAACAAGGAGTTACCACACTCAATGAATACTTCATACATTACGCTTTTACCAAAAAAAAGATACAGACAGAAAACAGCTTAAAAATCATAGACCCATATCTTTACTTAACACAGACTATAAAATTCTCACAAAAACACTAGCAAACAAATTAAAACAAATACATATATATTTAAATACCATAATACATATGAACCATCTATGCAGCATCAAAGGAAGGGACATTCATAACCACAATCATTTCATTAGAGACCTTATTCAATATTCAAATGACAAAAACATACAAACTTGCATATTATCCCTAGATCAAGAAAAAGCCTTTGATAGGGTACAACACACATACCTACATAAAATATTACAACACAACAAACTAGGGGAGTATTTTTGTAACTGGGTTAAAATTTTATACAAGTCCCCCATTTGTAATCTAATAATAAACAGCACACTTTCTAAAGAAATTAAAATTGACAGATCAGTTAGACAAGGGTGTCCATTATCCCCTTACCTTTATATCCTATCATTTGAACGCCTGATAGAGAGAGTTAGAAGGGAGGACAGTATTAAGGGATTAGTGATCCCTGGGGGTAGGGAGAGAAAAGTCATTGCTTATGCAGATGACAATATTTTTTTCCTATTGATGGTAAGTCAATTTCCAATATAATATCAAGATTTATAGATTTTGGAAGAGGTAGTGGATCAAAAATCAACAATACTAAATCTGAAATTATGGGGATTGATAGGTGGAAAGACAGATTAGAATTCCCTTTAGGAATAGTAAAGAAGGATAGTCTTAGGATATATGGCATTTTTTTTCAAACAAACAGACTCAAACTAACATAGAAACATGGCAAAACATTGAACAATCTATAAAAAACATAACTGACAGACACAAATACACAGCACACAAAATCTTTGGCAGGAGCACAATCATAAACACATATGTAATTCCCAAAAACAATATACACATGGAACATATGGGGGCCTCCACAAACAATTTTAAAACAAATCAACTTACATATTAGGAATTACATATTTCAAGGAACTATACAAAACATTAAACTTACAACATTAATACAATCTAAATTAGAAGGAGGAATTAATTTACAAGACATACAAACAAAACTACAGGCACTTAAAATCAAATTTATTGAACAATTCATTAGAAAGAAGGAGGAAAATATATTTACACATTATTACATGGGGATAAGGTTAGGACAGTTAATAAACATTGACAACAGCACACCACATTACATAGGGAGAAAACAATCTGATTTTCACATGGCATGCACCCAAGCATTAAAGGGCAACGAAGCACTTATACACAAATCAACCAAAGATATCTACACATTTAATAAATAGACGGGCAACACCACTCTACAATAGATTAAAATAGACACATACTTATGGAACAATAAACACTGAGAATACATTTAAAAATAAACATAGTAAAGAAATTGAAAATAAAGACAAAGAAATAACATATAGACTCATATACAACATGACACCAGTCTCATCAAGACCATACAAGGATAGAGCTAGGCAAATAGAATGTCCACAATGCAGGACAGGGGATGATGAAACAGAACAACATTTATATCTGACATGCAACACAATCTTACAGACTAAATCTACACTTAAACAAATCATACAAGCAGGTACAATTCACACAATAGATATAGACAGAGCCATAACACTAAACACAATACCATAATCCAAAAACAAGAAACAACACACAATAAGTCTCATATTACTTTCACAATACAGAAAAAATGTATGGCAACACAGACTTAAGTCTTTTTTTTTTTACAAACATAATTACACAGACATTACAGAAACACTTTTCAGATTTAAAATACAAAACATAATTCAAAAAAATTTTTTGGAAAATATAATGACAGAGTAAGGCATTAATTGTTTTTGTTTATTATTCCAACTCATATATATATATATCATGTTAACAAATTTATTATAGAAACAATTTTTAACATAGTAAACAGTATTTAATTAGAATTTCAGTAACTATTATGTAAAAAAAAATATTTCAGCACATGATTTAAATTTATGTTTAAGTTAACACTTGGGTATTTTTGCCTGTAAATAATTTATTCTGTATATTTTGAAATATTGCTTTGTTAAAAATATATTTTAAAACAACCAACAAAAAAAAAGCAACCTAAAATAAATAATTCCTTACAATCTTTATTTGCACACTTCGATCAAATTTTGAAAGTAACTCAATACAAAGATCATGTCTTTTCCATACTTATTTCTAACTCAATACAAAGACCATCTCTTTTCCATGGTTCGGCCAAGTAAACTTGGATCAGATGACGTCACCATCAATTGAGAGGATGGAAATTATTCGTAGTAAAATAATGTTTTTTTAAATTATTTTTTTAAAAATATATCATTAGGTATGTTTTAATTAACCCTAGCTAACTTTCTAGAATTTAGTTTAGAAACAAGAAACATAATTTTTTGGAGTTAACCTCAATTGATAAGAGTAGACGGCAACCACGGGCAAGCGACTCTGTTTTACACAGATATGGACGTATCCCATGGATGTTTCCCAGCACCAAGAGAGCGTCCTGAAATAGATCAGATGTCAAAAAATTTTAATTTGTATTTTTTTAGCGAATTATAACATTTTCCACACGTTTATCAGCATAATAAATACGGCCATGGGAAGTCTCCAACTGGTCATCTTTAAAACTTTTAATCGATTTTCACGTATTTACAAATCCTCTATATTAACTTTAACTTTTAATGTAGTTCAGGGCGCGAATAGGGTTAAGTGCCTTCAGTGTTTCTCTCAGACATATTTCCCTGGAACTCGTGGGGGGTTGGATTTTCAAATTTCCAGGTGGGGGGAGGGCCGTGTTATATTTTTGTGGCTAAAGGCGTAGCTAAGGGTTAGCTTGTCTCGGACGTAGGTCTAGCTGGGGACGGAATGGGCTTGGAGGGTATTTGATGGTATATTTTCATCACTGAAATTAAGGTCAGTGAGGAAAGATTACAGATAGTTGGCAGCTTCAAGTACCTCGAAACAATAGTTTCGGAAGAAGGCTCCCAACCCGAATTGATGGTCAGGACTGCGCAGACCACAACAGCACTAAAGAGGCTCAAGAAAATATGGAACGACAAAAATATAGCCCCCAGCACCAAAATCAGGCTGATGCGCTCATTAATCCTCTCCATTTTCTTATATGCCTGTGAGTGCTGGACATTAACAGCAGAACTTGAAAGGAAAATAAAGGCGATGGAGATGAGATGTTTCAGAAGCATTCTTGGCATCTGCTATAGAGACCATATCACCAATGAACAAGTAAAAGAAAGGATTTGTCAAGCAACTGGGGAATACGATGACCTCCTGGCGTCTGTAAAAAAGTGTAAACTTGAATGGTATGGCCACGTGACCAGAAAACAAGGGCTCGCCAAAGAAATCTTGCAGGGTACAACTAGAGGAGGAAGAAGAAGAGGAAGACAGAGAAAAATATGGGAAGATAACATCAAAGAATGGACGGGATTACAACTAGGCGATGCTATGCATAGGGAAGGAGACCGAGAGGAATGGAGAAGAATAGTTTTTATGCCATCTGTGGCGCCCCAACGGTCGAAAGACTACGGGACATGATGATGACGATGAATGGTTGATTTAGAGTTTAAGAGGGGTGAGGCATAACATTGAATCTTGGCAAACATTGTAGATATGCCACTGCTAGCGGCGTAGATATAGGGCAGGTGGGGTGGTCCACCGAGGTGTCACTTTTTCTTTGTATGCAGGTGTGGCATTTTCGGACAACTGCACAGTTTGTATCGTGAAAGTGAGGACGGCAAAAATATTTCCCTGCCCATGGAGGTCGTAATAGCTGCGCCACTAGGCAGTGTAACTATCGATATCAAATTTGGCGATTATTTTCATCGGGAAGGAGGGCGGAAATTGAGGGCGCTGATGAATCTTCATCGATGGATAAGGTCTTGGGAGACTGCTCCCCAGATTTTTTTTGATTATTTCAAAATCAAGAGCTTTATTTTTGAGTATCCTTGAATTCAATGTTTTTATTGTACATTTTTAACGGGTAAGGACATTTTGAAAGGGGGTAAGGACATTTTGAACGGGTAAGGACATTTTGAAGGTTTCGTAGGTCGCATTAAGGCGTCTAGGGCCTTACATAAACTGAATTTACCCCCTTTGTGGCGTCCCCCAGATTAATCATTTGGCACAATTTCATAATCAACCCCATACTGTACCGTCGGGATAATTTAAAATGATTGGATGAATTTTGGCTCATACTTAAATTTGTTCTTTCTTTCAGACAATTTTAAGATTGCATTTTAAACGTTCGGTTGAAGATTGTCAAAATTACCCATAAAATTGATTAAAGACACCTTAAAATTCCGCACCAGTTGTCATGGGACTAGCACCAGCCATCCCAGCAAACAATTTTCTCACCCCACAGAAGCCAGGTCGATTAATCAGAGCCAAATTCTCACTAAATACTAACTTTACATCTGACAACCCCACAAGAAATTACACCCGGAATAATAGCAAATGCTTCACTGTGCATCGGAGTAACACAGTGCAACATAAACAATTATTCTTCCCACAAATAATAATCGCTTGGAACAACCTGGACAACACCGCCGTCAACTCGACATCTATCGAAAGCTTCAAGACTGCCCTGGCATCTGTTAGGAGCCGTTAGAATTGCAGCATCGCTTAACCAACCGTTACACATTTGCCAGGTACATAGATGCATCAACGTACCCTACAAGAACCAGAATTCAAGTATGCGTCAAAATGCACCACTATCTTTAATGTATGCACCAGTTCCCTCACACTGATCCATGTTGCAGTGCTGGGTTGAATAAAAGCTTGTGTCAAATGATTACCCTGGGACACGAAACAACTAAAGTGAGTTTAGTTTATGTATGGAACTACAACAATTATTCCTCCACATACGTTTAAGTATGTCATTCCTTGATCAAACTATACTCTAAAATGCAGCTCCTAATTTTGAAATAATACACACACAAAATTCCGGGGAGAAGGTTCCCCAGACCCCTCCATCGCTCAAGATTCAACTTACTTATTTATGCCTTTTACCCCGTATTCTTTCTGTCCCCGAGACTCGCACAAAAACATACGGTGAACGATCTTTCTCTTACTGTGCCACCAAACAAAGGAATTCTCTTCCACTACACATCAGAAATATGCCAACCATCACAGCTTTCAAAACTGCACTCAAAACACATCTCTTTCCACTCTACTATACTCACTGATTCCCCCCTCTGACCGTTAAACGATGCTGCTGAGTGCCGTCCAAGGCTTCACGTGTCGATTGTTATGGAATGGTTGGGCGATTGCACATTTGTTTTTGGTTTTTTGGTTTTTTAAATTAATGTAAGTTAATGTTTAATTTCATGATTATGTTTGTTAAATTGTATGTACAGCGTGGTGAGCCCAGCCCTAGGCTGGGGTACCACGCTATAGAAAAATACTAATAATAATAATAATAGTAAGGCAAAGTCATGAATTTTACTTTCGACTCGGTACTCTACGTTCCTGTACAGTTGTTTCCGTGTGTATCCCATACTTAGTGAGTCTGCCTCCAGCTATCTTGTCTCCATCTATTCCCCGTGGATTTCATTTTAGGGATTGCCTGGTGATGTTATCACATTCTTTTAGGAAAGTGTGCACTATTCATCGCCATCTTTTCTTTATGATGTCTTAAGCGAAAGGCTCCTGGTATGTATTATCTAGTAAGTCTTTCTTGGTGATGTGGCCCTTTGATGTTCATGACCTTTCCATGACAAGTGTTTATGAAGGTCTGTACTTTCCTAGTAATGCTCGCCGATGTTCTCCAAGTTTCGGCTCCAGATAAAGGAACTGCTTTTAAAATTTGTGTTTAAAATTTTTTAATTTGGTTTTGAAGAGTCAGCTCCTTTTATCCCATATTTTCTTTAATAGCACAAATGCTGACCTATCTTTTCTAATTCTAACCCTGACATCCGGTTCGAATTCACCATTTAAGTTAATGGTTCTACCAGAGAGATAAGTTCTTGGTTGGCTGAGTTTTGCTTGATGATATTTGTCTTGCTTTTATTTGATTTTAAGATTCATTCATACACTTGATTTATTCCCTACACCCCGATGAGAAGGAATGATAATTTTGGTTACAAGAGATAAACTGTCTAGTGGTGTAGCTATAATAAGTGCCATCATGGGGCAATATATTTTTGCCGCTCTACCTTTAAGATAAAAAATTTGCATTAGTCCCAATATTTCATAGCACAATAGAAAGAAAAAGTGACACCTGCTCGAACATACTCATCCTCCCCATTTCTACGCTTTGGGCATGTGCGTAGCTAGAGTCTGTGGCCTTACGCCTGCATCCTTTTCAAATATGAAACTAATTACTTTTAACCATTATATAACATCTAAGCCCATTTAGTTGCCCACGCTTGTCTGGCACGCAAAGCCTCATGTACTATCTATCAACCCTTGGCAACGCATCTGGGCATTGTCCATTGGAGACTGGCACTGTCCCCCCCCCCTCGAAAATCTCGGAACCTCCGGGGGAAAATGTCTAAAATGAAACACTGCTATAGATCATTAAAGTTTATAAATAAGTGGCTGTTAATGAAGGAGAAAAAAATGTTTGTTTAAATACAAATTCAAGTTATATAGTTTTTGAAAAATGTATATTCGAATAATCATAGCCTTACGTGTACGTGTGTTTCCTCCTGTTTGCTCACAATTTTTCCAAGGAATAACTACCGCTTTGATGAACTTTAGAATGAAGTCGCTAACGGTGAAGCAATAGTTCTCCTTCATAACATCAACGTAACAGGTTGAATATTGGATGTAAAGTCTTTTAAAAGATACAATAAAATAAAACATTTATTTGTTGGCTGCAAGGTGAAAAGTTCTAAGAATATTAATAAGACACGAACAAGCTGTGTTAGTAAATCAGAATGGTAATGATTAAACCAAAAGCTAAAACGCTAAGCACAAATGTAAGACTTTAAGACCTATTCTGTCGTAAGAACCAACACAATTGTATTTATTTTAATTAAGTTTTTTTTTTCTCTTAAGATAAATCGCACCTATTAAACAAGTACAAGGGATAAAAATGGTGCGCACCAAGTGTCACTAAAAGGCTGATGAGAATGAAATGTCCCAAAGTAGAGATTTAAAAAAAAAAGTTAAATTAGTTTAAACTTTATTAAGTCTTATTAAGGCTACACTATCTCAAAATTCATTGATTTTTTTCATATAAAAGTTTTTTAAACTTAACATAAAATATAGCGATACCTGTTATATCTGTTAAACCATATATCAAAATATTCCAAACAATGTTTTTTGGTCAAAAATCAGTTATGCAAAATTTTAAAAAAAAATTATTTCAACAATAAGATAGTTGATTTATCTTTGTAGTTTTTTTTTTTTTTTTTTTTTTTTAACATCTCTGTGTTACAATTTTAACATTAAGTCGAAAGTCATCAAAGACTTAAATTCAGGAAATTTGAAATTATTTTTGCGCATTTAGCGTCTTTAATATATATAAAAAAAATTTAAAAAATTGGAGGAAACGAGTTGGTCGATTTAAATAAATTTAACTATGCTAAAGTGGTTTTATTACAATAAATTTAACTATGCTAAAGTGATTGATTAAAATAAATAGTGAATTATTTATTTTTTCATTAAGTTTATGCCTGGATATTATTTGTGCTCTTTATTTTGACGAATTATTTATTTATGTTATTGATATATTTTTTAATTCTGTAGGTGCGGGTTACAACATTTGAATGAGGAGGACAGGTGTCAAAATCAAGTATGTGCTGGTACAAAAAAAATTAGGACGAAATTTCACCTTGTCTAAAAAAAGTAGTAGTAATCCTCATTAAAAAGACTTTTCTTAAAATTATCGTAAAGATATATAAAAGTGAAAATTTGTGGGTTTGTTTGTTTCTTTGTTTTTCCACAAAGGTTTTTACAAAGCATGGATAGATCTTGACCAAACTTGGCACATATATCTATCAAAATCTGAAAGGAAATATTGGTGGTTATAAACTTTTTAGAAAATTCCTTTTTGGGCGAAAGGCCCCGAATTCATTTATCTACAAATATCAGCTATATAAATTAAATTAGCAAAACTACCCCTACATGAATAAATGGATCGTGACCAAACGTAGTACAAATACACTTCATTATTCACATTCAAATACCGACGGGTACTCACAATAAACATTCCCATTTGGGCCAAGGGTCACATTTCATTTTTCATTATATAAACAATATACATATCAATAGGCTAAGGAAACTATAATTTCTATGTTAATTAATGGAGCTAGCCCTAGCTTGGTAGCAATAACGTTCATTGACCTTATTTTAATATCGGTGGAATTAAAACTAATAATATCCAATCTAGAATTTTTACAGAAAGTTCGATAATTTTTAAAAAGCATTATCTATAATGGTATTATTAAATAGATTTTAAAAAGACAACTTTTAAATTGTAGCTTAATTTAATCCGACTTATTTTAACTTCGGCTCCAACATTAGACACAAATAAATCATTACACTCTTGGAATGGGATCCTATCGGCATCGGAATTCAACCACTGGGATCGGGATACCAACGATATATGGATACCAATGTGATGAGCACCCAAAATGTATTGGGATCCTACCGTGAATGAGACCCAAACAGGATCGCGATCTACAATGGGTTGAGATACTTCAGGGTATCGGTGTACCAATCTGACAATGGGATCCCATCGTGTATCGGGATCAGATTTGGATCTCCCTGGATCGGGATCCCATTAGGGAACGAATTATTTTTTTTTAAAAATAATATTAATGAGTTTTATAAGAGAATTTAAACTAGAGGGATATTTTTTTAATTGGTGCTTAATTTTTGTGTTATTTGAAAGGATGCAGCGGATATTACTTTTCCGAATGTAAACCCACGGGCAACGCCGGGTATATTTGCTAGTATATATATAAATTAGAAAAGAAATCTGATTACGTGCAATAATAATCTTGTGAGTCATTTTTCGCATAGGCTAGAGCATCTTTTTCACACGTGGCTAACTCATTTTCTACCTCCAAATTTAGGGCCTCGTCAGTGTAACAGAGGGACTCAACAATAGCATGTAGCACTGTGGATGACATTGGAGATGGATATGGATATATATCATTTAAGCTGGACTATCTGAAGTGGGATTAATGCCATAAAAGCTCGACTGATTGTCATTTTAAAGAGATAACTAAAGTTACTATGAAATGATTTTCGTGGACAAAAATTATGCTTATTCAAATAATGACTTAAATTTAAAAACGATCCTATTTGTATATGCATGTAACTTTTCTAACTTCGTGCATCACATTTGTATATACATGTAATTTCTCTAACTTCGTGCATCATATTTTTATATACTTGCAACATTTCTAACTTCGTGCGTCACTTTTGTAATCATCACTTCTCTAATGCGTAACTTCTGTATTGTTATACATTATTTCTTACGGATATTATTTTTTTTATTTATCATTTCTATATGCATTTACTGTTTATCACATTGCACAACTTTTTACATCCTTTCTTAAATGGATAACTTCTTTACTATATCCCGTCTATTGTACATAACTTCTTTCAGATATGACTTCTTACATACACAGCGTATAAAATGACTTAAGCTTATTAAAATATAAATCTCTTACATTTGTATATTCAAGTAACTTCTCTCCCTTCATATACCACATTGTACACACATCAAATTTTTTCATATATTCCTTTATTATCACTTATTCATGCATTACTTGTATATACACTACTTTTCTATATTTTACTTCGATATACATCACTTTTTTATACATTATATATGTTTAAATCACTTCTTTATAACCAGTTGCATCATGCCTTATAACATTCATAACTCACCTACCCATACATCAAGGCTCATACATTACTTCACCACAATTATTCTACAACTTTCTTATTACCTTCACGTCCTTCCTGGGAACAGATGATTTTACAACTTTCAATTAGCGTGTTATCCATTTCCTTTAGACTCTCGTTGTTACATTGTTGCTTGTTGGCATCCACACATTTTTTTAATTCCCCTGCCTTTCTGTAGACACATTTATATGACAGTACTTCATGTGATCTTAACATTTCCTTATGTTTTAGAGATTTGAAACTGACATAACTAAATTAAAGTCTATTACAACAATCCGAGAGATTTATAATTTGTATACTTAATTTAAAAGTTTTGGTGTAACGGAACATAACGTTTACTCACTGACAGAAATGGTCGTAACCACCGTAGTATATGTCTCCACGTGTTTTATAATCAAAAATGCAATTCTCTATTTTGTCGCAACCGTCAGATTCCTTAACGATGCCAAATTCTGGTCACAAAACAGAGATGTTATGAATTCGTTAACAATAAATGTCGGGATCATTTATAATAAACTAAATATCTATCTATGTATCGATTTATCTATCTATCTATCTATCTATCTATCTATCTATATATCTATATATCTATCTATCTATCTATCTATCTATCTATCTATCTCTCTATTTATCTATCTATCTATCTATCTATCTATCTATTTATCTCTTCCTATCTATCTATCTATGTATCTATCTATCTATCTATGTATCTATCTATCTATCTATCTATCTATCTATCTAACTATCTATCTATCTATCTATCTATCTATCTATCTATCTATCTATCTATCTGTCTGTCTGTCTGTCTGTCTATCTATCTATCTATCTATCTATCTATCTATATATATATCTATCTATCTATCTTTATATCTATCTATCTATCTATATATCTTTATATCTATCTATCTATCTATCTTTATATCTATCTATCTATCTATCTATCTATATATATCTATCTATCTATCTATCTATCTAACTATCTATCTATATATATATATATCTATTTATCTATCTATCTATCTTTATATCTATCTATCTATCTATCTATCTATCTATCTATCTTTATATCTATCTATCTATCTATCTATCTATCTATCTATATCTATCTATCTATCTAACTATCTATCTAACTATCTATCTATCTATCTATCTGTCTGTCTGTCTATCTATCTATCTATCTATCTATCTATCTTTATATCTATCTACATATCTATCTATCTATCTATCTATCAATATATATATCTATCTATCTATCTATATATCTATATATCTTTCTATCTTTCTAACTTTCTTATTACCTTCAATTCCTTCCTGGGAACAGACGTTTTTCCAACTTTCAATTAGCGTGTTATCCATTTCCTTTAGACTCTCGTTGTTACATTGTTGCTTGTTGGCTTCCACACACTTTTTAAATTCCCCTGCCTTTCTGTAGACACATTTATATGACAGTACTTCATGTGATCTTAACATTTCCTTATGTTTTAGAGATTTGAAACTGACATAACTAAATTAAAGTCTATTACAACAATCCGAGAGATGTATAATTTTTATACTTAATTTAAAAGTTTTGGTGTAACGCAACATCACGTTTACTCACTGACAGAATTGGTCGTAACCACCATAGTATATGTCTCCAGGTGTTTTGAAATTAAAACTGCAATTCTCTAATTTGTCGCAACCTTCAGATTCCTTAACGATGCCAAATTCTGGTCACAAAACAGAGATGTTATGAATTCATTAACAATTAATGTCGGGATCATTTATAATAAACTAAATATCTATCTATATATCGATTTATCTATCTATCTATCTATCTATCTATCTATCTATCTATATATCTATCTATCTATCTATCTATCTATCTATCTCTCTATTTATCTATCTATCTATCTATCTATCTATCTTTCAATATATTTATCTATCTGTCTGTCTGTCTATCAATATATCTACTATCTATCTATACATCTATCTATCTATCTTTCTGCCTGTTTGTCTGTCTATCAATATATATAATATCTATATATCTATATATCTATCCATCTATCTATCTTTCTATCTATCTATCAATCGATCTCTCTTGAATCTGTAACAACCACTAAATAAACAAGTAGTCTAGCTATTAATTAAAATGAAGAAAAATAAAAAAATGTGGTCACAAGTCTTTCACAAAAACAAAATAATAACATTTCTAGAGAGGAAAGAAAGCGGACGGAATTACATTGTAAAACTCAAAAGGACAAGACATTGCATCTATGTAAAATTTTAAAAAATTAAAACGATAGGAAAACGCGAAAAGAAAAAATACGTAACAAAACAAGGAACGCATCGGCAAGACAACTACAAAGGACCTAAAAAAAACCTCTGAAATTTAAAATAAACAGTTGCAATAATGGTATCTGAGACGACAGCAATAGTAATGAAAATGTAGTATCCGAGAGGATAGTAATAGAAACGCAATGGCGTTGTGAATTTGATCAAAACCGAATTTAGCTTTAAATGTCTGTTAAAGTTATACACAGAAAACTTTGTCTCATTACTTAATATGTCTCTTTCAGTTCAACACTGCATCTGTCTAACCAACTCCAAACAACGTAACACTAAACTCACCACAGACGATGACGACACACGACAAAGCGAGGATGAGTTTCAACATTTTCATCAAATCGGTAGAAGAGTGAGAAGTTTGAGTTTAATCTGAGTGGAGTTGTCTTTTCCTACGTCTCTTGTTTTATAGGCAGTGGCTGTGCGCAGGTTGGGGGTGGAGGGATTGTTATAAAATGAACCTAAAAACTGTGTGACATTTTATTAGATTATTTTCAAGTCCAAGGGTTCCCAAACTCGGATCACACGCGGAATTCCGTAGTCTTGACTCGCACGCTTCGTTTGTTGTTTCGTTTTTAATTGACAATCCACTGATTGTTAACACTGTACTCCATGTTAACACTGCGCTCCATGTTAACAATGGACTAGATGTTAACAATGCACTTAATGTTTGGTTGAACATAGTAAGATTGATTTGAAAGATTTTAAATTTTTTAAGTTGAGAAAAAAGTTAAAAAGCTGATTTAATTTGATACGAATTATATTATAATAATTAGATTTGTCATGACTTATTTATTGATATATTTTTTAAGTTTTGTTTAAAAATTACTTTTTAAAAAAGGTGGTGGGGGTAAACGTTGAAACCTTCATTAACATCATTTTTTTTCATTATTTCTAATGGCAAATTTTAGTCTTGAGGGCTTTGCAGTGAAAAATTTTTTTATATCAAAATGGACATTTTAAAAAAAAATCCTTTATATCAACTTCACTTTTGTTCGTGCCTGGCTGTATGCAGGACAGACAAAATCTTTGGACGGCTAATGGAACCACTTCCCGTCAACCTATCGAGATGAAACTTGGCACATAGACTTGTTGCTGGTGGACGTTAGACACCTGCGTTTTCTTTTGGAGATGAATTAATTATTTAGTTTGTTGTTTTCATTATTTCTTTTAAAAGTTAAACATTTTTAAGTTATTTTCTATTAGCAAAACGCTTGACAACAAATTTATTTTACGAGGACCAAGTTCAAACTTTAAGGGGAAGCATGGGTAATTTTTATTAAGAACCCTTATTTGAGAACACATGTTTCAGAATCCTTGCCTGATAATCAGAGCTTGAACACCCGTTTGAGAAACTTGTGTTTATGAACAATAGTTCGGACGATAGTAAAACACATACGGTAATAAACAAAACATTATTGTTGGGACCTTAAGTCATTATTATGTTGGTGACTGTAGTTATTCGGTGTAAAGTCATTACGTCTTCTACACTGAGTAAAACACGATAAAGATAAAATTGGTCAATGTCCACTTAGTACAACAGTCGATAGAGACAGAATTGATCAGTCCCATGTAGTAAAACATTTGATAAAGATAGAATTAATCGACGCTAGGCAAAATTAATATCGATTTGAACTCTTATACACCAGACAGTCAAAATTTACAATCTTTTATCATCTGATCATAAATAAATATATAAAAAGAATGAGCTATGCTGGCGTAACACCAAAGAACCGACAATATTTTGATAAGTTCGGATTCTTAAAACCGATCATAGTTATTTTCTACTATTTTTTTCATAAATCGAATAAATTTACATGCGCAAAAAAATATTATATTTCACATTTTATTTTAGCAACAGTTTAGGTATTGTTATTATAAATTAAAAATATATTTAAAGTAAACACTAAGCAACTATTTTAAGCATTTTAAGCGAATGTAAAAGTTATGCAAAATTATTAATCAAAATATTATGATCTAAGGATTGCATCTTAAACACATTTATTGTGAAAAAACAAATATCAGTTATTCTTAGTGCGTATTTTAGTGTGCTGTCAATATTGTGAAATAAAAATAAAATTAATATGATCTAAATAATTACGCAAATGACGTAATAGCGCGATTGCCTATTTTAGCCAGTTTCTTTGATTTTATAAGCGTGAGTGACAAAAATGATTCTATTTTTTCGCCTTTATAAAAGTAAAATTAATAAATATAATAGATTACACTTTAAATTTATAAAATTTTATAAAATTAAATACAACTTTAGCTTTGTATTTTTAACATTTACCAAGTTTTTACTTTTAATCTTTCAAAAAAAATATACTTTTATGAAATTTATAAAGTAGTTAAAAAAAATTACCCTTTATTACGAAAAAGCAGATTAATGCAATCAGTGCAGCGAAACAACATATCCAAATAGGAAACAATAATGGACTTATCACTCATCAAAATAGAAACAAAGCATGTGAAATGCAAAAAATTGTATTTGCGCAAGTAAGTGGTTACAATCCCGTGGATAATTATTTTCTTTTTCTTAAAACTCAGTTTCGGGTAAGGGAAAAAGTAATACGATAGTCTCATTTGCGCAAGACAGCACACTTTTGTTTCAAAATGAATTTGACAAATATTTAACCTTCTTAGGTACATATATATGGGGGTTATGAAATAGGGTTTGTATATATTTACTTGGATGACAATTTCTTTAAATCCAATAATATTACAGTTGTGAAAAATATATGTTATTTTCGTATTTTAACAATTAAGAAAAGCGATGACGTAAACAAAACGTAAGTACATTTAGATAGATGGATAGATTAGATTAGATAAATAGATAGATAGTTAGATAGATAGATAGATAGATAGAGAGATAGATAGATAGATAGATAGATAGATAGATAGATAGATAGATAGATAGATAGATAGATAGATAGATAGATAGATAGATAGATAGATAGATAGATAGATAGATAGATAGATGGATGGATGGATGGATGGATGGATGGATGGATGGATGGATGGATGGATGGATGGATGGATGGATGGATGGATGGATGGATGGATGGATGGATGGATGGATGGATAGATAGATAGATAGATAGATAGATAGATAGATAGATAGATAGATAGATAGATAGATAGATAGATAGATAGATAGATAGATAGATAGATAGATAGATAGATAGATAGATAGATAGATAGATAGATAGATAGATAGATAGATAGATAGATAGATAGATAGATAGATAGATAGATAGATAGATAGATAGATAGATAGATAGATAGATAGATAGATAGGTAGGTAGGTAGGTAGGTAGGTAGATAGATAGATAGATAGATAGATAGATAGATAGATAGATAGATAGATAGATAGATAGATAGATAGATAGATAGATAGATAGATAGATAGATAGATAGATAGATAGATAGATAGATAGATAGATAGATAGATAGATAGATAGATAGATAGATAGATAGATAGATAGATAGATAGATAGATAGATAGATAGATAGATAGATAGATAGATAGATAGATAGATAGATAGATAGATAGATAGATAGATAGATAAGGAGGGAGGGAGTGAGGGATGGATTGATTTTATGGATTGGATGGATGGATGGATTGGATTGGATGGATAGACTGGGATCATGATTACAAGTTGCCGTTAAGGGATATGAGGCTATAGGCTGTGGTGGAAGCCTATAGCCGGTGATTCTAAATATGCAGCCCTGAGAAAGCTGCTCCTAGGCAACCGTTTCGTCCCAGCTATTTCGCGAACTAGTTGCGAGGTGGAAACCCACTGTAGAATCCCTCTTAGAGGGCGTCCGATGCTTCCCCGGGACGGGTGGGGGGAGATATTAGGACGTTAATTTACCGTCCCGGCCCCTGGGAGAGTGGACTACGGACGCTTGAAACACAGCGTCTTTGGTCGACCAGATGTCTCCGGTCGGGGAGGGTCTCCGTCGGCGAACCCGATCGAGCGGTTGCGGGCGGGGACGCTCCACGCCCGGGGAGGTCTCTGGCGCCCTTCCGCACGGCCTGCCGCCGAGGCGGCCGGCAGGTGCGGGTGGGCGCCGGGGAGGGCATAAGGAGCGTAAGCTCGACGGCCCGCTGACGCCATTTCCTAATGCGATATAGATAGATAGATAGATAGATAGATAGATAGATAGATAGATAGATAGATAGATAGATAGATAGATAGATAGATAGATAGATAGATAGATAGATAGATAGATAGATAGATAGATAGATAGATAGATAGATAGATAGATAGATAGATAGATAGATAGATAGATAGATAGATAGATAGATAGATAGATAGATAGATAGATAGATAGATAGATAGATAGATAGATAGATAGATAGATAGATAGATAGATAGATAGATAGATAGATAGATAGATAGATAGATAGATAGATAGATAGATAGATAGATAGATAGATAGATAGATAGATAGATAGATAGATAGATAGATAGATAGATAGATAGATAGATAGATAGATAGATAAAGAGGGAGTGAGGGATGAATTGATTTTATGGATTGGATGTATGGATGGATTGGATTTGATGGATAGACTGAATGGATAGACTGGATGGATATGGTTAATGGATAGACTGGATATATAGACTGTATGGATAGACGGTCGGAATAATTGATCGTAGACAAAATGCTTTCTTGAATAGTTGCACATAACGTATCTATTATTCTGTAAACTATGTTTATACATATATAAAAATTAATTTATGTATATATGTCCGGTATGCGCTCCTATACCATTCATCCGATACCATAATTCTTTTGTGAGTTTTTCTACATACGCCCGTTAACTTTTTTAATTATTACACACATTGTACAATAATGTTTTGCGCCCAAAGCCCTAAATTCTTGTTTTTTCTGTCAAGCTCTCAGAATATTTTTTTCTTATTGGAGCTACACACATATAATTTCAAACAGAGCTATTGCATGGATGGATGGAATTGGATAAAATGCAAGCGACATTCCATTTTGTGTGACATAATAATCAGGTTTCTGAATTACTACAACAATTTTTACATTTTATCTCTTGGGGCAGAGGGCCTTATTTTTTTTTTTTTCCAGTGAGCTATATAAATATAATTTCAAAATAAGCTGCTGCATGGGTGAATCAATCCCTACAAGTGTGTGGACTAAATTTTGAAAATCCATGCTTTTCGCGTGGCCTATTCACGCGTCGACATTAATATGTTTGTACTTCACGGGTGCCAGGCGCTATTTTAAATCCTTTATTTTAACTTCGATTGTGTGTGTTTTGTGGCAAAAAATCTTTGGACGTCTAACTGACCCACTTTTCGTCAACCTATCACGTGAAACTCTAGCACATAGACTTGATGGCGATGACAACATATTCTTTAAAAGTTAATTCCCGTCTCCCACCATTCCCCAACATCAGTTTTTCCTGTTTTTCAATCGAAAGTATACAAAAATATGATGCCACCGATTCCACGAAATAAAATTCCCGATAACTGCATTAAATGGTGATCGTTACTGGGGCGGCTGAGGGTGCTGTTACTGGGGCGGGGGTGTCCACTGGTTGACTTACTGGGGCGGGACAGGAGAGAGCTCCATTGTTAGGGTAACGCATATGTCACGAAGGAATGGGGCTGGGGTACAAGACAGAGCTCCATTGTTCAGGTGACTTATGGGATGGACTTAACTGGCTGTAGTTTTGGGACATAGATACTTTGGGTTAACGACGGATTTTCCTAATCGACTGGAAATGATAGGGGTCAGGAATGTGTTGATAGAGAGCATTCTTGGACCAACAAAGAAGTTTGGGTAGGGACGAGGGGTATAAGTAAGGACATCTAATTCTGTAGTTTCACTGAGCACTACGGCCCACACATGAAGCTTCTCTCGTGAGAGCTCAGACACATAGACTTACCTTGTACCAGCCTTGCCACAGTATCAACATAGAACAGTATCAACATAGAGAGGAATAGCCACCTTTTAACGTCGTTAACTAATCATCACAATCTCGTGACGGTGTGCAGATACCAGTGCAGAGAGACAACGAGAGACGCTAACAATCACGACCATAGGACAGATTCACGCTGTAGAAGGGGCGACAGTCTTACAAGACCCCCACTTCGTCGTATGGTAGCGCTTCGCTTGTATGATTACGAGTGCTTGATATTAAGAATCACTATTATAATGTCATTTTAGTAATTATATATGTATGAAAATCATCATATTTCTTCATAGCGCATGCTATTATTCTCATTGTATATCGAACATTAATCTACTTAGCACATTTAAAGAATAAATTAGCTTTAGTCACTTTACTTTAAATTGAAAACTTTGTTTATTGTATAGTTATTGTGTTTCCTTGGACACATCAAAACAAGGTGGTGTCAGAGGTGTTGTAGAACATAGATCAAGGGTCACTTAGCATAAGGGGCTCGTGACATCCATCGAGGGCAAGATCTTGGCCCGAGCCCTTCTAAACCAGCTGAATGCAAATCTGTAGCTAGGTCTCCTAACGGAAAGTCAATGTGATTTCCGTAAAGAACGTGGAACTATCGATATGGTGTTTGCTGCCAGGCAGCTCCAAGAGAAATGTCAGGCGCAAAATATGGACCTATATTCCACATTTATCGACATGAATAAGGCTTTTGACAGGGTCAATAGAAGTGGCCTGTGGAAAATCATGAAGAAGTACGGATGCCCAGAGAAATTCACCAACATCATCCGACATCTGCATGATGGCCCGAGTGCAGGACAACGGTCAGTCATCTCAAGCATTCCCTGTCACAAACGGTGTTAAGGAAGGCTGTGTCCTGGCATTCACACTCTTCAGTATTATGTATTCTGCAATGCGTTCAGGGACTCCACCACGGGCTTGCCAATCCGTTTCCGCACCGATTGATGTGTCTTTAACCTAAAGAGGCTTCAAGCTAAAACAAAGGTCAAACATAGCACCATAAACGAGCTTCTGTTCGCGGACGATTGTGCCCTCAATGCTGACTCTGAAGCCACCATGCAACAAAGCGTTGATATCTTCTCAGAGGCTTGCAACAAATTTGGCCTAACAATCAAGGAGAAAAGAAGACCAAGGTGTTGTATCAGCCAGCTCCCAATAGGCCCTACGTTGACCCCAACATCATCATCAGTGGACAGCGTCTAAACGCGGTGGAAAAATTTACTTACTTGGGCAGCACTCTATCCAGATCTGTCGTCAAGGATGATGAAATGAATGCCAGACTTGCAAAAGCTAGTTCCATATTTGGCAGGCTCCGCAGCACTGTTTGGGACAGGAGAGGTATCAGACGAGAAACGAAGATCAAGGTCTATAGCGCAGCAGCCCTCCCGACATTGCTCTACGGTTGTGAAACGTGGACAGTGTACCAGCGTCACGACAAAAAACTGAACCATTTTCACACAACCTGCCTGAGGAAACTCCACGGCATCAGGTGGCAAGACAAAGTTCCTTACACAGATGTCCTCGCTAGAGCGAACATACCTAGTATCTTCAACACCCTTTTGCAGTATCAACTCTGTTGGATGGGACACGTTGCCCGTAAGGAAGACCACCGGCTCCCTAAACAAATATTCTATGGTGAACTCACGACAGGCAAGCGCTCCCACGGAGGTCCAAAAAAACGTTACAAAGACTCACTGAAAGTGGCACTAAAGGCTTCAGCATCGACACTACTAAATGGGAGCAGACCGCTCAAGACAGAGTCAGGTGGAGATCAGTGGTCAAGATAGGGGCTAAATCTTATGAAGCCAGTAGGATAGCCACCATTGAGACAAGCAGGCAAGCCCAAAAGAACATTATTAAATCCCCGACTGCACCAACTATCCCCTGCCCGCGGTGCCAGAGATTATTCCGAGCACGCATAGGATTGGCAAGCCACCTAAGAACTCACCGTAACCCACCCCCAACAGGATGACTGGATGGTCCTAGTCGATTTGACGGACGAACAACAAAGTTTTTTTTTTTTTAAACAGTTGGGAAATAAATCTGCGAAGTAAAAGCAGGGTGGGTTTTTAAAATATTAACATAGACCAAGTGTGTGAAAAATTTTGCGAGCCGGGGGGGGGGGCGGGGAGCACTAATTGGGATTCCTATAAAGTGCCTTATTTGTATGTATGTTTTGTCAAATTTTTAGCCCTAAGCCCCATTGCTCGATATTACATGTTATAAAGGATTTATACTAAAAACTTTGCTCTATTGGGATGTTTCATTCAAGCATTTAAATGGCGGGACACAATAAAATGATGTATAGAAGCAACTCATCAGTGATATAAATTAAAGAGTTTTCGCAAAAATTGTTACTTAAGTTCGTTACTGTTACTTTTTAATTCCTTAACGTTCATCACTATGGTAACTATGTAGAATAACTTCAAAATGGTTGCAATTTTTTTTTGGCCTACGTTAGGCTTCTTACGCTTTGTGAAAACCCAGAAGAGGGGGGGAAAAACAGTTACGGGATATGTTCTGTTTGAATCGTACACCCAAAAGACTTTAGAAGGTAAACAAATTTAAGAAAATATTTAATACTTTGACTCATTTGGATTTAATCAAATCCACAACACCATTGCATTCCTATGGATGTCCTGTGGCTGTCCTCTGGCTGTCCTATGGTTTTTTGGGGGATGTCTAATACATTAACGACATCAAGAGGACAGGCGATGGCTTGAAATTTTATAATTACTGGTGACCACTTAGACGTGAAATTTCTCTATTACTGGTGACCATTTAGACAAACCTAAGTAAATTTATTTCTCCAAAAACATGGTTCTTGAAAGATTCTGTTGATTTTTGTCTCTTTTGACTAATGAGTTTCCCGACCTCTGGCTTAGACCATTGTAATAATCGAAATGATGTTAAAATGACTACACATCTTGATAAACCTTACTTGATTATTCACACCTCTGTGATTATTGTGAATGTATTCTGGGAGGGGGGTGATGTGGAAGGATATTTTTTTTGTATAAAACATTTTGCTTTAGGTGATTTTATTTAGATTGAAAGGAAAAGATCAAAATACGACCTAAGAGAAAAAAAGAAAAATAAAATAAAAAGACTCAAAGAATCAAAGACAAATTTGCCGTGAGTCTTTGTTCTGATAAAATGTGTTTCTAACAGAGCGATGGAGAATTTTGAACGATGTCGGGAGACAGCAGGCATGTATGCAGCATGATTATCTTTTTATTACAATTCACCATTGTTTCCCAATCTGGACTGCTGGGACCTTCCAGGGTGGCGCTACGCGGCATTTTAGAGGGGAAGTGATTCGGTGAACAGAGAGACTAATGACATTTACATTTTAATACACTTTTCGTTTTCTTTTTTTTTTTTCATTAAATTTATTAAATTTTTTTAAATTTTTTTTTGGTTAAATTTGTTTTACAATTTTAATTCTGCACTTCTCTTTGTAGAGTAATACACAAGATTGCATTTGATTTTGTTTTCCAATTTCATTATTTTTCCATTTTTTTCCGTGAGCGCAACGTACTTAAAAGATTTGGAGAGTTTTGCAGAATATAGAATTTGTTTGGGAAAGACTTCAATACACACTATTTTTATATTATTTTTTCTGGCATCAGTCGTTCACGGTGGTGTAAACTTCGCAGGACGAAATCCACAAGGCCTGGGATTATTCTTTTTAGGATTATAAGCGGGTTCCCTCCACAGCAAATCGTCTCTTTCCAAGCCGCTGGATAACCCCAAAGGAACATCATGTGGATGATACAGCGTGGCACCAGCGGGCTTTGCATGAGTTGCTGGGGTTGCCGGAATATTTCATATTTCAATACACAGATTATGAAATATGTTTTCCGATGTTTGTTTTACCATGTGAGAGTCTCTTTGGTGGATAAGATAACGTGTTAATTTTACTGGACGAGATAGTGTGTTACTTATGGACATCACCACCACAAAAAAAAAGTGTTACCAAAGAAAAACTTTTTCCATAAAATAGCCACAACATCAACAACAACATCAGCAACAACAACAGCAACAACATCAACAACAACATCAGCAACAATATCAACAACTACAACAGCAGCATCAACAACAACAACAACATCAACAACAACAACATCAACAACAGCATCAACAACAACATCAACAACAGCATCAACAACAACACCAACAACAAGATCAACAACAACATCAACAACAACATCAACAACAACACCAACAACAAGATCAACAACAACATCAACAACAACATCAGCAACAACATCAACAACAACAACAACAACAACACCAACAACAAGATCAACAACAACATCAACAACAACATCAACAACAACATCAACACCAACAACAAGATCAACAACAACATCAACAACAACATCAGCAACAACATCAACAACAACAACATCAACAACAACAACAACAACATCAACAACAACATCAACAACAAGATCAACAACAACATCAACAACAACATCAACAACAGCACCAACAACAACATCAACAACAACATCAACAACAACATCAGCAACAACATCAACAACAACAGCAACAACAACAACAGCAACAACAAAAGCAGCAATAAAATAGCCACGAAAATATGAAGGTCGCTATTTATAAAGAGATATCTAATTTTGGGTTTAGGTTTTAAATCCATGCTAGGACAGGAAAGGTACATAATAAAAGTCGTATATTTTTCGAGGTTTAAAATATACTTTACTAAATTGAACCAAAAATTGAATGTGAAAGTGAGACATCAGCGTTCTAAAAACGAAGACAGATCACGTTCCCGAGTTTAGTAAAGTCATGTTTAATCGTAGTTAAGAACAGTCACAGATGTCGTGACAGGCGGTGAACATTGAGCCAGGATTATACCAGTGAATCCAGCGATCCTCATGACATTTCTTAAATCATAATTATTCAGATAATCAAGGGGCGTCTATCTCTCCCCACCCCCTTCTGTGTAGACGCCCATGCAAGTAGTCATCTTACTTTAGATTAAGTAATTAACAGAAAGTATTCAGTGTTTATTTTAAGAAATAATACGGAGGAGAATTCAATTTAGTTATACGTAAGAAACAAGTAGCGAGTCGACCAAACGCCTACTTTGGCCAACCACAAACGATTTAAACGTGAGCCATATAAAAGCTAAAAAAGACGAGAACAAGCTACGCTGTGAATATGATACAACGGCCATCCATCCACTATATCAACAACAAAACTAACACGTCATTTCTCTTTACCCAAATACGTCATAATAATCTCACACAATAGATACAGCTACACATATAATCTCTAACTAAACTCTTTTCCATACCACATTTAACAACAGTGATTTGTACTTAAAAACGATGATTCTCATACCCTTGACACTTAGAGCCTGAGTAAAGAAGACCTTTTCGAGAACCAAAGCAAAGTCGTACAGACAATGACACTTACGCTTGGAGAAGTTTGGTTAAAAAATCTTGACATTCATATTTCTTGAAAAATTCTAATGCATGAAAGCTAGTAAATAAAATAAGATGAATTTTGTATGCAGTTAAATTACAGACCTTTTATATAGACTGATATGACTTTTTCTGATTCGTTTCAAGGAGAGTGCGCCTTAAGGCATGGGCACACTGCGCACTTGCCCAGGGCCTCACGCCACTAGGGAGCCTCCTTCGCACAGCCTTATTATATGGGGTAATAAGGGACCTCATTGCGTTACTTGGCCCCAGAGCCCCCGCTGCTGTAAAGACGGCCCTATTCAAATTATTACCTGTATTGTAGATGAGTACAAGTATTGTCAGATAAATATGTTCACCGTGCTGTTGGTCGTCCTCAGATCAAACATGTTCGACCATAAGACAATTACAGCATTTCTGTGTAGGTCGTGTTTCCAATGGTCTGATACTTGAGTCAGCAAGACTGTGAGAAAAAGTAAGGATGGGATTAAACAGATGAAGAGTGTCCATAACGTCAGCCACAGCCATTGAGAGAAAGTGAACTCGTACTGTGAAGGTTTGATGAACTCTTTGTGAGGGAACGATGGGTACATTTTGTTCTAGAAACAACTGTCACTGTTGCAGCGTTCAAAGCTATGGCCGGGAAAACAAATGTCATGATTTAGAATAGTTTAATCGGTGCAGTAATCATTTCCAATCCATCGGGTATGTCCAGCATGATATCTGAAACGAAAATTAATCTGATTGATTTTTAACATATGAAGAAAGAACTCAAAACTCCTTCGTATAATCGAAATAAGAAACAATTTCAGAATGACATGAAGTAAGCATTATTTAAAATTCCACCGCGAAATTTGAAGCTGGGTTACAGTATAAAATTAATAATGTCATAAGTTAAAGTTGTTTTGAATTTCATTTTGCAATATAAGATAAGATAGGAAAAGATTATTTTCTTGATCCAAACAAATGGAAAAGTTTTTTGATTGCATTGTACATTCTCAGCACATAGATTAAAAACAATTTGAACAAAGACATCTACATTAAATTATTTCACTTGTGAAAAAAAGAACTTTAAATTATTGTTCTCTATTATATCTGTTATGCAGACGACGTGTTTACGTCATCTTTCCCCGTGAATAAACTCTAGCTGACCCCAAGCTCGGAACCGCATTTAGCGTGTGGTTAGCTAAAAATAGTCTCTCTTGACCTTGTTCACAACTAAACAAATTTAATAGTCTGTATCCTTAGAATTATGTAGAAAAATTTTAACAAATCAGGAAAGGTAAACAATGTGTAAGACTGTTCGAGAAATGTCTTTGAAACAGGTTATATATATATACATGTATGTATATATATATATATATATATATATATATATATATATATATATATATATATATATATATATATAGGAAAAGGGTGACAGGAAAAGAGATATTTAGGGGATATTTTTTGCTATCATTTATTATGATAGAGTTTTGCTATACGATAAAGAGATTTTTTTACTAACATTTGATGTGTGTGTGTGTGTGTAGATTCCTTTTTTTTTACAACATTATATCCTCTTCAACATTGTACCTGTCTAAGCCAGTCATTATACTGTAAGTCAGTCGCTATAATTTAATTTTATTTTTCATTGTTATAACTTATTATTAACTTAATAAAATTTATTAATTGTAATTAGAACTGGTTTGAGCATCGCATTCTTTGTTAAAGTATTCAACTTATGGTATCGTCTTTTGTTGTGTACTGTTTTAGAACGAGCCATATACTCGTTAAATAAGATATTAATTTCTCCATACGGATAACAGAACGTAACAATTCTTTGAGGGTTTTTTTTTAATGTACAAGTGTCATGGATCACTATGCCACTCTAAAATAAGTTCATGGCATTAAACAAAAAAAAAGATTTGGAATCTTGTTGAATAAGGAGTTGCTGAACAAATTCTTTTTCTAACAATGGAGCGAAGTTCTTATTATTACAATCAGATATGAGAACAATTTGTATATCACATTAAGTAGGAACTACATGGACGTAAAAGCAATCCTTTTTTTACACCCTTTAAAAACAAAATACATTTCTCCGTTAATAATGTGTACCTACATTTTAAAGATTGGAAATGTTAGGCCCATACATCTGTATTAATGGTTTCCCTCTTGGCAATAACTTAATATACCTGATTTGAACTGATGCAGGAATCGACAGAAACGTCAACATTGACAGCTGATTGCAATCTTGTCATAAATTAAGCTTTAAAATTAACCACAGGAAGAAAATCAAATATCTTTTTTTTTTAAATTAGGAATTCCCAAGGAATATTGCAGTATTGGGGAAGTCCCTTCAAAATCCGCCCTTGAGGGTCTCTTGGTCTTTAGGCTCTCAAACTGTTCAACCAAAGGTCCCGGCCCCTGGCCAGACAAAAAGTGAAATATCACAAGACGCAAAGAAAGTGTTGGTAACCTGACGGTAAAAGATACAGCTTTTTTTTTTATCTTAGCCAATAGGCCGAGTTTTGTCTAGGTTTAAAAAGATATCTTTTCTAAAAATGGCAGATCTAATTATGGCGTGTTCACTAGTATTTCCTCACTTTAAATCGTCAGGTATGTTCGCCAGTTTTCTTCTTTGTACATGATATTCCGCGTCTTTAACATAATGGTATATAAGCACAAACTTCTTTCTCTCTATTCAATTATTTAAACTATTTTTTAAATGTTCCAGCCAAGGTTATAAAAGAAATTATTTTTAATAAATAAATTAAAACAATTTAAGAATAAATGAAACGTTTCACCGTATGATTATTTAAGGATTTTTTTTGATGTCATAATCTTTACTTCACTTATGTTTAAATTGATTTCAACTATAATTACCTCGACGAGACTGACAATGTTTCAGAAATGAATTCTTTTTTCAAAAAAACAAATGAAGAAAATATTTTGTTAATAAGGAACAACGGTAGAAATGTGTCGATACTCTTAAAACAAGACTTCCTTACACTTCTGTTTCAATGTTCTCCATGAATGCCGCAACGTCATGATTCCAACACTTTGAATTTACTTTATTTATAAACCTGCTCCAGCTCATAGTTATAAAATGTACACAATTAAAATTTGCTGTTGTTTTGTTTTTTTGTATTTTTTTTAAACAAACGGAGACAGGCTCCATGCTTAAATCTCCTCCGGGCCAAACCATTATTCACAATTTCTAAATGTGATTCTTTTAAAAAAAAATTGGTCACAACTTGCTTTGCGTTACTCAAATTTTAAGTACATTAAACACATAAATTCGTTTTTATGAATTTTAATTAACGTCTGACAAGATCCGTGTAGCCAAAAGATGAAGCCGGCTTTCAAAATGACTAGATGAATAGAAGCAATCTTGTGATTTGTCCGATGAATTGAGAACGATTTACGAAACGGCTAGAATTATGGCATCTGAAATATCACCGCAGGCGTTGAGACCGACTGAACCATTCATTTATTTATGATTCACAACCTGAGGCTCAAACTATTTTGTTGTGATGTGCAACACATTTATTAAAGGCGTCGTTTTAGCAACTGTTTGTTGCCATTTCACTATTATATTTAATAGCTTGGGGATCACTGATCCGTTTCTTAAGAAAGAGATGTGGTCATGGAAAAATATTTGTAAATCGTTATTTGTTCGAAGAAAGAAAAGAAGGAATTTCATTTGAGTAATTTCCCTTACTATACGGTCCACTGACTTTCAAAAGTCAAGCCTTTGCCTTCTGGCTGCGACTGTGTTACGGTCGAGTTGTGCGCGCAAATAATGGCGTGTTTGAGTGATTATATTCTTGAATTATGGGCTCAAATCAACGACCGCAAAAATTCGATTGAGTTACGCGTCATGATATACAGATGTGAACCGAATTATAAGAACGCCCCCCCCCCCCTCCAAACTCTAATGTCTTATTCGACTAAAAAAATATCATCTTGATAAAGTGCAACAGCATTACCTGTAATTTTCATCCATGGATAATTTTATCAAATTTTTATGTTCGAAGAAGTCACCGAGGTTGTCGTTTTTAAAATTATTTCTTTCCAAGTGCTCAAATACATGTACTTTAATATTCGTTATCTGCACTGTGTGACTCAGGCAAACCACAAAACACAAGTGGAGCTTTGGAGAAGAAATATTTGTGTACTTTTACAGTTGAATTGTTCAAAATGTCTTTATTTGAAATCACGGAGTAAATATGATAATGATAGCTGGTCTACGCCATATTTAATATAAAGAAAATTTTGACAAGATAAGTTGACGGTTTGATTGTTCAAATCAAATTTAGCGTCGAACATTAAAAAAAAAAAGTGTTTTTCTTATTCTGTGGACATTAAAGATGTTTTAGTACTTTTTTTAATTTAGAAGAATACATAAGTGCTTTAAAGTCACGTAGTCCTCCTTTAAAATTATACCAGTTCATGAATAACAACGTTTCACTTCTCTTGGTTTACATCAGTGTATGTCGTAAAAACAGCTGATAAACTTAGCGGAAAGCCTACACTATAACGTCTTTTATTTTTGAATCAACAATTTGATTTAACTTACAAAACTCTGGAACTGAAGAGACGAAACAATGATTTAAAAAAGTAGTTTTGGTTAAAAATTGTTTTTTTCTTTAAAAAATACTATTTGTCGCAAGCGAATAAACTTTTACTGAAAACAAAAATTTGAAATATCATATCTGGGTTTATAAATATAATAATTTGATAATTTCTTCATTTAAAGATTGATGATATTGAACCAAACAATGAATTCGAGTCTGGCAGAACGGCAAAGACCAGAAAATAACACACACATTTACTCAGGAATATTTAGTGATGAAATGAGGCTGATCTTTGATTGTGTATTTTTTGTGGTCATCAGTGGGACACTGGGAGTGTTCGGCTCCATCGCCAATGTCATCAACATTATTGTCTTTGTCAAACAGGTAAGATATCATCATTATTGTCTTTGTCAAACAGGTAAGATGATAAAGTTATTGTCTTTGTCAAAAAGGTAAAACATCAAAATTATTATCTTTGTCAAACAGGTAAGATATCAACATTATTGTCTTTTTCAAACAGGTAAGATATCAACAGTATTGTCTTTGTCAAACAGGTAAGATATCAACATTATTGTCTTTGTCAAACAGGTAAGATATCACCATTATTGTCTTTGTTAAAAAACAGGTAAGATATCAACATTATTGTCTTTGTCAAACAGGTAAGATATCAATATTATTGTCTTTTTCAAACAGGTAAGATATCAACAGTATTGTCTTTGTCAAACAGGTAAGATATCAACATTATTGTCTTTGTCAAACAGGTAAGATATCACCATTATTGTCTTTGTTAAAAAACAGGTAAGATATCAACATTATTGTCTTTGTCAAACAGGTAAGATATCAACATTATTGTCTTTTTCAAACAGGTAAGATATCAACAGTATTGTCTTTGTCAAACAGGTAAGATATCAACATTATTGTCTTTGTCAAACAGGTAAGATATCACCATTATTGTCTTTGTTAAAAAACAGGTAAGATATCAACATTATTGTCTTTTTCAAACAGGTAAGATATCAACAGTATTGTCTTTGTCAAACAGGTAAGATATCAACATTATTGTCTTTGTCAAACAGGTAAGATAACAACGTTATTGTCTTTGTCACACAGGTAAGACATCAACGTTACTGTCTTTAGTCAAACAGGTAAGACATCAATGTTATTGTATTTGTCAAACAGGTAAGTTGTCAACGTCTTTGTCAAACAGGTAAGATGACAACAGTATTGTCTTTGTCAAACAAGTAAGATCTCATTGTAAACACATTATGGTACCCACAACGTTAGATTCCTGCTCTTTATAAATGTTTTGTCTAAAATAATTTAACGTACGATAGGCTTGTGACATGCAATAGCATTAAAATATAGATGAAATCTTGCTATGTCCATTTGATAGCAAATTCTACTGCCTTTAAGATTATTATAGTTTGCCAATAAAATATATCTGCCAACAGACTCATTCAATCTTTTGCTTATGGAAACGATTGATTGACCTGGTGCGGTGATATTTAAACAATGATGAAAATATTGCAGTAAAAACAATTCCGAATCTATACTACTTTAAATAACCCGACTAACAATGGCGGTGGCGATGCGTTAACTTCCCATCCACTAGAGTTCCATTCAAGTAACTCAATTTGTAAGATTCACAATTAGTTCTAGCTCCTGGGAATTGTATTATATTAATGTATTTCTAATTGATAAAATAATACTTAATATTTATAGGTTTTATATATTTGCTTGTAGGTATCTGTATGTTTATTTTTTCAGATTTGAAAAAATCCGCAAAAAAATATATGTAAAGAAATAAATCTATCGGTGCTTTTAAGAATCGAATTTTGAAATGGAACACATATTTATTTACACACTGTTAAGCGTACGTTTAGAATAAACATACATACATAAATATATACATGCATACATGCATAGACACATGCATATATATATATATATCCATCAAATACATTGATACATTCAATGATCATCTAATTTGTATCATGTGTGTGCATCTAGGGCTCCATGGATGCCGTGAGCATCAGCTTTGTGGCCCTGGCCATGGCCGACCTGGGCAGCCTCATCCTGTTCATCTGGCAGAGCATTTGCATGAACCCTCTGTTCTACACAGCCGGTGGTGTTCAGATCAATCCCTACGACGTGGTGTACATCACAGCTGGTAGGCATATGTGTATTGGTGGTGTGCTGTAACTAGCTGGTGATGTAAATATAAGATGATGGTGTGTTGTAACTAAATAGCAACGTACGTGTATTGTGATGGTGTTGTTGTTTTGGTGGTGTTTTTTTTTTTTGGTTTAATCTGGTGGTGAATATATTTTTAATAATTCGCTGTTGATCTTTTTGCTCCTTTTAGATCTTTAAAATGGTCTTTTTGCTTTATTACGTGTCGGTTTATAAATAAAATACGTTTTTATAAATTTTGATATTTTAATGGATTTTTTAAATATGACAAGTTTCATTCAATATTGTAAATTTTCTTTTTCAGCCATTCCATTAAATTATTTTTTCATACATACAATTTTGAGTAATGCATTTTATTGTTAAATATATGTTTCAAATCTAGACAGCTGTCAATTCATTGACAATATTCGTTTCAAAGCTAGACAGCTGTCAATTCATTGACAATATTCGTTTCAAAGATAGACAGCTGTCAATTCATAGACAATATTCATTTCAGCGCCAGATAGCTGTCAATGCAATGTCAATATTTATTTCAAAGCTAGACATCTTTAAATTTATTGACAATACTCATTTCAAAGCTAGACATTTTCCAATTTATTGACAATGTTCATTTCAAAGCTTGACAGCTGTCATGTTCAATGACAATATTCATTTCAGTGGCCCCGCACGGTGTGTTTGTCCGCACGGCCTGGTGGATAAAAACGTTCATCACATTCGAGAGGGTTCTGTGCATAGCCATGCCCCTTAAGGTCAAACAGATCGCCAGCCCCACCACGACGATAGTGACGCTGATATCCATATTTGCGGCTGTCGCCATTGGTATGTGCCCGCTGTTCATCGCCAACTACATCGGACCCGTGTTCTACCCGCCCCTGAACGCAACACTCATCTCGCGGATCTACCACGACGACGGCGTCTACATCGAGAGCATCGCTTTCGCGTTCATCTCGTCTGCCCAGCTCGCGCCGTTTTTCTTGGAGGTTATTTTCACCTCCATCATCATCCAGCAGCTGCAGGTCAAATCAAAATGGCGGAGTCAAAGCGTCCGCGGCGCTGCCGGGCAACGCAGTGATCTAGCAACACGCGACCGCAAGGTCATCAAGATGGTGGTGTTCATCTCGTGCGTGTTCATCGTCTGCTCGTTTCCAAGCAACATCAGCTGCATCATGGGCATCGTCTACGCGTCCACGTTCAGCCTGGTGGGTGTGGACAGGAATATTTTTTCCTCGACGTGGGGGATGATCCTCACGATGGAGGCATTCAACAGCTCCATCAACATATTCATCTACTACAGCATGAGCGCGAAGTTCAAAGAAGTTTTTCTGGAGTTGATCTCCGTCAGGAAACTCTCCCGGCACTCCGTTAAACCTGATAAGATAGATGGCTATAGAAATGTAGCCTAGACCGGTATGTTCCAAAAATTTTACTAATGGATAAGTTTAGAGATTATACCAGGAACCGGTTTGAATTTTTTTGTTTCGATGAATAATTTTCTTTTTGTTGACCATAAACATATTCATGTTGTGCAGACCGGGAAAGTCAGGCGCGCGTACAATGCGGCTTTTCCGACCACCACTTTTGGAAACGCTTGTCTTGGCCAGCTTTTACGGAAGGTTCACGGACTGCTTACTAAATGGAAATATAAGATGTTTGGTTTGTGAACAATATGTTCTTCAGTGATCATAGTGCGTGTACAGCGTTCAAGATTAAGCAACAGGAAGTAAAGAAATCAAGTGAATTAGCAGGATCTGCGAGTGATCTATTAAAATAATTTTATCTACAAATGTTATGAAAACACATAATATTCTTTAAGAAATATATTTTGTTTTTATCTTTGTTTTTTTTGTTCGTTTGTTTTTTCTGTTGTTTGTTTGTATGGTTTTGTTGTTGTTGTTGCTTTTTTTTTTATTGAGACATGTTCATATTTGGTATTTTCGAGCATAATTCAAAAATGTTGAGTACACAAGCCTCGAAGCTGTTTTAAATACAACCCCATCATTCTAGGAGTATGCTGCACAACGCTTGGGTCATGAAACGTTTGGATTTCTCGAGGTTCCGACCTTTTCTTTCATTTAAAGCATACCCTGTTGGATTCAGTACAACATAGCTCCTTAATGAATTTACACTACTAAAACAAGGTATTGAAATACTCATTTCACAATCAAGCCGAAATAATCTAGTCGATGTATGAAAATAATATCATTTTTTACTAATATTTCATAAAGCATAATATAATTTTAAATTTTAGTAATAAGCCAAGGGGATTGTGGCTGGGTGGCGATAAGACCTGCGTTTAAAATGCACTTCACTTAGCGAGTAACCATGGCATCGTAGTGGATACGGGTGGAACGGAACTTGGCTCCATTCCAGGCCGGTCACAGAAATCAGCATAACGTCATCAGTGATAAATTGGTCTTAAGACCTCAGTAAAAAAGAAACACAGTTATGCTTTTTTTTTACTCAAAGAAATCAATATTTATTAATAGACCTGCCAGACAGTTAAGACACGAGACATAAGACACGAGACATAAGACACGAGACATAAGACACGAGACATAAGACACGAGACATAAGACACGAGACATAAGAAACAAGGAATAAACTACAGACAAGGGACTGGCATGTTGTCGAAGGAAGTTTAGAATATTTCAAAGTGTTGTTCTGTTAAAACCAGCGACGGTCTATGCGAGGCTCGTCTGACACGGGTTGACGAAATTCTCAACACCTTCTGTCATGTACGGCAGCAGCGGAACCCTTGAGTGTGAAATAAATAGAAAAATAAATATAAGTTTTCATGCAACACATGTTTTCATGTGTGTACAAGCCTACCATTGATGTGTGTTACTGCACACAAGTGCGTGTGTGTACAATCCTACCATTGGTATGTGTTACTGCACACAAGTGAGTGTGTATACATGCCTACCATTGGTATGTGTTACTGCACACAAGTGAGTGTGTGTACAAGCCTACCATTGCTATGTGTTACTGCACACAAGTGAGTTTCTGTAAAAGCCTACCATTGGTATGTGTTACTGTACACATAGTGCGTGTGCGTACCAGCCTACCATTGCTATGTGTTACTGCACGCAAAGGGTATGAGTTGACCCGGCAACGTCTAGTAACTCATATGGATTTTCTGGCTGAGGCTTGAGCTTACGTTCCTAAAGTGCCGGCCAGTACATTGGCAACCAGTTCCATCTGTTGGGCTGTGCCGGCTAGTACATTGGCAACCAGTTCCATCTGTTGGGCTGTGCCGGCTAGTACATTGGCAACCAGCTCCATCTGTTGGGCTGTGCCGGCTAGTACATTGGCAACCAGCTGCATCTGCTGGACTTTGGCGGCTAGTACATTGGCAACCAGCTGCATCTGCTGAGCTGTGCCGGCTAGTAAATTAGCAACCAGTTCCATCTGCTAGGCTGTGCCATATAATAGTGTTTCCTGAGACCAGCGTGCTTTGCCGACAGGTTGGGTCCCTGATGTTGTCTTATCCAGTTAAAATACGAATTATTAGAGCAGTGCTCGGTTCTCATTTGGGTTATCATTCTCTGAAGTCGACGACCCCTATTCCCTCTGGGTCTCCTCTGCTAGGATGCGGCATGATAGCGGATACACCTCTTGCCTTCGTGCTGTCCGCCGATTGTCCGTGCCATTTTGACCTCTGGCCTTCGTGCTGTCCGCCGATTGTCCGTGCCATTTTGACCTCTGGCCTTCGTGCTGTCCGCCGATTGTCCGTGCCATTTTGACTTCTGGCCTTCGTGCTGTCCGCCGACTGTCCGTGCCATTTTGTTTGAATGTGGTCTACCAACCAGTTTTTGACAACGAGATAAGTGACGTAATTATGTCTGAGACATGGCAGCCTGGTTTTTTTGACAGGGTATTTGCTTTTTTTATCGCCCTTCAAGTCTAAGTGGCTACTTCTACTAAGTACAGTGGTTCTCAACCTTCCTAATGCCGCGATCCTTTAATGCAGGTCCTCATGTTGTGGCGACCCCCAACCACAAAATTATTTTCGTTGCTACTTCATAACTGTAGAGTACGTTTTCCGATGGTCTTTGGCGATCCCTGGAAAGGGGTCGCGACTCACAGGTTGAGAACCGCTGACTAAGTACATAGTTTATTCTAAAACACAAAGTTTTCCTTTTTAAAACCAGTCTATTTGTGCTTAGCAAACTATTTTCTTAGCATGCAGATATAATTTTAAAATTGATATTCCAACACCAGGCCTAGCCTTCAAGGCTAAGGTCAAGTAATTTTGTTTAGGCCATTGGTGGTATAAATCTAAATTCCATACTTTTGTATTTTTATTTTATTTTAATAAATGGTAAGACTTAAAGTAAAAGCAAAGTTTAAAATAAATACCTTCTCTTTATAAAGCACATCAGGTGCTTTGAATATATGTACTTAAAAATCTAGATATAAACTGTAAAATCGATCAATTTATAAAAAGTTATCTTATAGTTTTTAAATATTTAAAGTCTTACTAAGGGCCATATTTAAACATTCTAAACTTACTAAGGGCCATATTTAAACATTCTAAACTTACTAAGGGCCATATTTAAACATTCTAAACTTAATAATGGCCATATTTAAACATTCTAAACTTACTAAGGGCCATATTTATACATTATAAACTTACTAAGGGCCATATTTAAACATTCTAAACTTAATAATGGCCATATTTAAACATTCTAAACTTACTAAAGGCCATATTTAAACATTCTAAACTTAACAAGGGGCATAATTAAACATTCTAAACTTACTAAGGGCCATATTTAAACATTCTAAACTTACTAAGGGCCATATTTAAACAATCTAAACTTACTAAAGGCCATAATTAAACATTCTAAACTTACTAATGGCCATATTTAAACATTCTAAACTTACTAAGGGCCATAATTAAACATTCTAAACTTACTAAGGGCCATAATTCAACATTTCTAAACTTACACAGGGCCTTGTTTTCTCATGATGTAAGGGAGGCGACCCCTGCTCTCTTTAGACAAGTCGTCAAGAACGATAAAGCTTTCCGAGTCACACGACCAGACAGATGCGTACATGGAAATCACCTGCGACATTGGTACACAATTTATTTTCGATATTTTGTATTTATAAGTATATGGGCCAGTTAATCATGCAGAGATTTATTAGAGTAGATGTGATAAAGTGATTCTCTGATGACTGTCCTGTGGTTGTTGGTCACTAGAAACTGACCACCAACCAAGAAAGTCAAACAAAAAAATTCTGATTTGAAATGCATTACACCCAAAACAGTCATAAATCTCAAACCTGGCCATAGTAACGATATAATAACATGATCATATCTTTAAGTCTTTTATTAGTTTAGATGTTAGCTCTTCGAAGCAATGGAAGCCTGGTCCTTAAAAGCACTGAAGCCCTGATAGCTAAGAGCAATGATACGCTGTTATCTAGAATCCCTTAAACTCTAATACCTAGAAGCACTGAAATGCTAATATACCTAGAAGCCCTGAAACTCAGATACCTAGAAGCACTAAAAACTAAACTGAAGTGTTGATAGCAAAGAGTTCTGAAACCCTGATACCTAATAGCACTGAAACGTAGATACCTAGAAGTACTGAAACACAGATACCAAGAAGCACCGAAATGCTCATAACCTAGAAGCACTGACATGCTCATACCTAGAAGGACTGACATGCTCATACCTAGAACGAACTCTAAACGTCGATGCATATAAGCACTGAAACCTAACTCATCGGGGATAAGAGTGTGGCTCCATTTACGCCCCCCTCCCCTGACCAAACCTCCGAGGATGTAGGCCCTAATCTACTTTTCGGTCCCGTTTGTTATGCTTGATTAATTACTACGCATATCATGACCTAATATGACAAGGTCTTTCAAAATGAGGCGTTTACAGATTTTGGACTCCAGTGAAATGCATGGATTCAGGGCATGATTCAACGCGTAAGCTAATGTCTGCAATTGAGGCAAAGATTTCGAAAATAACTGTATATGGGACTCGTTAACCTTGGATGGCAACCCATCTAAGAGAAGGCAACTCTGAATTCAAACCCGGAGATGGGGAGATGGAGTTCACGTGCGCCTAACTGGCAGCAGTGAGACCCCTCGAACATCGAACAGCGGAGCGCCGTGAGCATGCTATGGAATGAGCGCTATATAAGTACTCCAATCAATCTCCTTAGATTTGACCTTGTAACGCGCTTCGAGCCTTTGGGGATGAAGCGTGATTTTTCAAATAAACTTCATTATTATTATTATTATTATATCCATCGTGTCCTAAACCATCTCTTTTGAAATCTTTTTAATCGCAAAAGCCAGTGGTTCTCAGTCTTTCTAATATCGCGACCCATTAATACAGTTCCTCAGGTTGTCGTGACCCCCAAACATTAAACCTTTTTTCCGTGGCCACTTCATAAATATGTGTTTTCCGATTGTCTAAGCTGACCCCTGTGTAAGGGTCGTTCGACGCCCCAAGGGGTCGGGACCCACATGTTGAGAACCGCTGCTAAAGGCGAAACTGATTAAAATGTGCAATTACGTTCTAAATGTTTGGTTCTGAAAGCTGATCAACTCACCCCTTCATTTCGGATGTTACAGTCTGGCCAGGTACCAAAGTAAATATTTCCGCTCACACGTCTGTATTGTAGGGTACAGTCCGGGTCAAACGAAAACGCTTGGCGTGGCAACGTTTGGAGACTGTTCACATCGACATCTTGAGCTCTGGGCAACAGAACAGTGTTTCATAACAAGTTACAACAGCAATGATTTCACGGTCAGCCAACGTTCTACAAGTACATAGTCTATAAGTACATAGACTATAAGTACATAGACTATAAGTTCATAGACTATAAGTAATGACTATGACTATATTTCAATAAATGTATTGTCCTCACTCATCTGGAAATCTGCGATAATAACACAATATTTTGTTAAACAGCACTAAACTTTGTAAAATGCACAATACTTTGTTAGATAGCACAATATTTTGTTAAATAGCCCACTACTTTTTAAAAAGAGACAATTCTTTGTTAAATACAAGACGGATCTTTAATCCAGAAGATGATTTTTTTCTTCAAATTTATTAATTAAACAAAGCTCCTATTAACTTCGTGATTAGTAATGATAAATGAAAATTTTTTTGAGGTTAATTTTGGTTGTGGGAACATAATAAGGAAATTACGATATGACTTTTTTTCTGTTCATACTTATGCAAACTTGCCTGATTTTAGACGACCATAATTTGTAAAATTAAGTTTCGTGATTTTTTTAATTCAAGAGAATAGCGAAGACTTGTATGAGCAGCATTGGTTTAGACAAAGCTGAAGTTAGAGTTACAATATGGGTTTATTAAAAAGACAAGACACTCACAGACTTAGGCCGGTGATGTTGTACGGTTTCACGTTGATGATTTCGTTGTCCACTTCTGACACCACGAAAATGTGGCGACGGTAGACCGCATCATTGACGGTCTCCTCGTACAGAAAAGCAAAATCCTGAGAGTGGAAGACTAACATTAGTGGGCCGAGAACAACGGAAAGAGGACGAAGACTAACATTAGTGGGCGGAGCACAAAAAAACAGGACGAAGACTAACGTAAGTGTACGGAGCACAACGAAAAGAGGACGAAGACTAACATAAGTGTACGGAGCACAACGAAAAGAGGACGAAGACTAACATTAGTTTACGGAGCACAACGAAAAGAGGACGAAGACTAACGTAAGTGTACGGAGCACAACGAAAAGAGGACGAAGACTAACGTAAGTGTACGGAGCACAACGAAAAGAGACCCAATAATAATATTTAAAATAATCTTAATAATCATATAAAAAGCAAGAGTAGTTGCAGCAGTAGTGGTTGTAGCTGTAGCGGTAGTAGCAATAGTTCTCAAGTGGTACAATCTGCAGTTGTGGCAGCACTAACAGCTGTATTAGCAGCAGGAACAGTTTTATTTAATGCTCTGTGGATGGAACTTACTGGGTCGAAAGCTGGGATTCGAACGGGGATGGCCTTCTCTGTGAGGTGTTCGGATATGTCAGACTCCAAAATTTCTTCGACGTACCTGCCACTCATGGCACTCAAAAATCCCAGCAAGTTCTCGGATGGCGCTGGAGAAAATATAACAATAAATAATTCATGAAATTGTCTGATCTACATATTGCTACATGACTGAACTTTATTAGAAGAGCTGGTACATTTATATCTTTAAAAAAAAAAAGTCTCTGACAGGCACATTAGTAAAAGATGAACTAATGTTTATATATATTTTTTTTTTAAAATCTAACTCACGCGAAGCGATCAGGTGTTCCGGTAGCGTTGCCAAAACTAGGATGACCAACGCAAGACGACAGTACTGGACAGCAGCCATGTTGGAACTGTTACAAAGAGCGACGTGAAAGGCGGGCTTCCTTGTATCGGTAAATGAAGGCGGTATTCTACTCACGCTTTTATAGGTCGTGACAGAATAGCGTCGCGCTTTCGTGTCGCAGTTTCTATAGGTTTGTATGACTAATCTGCATTGATCCTACTTGAAATTTAAAATTCTAATCGCACTGTATTATACGCAGTACCAACAAGTAATCCTTACATAGTCATTATCCATGCAGAGGTCAGTGTGTTGAAGGCAAGTATCTTTTCATAAAAGTCAAAAAATGTTCCATGAGATCACGAAAAGACGCGATGAGTGGGAATTTATGATGCACTTTTTTCAATACAATTTCTATAACGATGGTTGTGAGTTGAATACCATCAAACGGTGACCAAATTTTTAATATTTTAGTTAGCGATGAGCGCTTGCTACATCAAATAAGAATTATTTACTGTAAAATTAATAAAAATGTGTTGATTTTATTTTTTGAATCTCGAATTTTCTGAAAATATATGCGGATGTGTAATAGTGTGGCTAAAATTGCATTCACATGTTGTGTCTTTTTTACACACTGTGTTTTGTACACATTCAAATGTTGTCTCTTTTCACACATTATGTTTTGTACATATTTAAATGTTGTGTATTTTTAAATACTATTTTTTGTACATATTCAAAATATTGATTCTTTGTACACACTATGTTTTGTATATACACTATGTTTTCTTATATTTACCAATTTGTATCTCTTCACGCACTATCTTTTGTACCTATTCACACAGAGGCGTAGCGTAGAGGGGGGGAGGGGGAACATATGTACCCGGGCGCCTGATAGTTAGGGGCGCCAAAATGTGCTTTGGTATTACTTTATTGATGAAAATATTGGGTTTGAGAGATGAAAAAAGGAAAAGAGGGCGCTTTAAAATTAATCTTGTCCCCGGGCGCGAATCTTTCTATTCCTCTCTCTCTCACTCTCTCTCTCTCTCTCTCTCTCTCTATCTCTCTTCTTATCTATCTATCATTCCCATCATTGCATCATTTCTTATATAAATGTATGTAATGTATGTATTTTTTTGGTACTAAAATAATGCAATGACTAAATCATGAGATATCTAATTTTTAAAAAGTCCCACATTACATGAGCTCAACTTGTCTCGGTTATTTCCCTTTCATCATTCCCCTTTCATTATTCCCCTTTTAATCTTTTATCTTCAAAGTACTTTTTTTTTATGGTGATTGCAATAATTTTAAACGTTTGAATTATTACAATACACGTGAGCTGTTGTAACAAAACTTGAGGCAAATGGAAGCTTGTTTGCACTTTTTGAGATTTCCACAGATCAGTGATTCTCGAAGTGGGTGGTATCGCCCCCGGGGGGGGATGTGGGATGTCCCAATGGGCGGTATATTTCTAAGTATATTTCGGGGGGCGCTGGGACTAACTAAGGGGGTATTGGGCGAATTATATCCGAAAATATTTTTTAAATTAAAATTTCATAAATTTTGACTCATGAATAGACATCAGTCAAAGAATGCAAGACTCATGAATAGACATCAGTCAAAGAATGCAAGACTCATAAATAGACATCAGTCAAAGAATGCAAGACTCATGAATAGACATCAGTCAAAGAATGCAAGACTCATGAATAGACATCAGTCAAAGAATGCAAGACTCGTGAATAGACATCAGTCAAGCAGCTGTTACCGCAGTTTTGCTTATTTTTTAAGGAACCTAATGTTTTAACTTTGTATCATTTTATTCATCGCCAGCACCTGGTGGATTCAACCTTGGCCTACATCTGGTGGATAAAAAAAAACTTAAAGTTTATTCACTTTCACAATGTGAGAGTATGAGTCCTGTTTAGGACATTTTTGACACTGACATTTTTGCAAAGACTAGTTTTTCTCTTGGAGCTTACCCAAAAGCCCATTTGGCTAGACTTAGCTGTCAGAAATACTTGCAGTTTTCAATAAATCCACTTTACATTAGCTCGGAGATGGCGCCATTCTTCAGCAAAAATCAAATATATACAATCTAATTTCATACCCAAATCAACTGTGCTCATTAGCAACAGTGGCAAATATCCAAGCCTGTCTGAAATAGAAGAGTGAAAGAAGCGAGGAGTGTGGGTGTGGTTACCAGATGAAAAAGTTAGGGGCGTCACTAAAGGTTGTGACGATAATTTGAATATGGTACGCAAAATTGTGAGGACTATGTTAAGAATACCCCGTGGACCTCATCAACTCTGCCTGCTCTGGCGGCTAACTTTTGTATTTGCAACGTGTTCTGGTAGAACATTCTCTTGTAACAATCTAATCTAATGGCATCTTACTCTGTCTGATGACACCTGGCTCTGTCTCGTGACACCCGGCTCTTTCTCACGACACCTTATTCTGTCTCGCGACACCTTGCTATTTCTTGTGACACCCTGCTCTGTTTTGTGATACCCTGCTCTGTTTCGTGACACCCTGCTCTGTCTCGTGACACCCTGAACTGTCTCATAACGCCCTCCTCCTTCTCACGAGACCCTGCCCTGTCTTGCCAAACCCTGCTCCTCTGTATTGTGACACCCTGCACTGTTTCGTAACATCCTATTCTAAAGACAATATCCTGTATGGACACTCTACTCTGTCTGTTGTCACCCTGTCATGGTGACATCCTGCAATCCTGGCAACCAGAGGCGTAGCTAAGTGGTAGATGGGGACAGATGACCTCAGGTGCAAGACTAGCAGGTGTGCCAAAATAGTCTTTAGTAGTATTTCATTGATGAAAATGATGGTTTTCGGAGTTGAGGATGTCGTAAATATGAATAATTGCCCCTGTTGCCAAACACTCTTGCAACGGCTCGATTCTTTGTGCACGATGATCTGGAGACACCCTAATCTGGGGGCACCCTCATCTCTAGACACCCTGATCTGGAGGCACCTTGATCTGGAGACACCCTAATCTGGAGGCACCCTCATCTCTAGATACCCTGATCTGGAGGCCCATTCATCTCTAGACACCCTGATCTAGAGGCACTCTCATCTCTAGACACCCTAATCTGGAGGCACCTTATCTCTAGACTCCCTAATCTGGAGGCACCTTCATCTCTAGACCCCCTGATCTGGAGGCACCCTCATCTCTAGACACCCTTATCTGGAGGCACCTTCATCTCTAGACACCCTGCTCTGGAGGCACCTTGATCTGGAGACACCCTAATCTGGAGGCACCCTCATCTCTAGACACCCTGATCTGGAGGCCCATTCATCTCTAGACACCCTGATCTGGAGGCACCCTCATCTCTAGACACCCTAATCTGGAGGCACCTCATCTCTAGACACCCTAATCTGGAGGCACCTTCATCTCTAGACACCCTGATCTGGAGGCACCTTGAACTGGAGACACCCTAATCTTGATGGAACCTTCATCTCTAGACACCCTGATCTGGAGGCCCATTCATCTCTAGACCCCTGATCTGGAGGCACCCTCATCTCTAGACACCCTAATCTGGAGGCACCTTCATCTCTAGACACCTTGATCTGGAGGCACCCTCATCTCTAGACACCCTAATCTGGAGGCACCCTCATCTTTAGACACACTGATCTCGAGGCACCCTCATCTCTAGACACCCTTAACTGGAGACACCCTGCTCGTGTAATTACATGAGTTAGTTTTTCAAACGGACTTGCCAAATATTCAATTTTCCGTTCGGCGTCATCCCCCTCCCTGGTGCCAGCCGTTGCGGTCCACACCCCATAGTGACGCTAATGCCTAAAATCTCTTTTGATAATCTGAATATGGTACGCAAAGATGTGTCAGACCGATGTTAAGATCGAATGGCATTGAACTTTAAGATCGGGGGAACAATCTATCTTTAGATGCAGATGCATTCTGTTCTTTTCATGAAATAACCATCTAACTTTAGATGCAGATGCATTCTGTTCTTTTGATGAAATAACCATCTATTTTTAGATGCAGATGCATTTTGTTCTTTTGATGAAATAACTATCTCAAAGCTGACGCCAAAAATTTTAGGAAATCGCATTCGGAGGATTCGGCCGCAGAAACACATTTCATGGGATTATTTCGCACTGGTGAAATTGGTTTCCAACAAGGAGACCGTCTTGTAAAGGAATATAATCCATATGGCTGATAGCTTTCATTTAGGGGTGGTGTTAAATTGCATGAAACCAGACCAGGGAAGAAATGGAATCAGTTTATTTTTAAGCCCATCCAATGTAAGCATTGGCCTAAAATGAGCGAGGCAAGCTGCTATTTTCCTATCACTATGTGTCTAATCATAATCCTACTTTAAAAGATGTGCAGTAATTAATGGATGAATTTCATCAATTTATAACTAAATTAATAAAAGCAACAACACAAAAACGCGCTTCTTTTTAAATTCAAAGTTCACTTACTTATGACAATATTATATTTTTTTGTGTTATTTATCGTCCTTGGAGACCTGTGCCAGCTACGGTGCTGAATAAAAATATTGGGGGTGGGGGGAGAAACACAGGGAGCACTATGGATGCGTTAATTGTGCAAAAGGGGCGGCGGCACAAAAAAGCTGGAGAACCACAGCCCTCGGTAAATGAACTAGTGACATGGTTTAGATTGTGAAAAGGGAGGGGGGGGTTCGGGGGACTATTTCTCTTCATTAATTTTGTATACTGTTTATACTGTGGGTGATGCACTTGGCACGTCAACCCACATGTGTTCGTACTAACCAAAGCACTGTGAATAAAGTTCGCCAATTTTAAGTATTTAAAACTGTACGTTTTCTTTGATGGCTGGATAATAAATTGAAATTTTTGTGGGTTTGCTTTTTGTTGGGATAAAAATGAATGAAGTGATAAGATTTGTGACAGGATAAAAGGACAGGAATGCGGGATGATTACCATTAGTCCGGTGCAGGTATCGGTGTTACGGGCATCGTTGGCACAATTGTCGGTTGAACAGAGATCGGCGGCACGAGTATTTTAAGTATAATTAAGGAAACGGTGGCACAGGAATCTGTGGCATGGGTATTGGTGGACCAGGTGTCGGTTAAAGAGGTATCGGAGACACGGTAATCGGTGGCACAGGTATCGGCGGCCTAGGTATTGGGGAGGGTATTGTTTCAGAAGATAGTTGAGGCTCTTATGTATGTAAAGGGATTTGCAATGTTTCTGTGCCTGGTGTTGATGGGGATAGTTCACTGGTTGCAATGGCTACTCAGTGAGGATATCATGAACTGGGGGTTGGAAGGCCTGAGGCAATACATGCAAATGTGTCAAGTGTTTTCGCCTCAACTGTTGCTGAAGGGGTATAGTCTGATATGTGGGTGTAGTCTGACTTAGGCCACTTTGGCTACATTCAAGACTACGCCAGACTAGCACCGGGTTTAATCTTGGACATTTGTCAACTCTGGAATGCTACAAAGCGCTCAGGTCCCGTGTTCCTTAACATTCAAAGCAAAATTAATTAACCCAGATAATGATTTTGAAAGAAATCAATATTTATTAAGTCATACTTCAAGAGAGAAACACAAGCTATAGCCCCAGACAAGGAAATGCCATCTTTTCAATGAATATTTAGATCAGTGGTTCTCAACCTTCCTAATGCCTCGACCATTTAACAGTCCCTCGTGTTGTGGCGATCCCCATCATAATTCGTTGTGCGTTGCTACTTCATAAATATGTTTTTTTCCTATGGTTTTAGGCTACCCTAGTGTAAGGGTCCTTCGATCCCATTAGGGACGCGACCCACAGGTTGAGAACCGCTGGTTTAGAGCTTATAAACGTGAAATTCTTTGAAGAAGATTAAATGCTATTCTGATGTCGTCTGACACAGGTTGACGTAGTCGTCAGCGTCTCCCGTCATGTACGGCAACAGCGGTACCCTGGGTTAAGAAAAACATCGAGCAACAGCGGCACCCTGGGCTAAGAAAAACATCAAGCAACAGCGGCACCCTGGGTTAAGAAAAACATCGATTAACAGCGGCACCCTGGGTTAAGAAAAACATCGAGCAACAGCGGCACCCTGGGTTAAGAAAAACATCGAGCAACAGCGGCACCCTGGGTTAAGAAAAACATCGAGCAACAGAGGCACCCTGGGTTAAGAAAAACATCGAGCAACAGCGGCACCCTGGGTTAAGAAAAACATCGAGCAACAGCGGCACCCTGGGTTAAGAAAAACATCGAGCAACAGCGGCACCCTGGGTTAAGAAAAACATCGAGCAACAGCGGCAACCTGCGTTAAGAAAAACATCGAGCAACAGCGGCACCCTGGGTTAAGAAAAACATCGAGCAGCAGCGGCACCCTGGGTTAAGAAAAAAAATCGGAATAAAAATGTTACGATGCGCACTCAATCTACGCGCAGCCACATCATATGAGTATATGTATGTTACATATCAGCGATATGACGCGTCAGTCCCCTGTGAGGTCAAACCTGATTTTTGAGGTTGTCATATTTTGAGCAATGTTTTATTTAGGTGGGTTTGTTATGGCTTTTTTTTTTTAAAAGTGCATTTAAAAAGTGATAGTACTTGCCGATTTATAACTTGATGCTACACGGTCACTTACACGGTCACTGACACGGTCACTGACAAGGTCACTGACACGGTCACTGACACGGTCACTGACACGGTCACTGACACGGTCACTGACACGGTAACTGACACGGTCACTGGCACGGTCACTGGCGCGGTCAATGACACGGTCACTGACACGGTCACTGACACCTACTCTAAGGAGAAAGTCTTGTTTACAGAAATGTAGACGTGTTGACCCGGAACAACGACACAACTGAAATAAGTTTAAAAAGATGGATTGAGCGCTGGTTTATTTACATCTAGATCAGACTGTCTCAACGTTAAAGTTGTTGTTCAGGTTAGGGTTCAGTTTAGGGTTAGGGTTATGGTTAAGATTAGGATTCAGATTAGGGTTCAGGTTAGGATTAGGGTTGAAGTTAGGGTTCAAGTTAGCGTTGGGGTTGAGGTTAGGGTTGAGTTTGGGGTTCGGGTTAGGGTACAGTCTACTTTTAGGGGAAAAGTTGGCTTTAGGGTTAGGGGTTCAGTATTAATGTTAGGGTTTGTTTTAGGGCTTAGGTTAGGGTTATGCTTCATTTTAGAGCTCAGGTTAGGGTAAGAGCTAAGGGCAGGGTACATAGAAAACACTTTTTAAATGACACGTTAGCGTATAAACAAAAAATAACATAATATGTTCTAAAACCAAGACTGATTAAAATAGACCAACGTGTCTGTCTCTAAGTGTAGAGAGAGTGAAATGAGAGATAACCCTCGTCCACATGCTTGGAACGTGTTCAACCATTTTTTTAAAAAATTGTTTAAGCTAAACAATTGTTTCCTTTTGTCCCATAAAAAATTTGAAATTTACCTAGGTTAGGATGGCACACCATTGCCCTTTACGTCATCTCGACTTTGTGTTTTCAATTCTGAAATATGTGTTTATCACAAAATGGTGCAATATTTAACAGAAAGTTATAGGCTGAGTCGGGAATATTGTCTTTAAAAAATTAATCATTTGAAAATTTAAAATTATATAAAAAATCTCACATTTCTAAAACATTCAATACTTAATTTTGGGGACATATCAACAATGTTTAAGATTTATTCTGGTCAATATTTAAACAATCTTTTAGACTTACTTTGGTCAATTTTAAAACAAGGTCTTAGACTTACTCTGGTCAATTTTAAAACAAGGTCTTAGACTTACTCTGGACCATATTTCCTCATGATGTAAGGGATGCGATACCTGCTCTCCAAGGACTGCTCATCATACACGTGGAAACTCTCGGAGTCACAAGTCCAGACCGATGAGTGGAATTACCTGTAACGACGTAACACAGTTTATGTTGTACACTGTAACACAGCTTGTTGCACATTGTAACACGATTTATTGTACACTGTAACACAGCTTGTTGTACATTGTAACACAGCTTGTTGTACATTGTAATACGATTTATTGTACACTGTAACACAGCTTGTTGTACATTGTAACACAATTTATATTGTAAATTGTAACGCAATATATTATATACTGTAAACGTTTGCTGCACACTGTAACACAATTTATATTGTACACTGTAACGCAATGTATGTTGTATTCGTATTGTTTTGGCATTCCAGGGGAAGCAACCTCGTTTATCACGGTTCAATTAGAGACTCTTGACTAGCATTGAGACGCAAACAATGTTTGTACATAAAACAATCTACGTTCAGCTTTAACAACGACCACACAAAATACTTATCATTTGTAACTCCATTCGGTGTCTTACTTGCATTAAATATATAAGTAACTGCAATGTCTAATATCCCATTGTGGTTATCACTGTTGAAATGTTGGGAAACTGGACAAAGGATTTGTTTACATATGCTATAAATGTGTTCCCTTAAATGGTCTCCAAGGTGGTGACCTGTCTCTCCTAATTATGATTTATCACTGTGAAGTCTGTAGGTCTGTTTGGTGAAATTAAAATTTGTTCATAGTATCCACCCGGGTCAAACGATCATCATGATTAAAAGGTCAAGGGGATTAAAAGGTCATGCGGATTAAAAGGTCATGGGTACTAAAAGGTCGTGAGGATTAAACGTTCATTTGGATTCAAGGTCATGAGTACTACAAGGTCAACGGGATTAAAAGATCATAAAGATTAAAATATCGTAGGGATTAAAAGGTCATGGAGATTAAATGTATTTTTCGGAGAAAGAGTGTTAAGGGACTAAGCTTTGGCTCTGGTCACCACTAATGAAGATCTTCTTTTTCTTGGTGGTGACTGAAACCCGGTTTTGATTAATCCAGGAAAAGAAAAATGTTTTTCTCCGCCCTTCCCGAGAATCACCGGAAGCCAAATGATAAGCATAGTCATTGCCTACAGACCATGCAACCACGTAGCCTTAAAATACCGATAACAAGAGCTCTCAAAACCTTACGAAAACGTATGATGCATAAATCAGGCTTAAACCAGTTCTAACCCCCCTCCCTTTTCCGCGAAATGAGTGTGGGATGGCTCCCAGTCCCACCTTACCCTACGCATGCCCTATATAAAGGGTTCTAACAACACACGCTCTTTCATTAATTCATACACACATGTGTTCCTATCATCACAAGCTCTTTCATTAATTCATACACACATTTGTTTCTATCACCACAAGCTCTTTCATTAATTCATACACACATTTTTTCCTATCACCACAAGCTCTTTCATTAATGCATACACACATATTATGACAAGCTCTGTCGCAAATACAAAAACCTGTTTGTTTCATAAAACCACATACAAACATATATACGAACGTGGGCCAAAGTTAAGCAAATATTTTTTTTTTAATTAGACCGTTACATCCTTCAAGTGAACTCTACTCATCTTTCTAGTTGTCTAAATAGTCCAACCAGCTGAAAACAAAAACATCGGCCTCATATTTACTCCTGTATTTGGCTTTGGTAAGCTGTCCAACTCACCCCTTCATCGCTGACGGTACAGTCTGGCCAGATATCAAAGAAGGTATTGCAGCTCACAGTTCTGTATGTTAGAACACAGTCCGGGTCAAAAGAGAAGACTTTTAGTGGTAGGGATTCGAGGCCTGCCAAGTCCAGGTCTTTGGCTTTGAAAAAAAAGTACAGACCTTTATAAATAAAACATTTAATTTCACAGATGAGCAGTATTCAATTACTTCTTTGATTTCATGTTCACCTGTCCTCTTAATTCACTTAACACAGCGGTTCTCAACGTGTGGGTCGCGACCCATTTGGGGTTCGAACAACCCTTTCACATGGGTCGCCTAAGACCATCAGAAAACAAAATTATTCCACAGTTATGAAGTGGCAACGAAAATAATTTTGTTGTTGGGGGTCGCCGCAACATGAGGAGGAGGCTACTGTATTAAAGGGTCGCGGCATTAGAAAGGTTGAGAACCACTGACTTAACAGACCTAATTTAATGTTTGTTTAAATGATAACAGGATCTTAAAATTTTTTAATTGATTCATATCATTATTATGTTATTAATCAACTGGTGCTAGGAAAGGCAACCGTTGCAACAACTTAGAATTTTAAGAATATCTCATTGCTTTCCCTTTAAAAGACTTTAATTTAATTATAGCACACCAATAAATTAATTGTCAGAAAGAGAGACACTGATTCGAAACAACATTGCGTTTTTCTTTAAAATTATTTTCTATATATTTTTATATAGATCTATTTGTTTACTCATAGTATTTTTTTAAACCAGGATATGTATATTTGTTTTCTTATTCTTTATCTCCTTTTTTCTTTTTTAAATAATATTTTTAGCGTTTGCTTCAGCAAACAGATTCTGGTAAACACTGTACTAGGAGAGACTGGGATAAGAGACATCCATACTGGACATACAATGACTTACATGTCATTTCAGGTGACGTTGTATGGTTTCACGGAAATGATGTTGTCGCCCTTTTCTGAAACAACGAAGATGTGGCAACGGAAGCGAGCCCCGCTGACCTTCTCCTCGTACAGGAAGGCAAAATCCTAGGGACGGGAGACTTAGGTTAGTACATGGAGAACAAAGACTTAGGTTAGTACACGGAGAACAAAGACTTAGGTTAGTACACGGAGAACAAAGACTTAGGTTAGTACACGGAGAACAAAGACTTAGGTTAGTACACGGAGAACAAAGACTTAGTTGAGTACATGAAGAACAAAGACTTAGGTGAGTACAGGGAGAACAAAGACTTAGGTTAGTACATAGAGAACAAAGACTTAGTTGAGTACATGAAGAACAAAGACTTAGGTGAGTACATGGAGAACAAAGACTTAGTTGAGTACATGAAGAACAAAGACTTAGGTGAGTACTTGGAGAACAAAGACTTAGGTGAGTACATGGAGAACAAAGACTTAGGTGAGTACATGGAGAACAAAGACTTAGGTGAGTACATGAAGAACAAAGACTTAGGTGAGTACTTGGAGAACAAAGACTTAGGTGAGTACATGAAGAACAAAGACTTAGGTGAGTACTTGGAGAACAAAGACTTAGGTGAGTACTTGGAGAACAAAGACTTAGGTGAGTACATGGAGAACAAAGACTTTGGTGAGTACATGGAGAACAAAGACTTAGGTGAGTACATGAAAAACAAAGAAAAGTAAATGTAATGATAATTAAAATAGTGTTGTTAAATCGGTAGGGGTTGTAACAGTGTTGGTCTCTCAGTAGTATACATCGTTTCTATTGTGGTGATGGTAGTAGTAGTGGAAGTACTATTAGTTTTAGTTGTAGTAGTAGTAGCAGTATTAGCAGTATTAATAGTAGTAGCAATAGCAGTATTAGTATTAGCAAAGGGATTAGCAGTAGAAGTAGTAGCAGTAGCAATAGAAATAGTCATAATAATAAAAATTACAAAGTAAAATCTTGTAATGAAAAAGTACAAAGTGGAAACTTGTCAATCCAAAGTAATAAGTGAGACCTTATTTTTCCAAAGTATAAAAAAGTGGGAACTTATCATTCCAATACATAAATTGATATGTTATCTTCCCAGGGTACAAAGTGGAAACTTATGCCAAGGTGCAAAGTGGAAACGTATGCCAAGGTGCAAAGTGGATAAGTATAATTCATACACATATTTCTTAATTGTATGATGGGTGGACACTTTGACGTTCTGAAAAACCGAGGGACATAAAGAAACATCAGGGTACAATGAACATACCATCATTTCTCCCTTGATGGAAAGGTAAGTATTGTTGGATGTTGCTTTGTCAATTTTATCTTTGTTTATGTTGATTGACAACAAAAATTGTGCGGTAAATAAAGTTTGAAACATCGTTAAACCTATACCCCCTACCCCCCAGACACACTCTTAAAACCCAAGGTTCTTTTATTATTTGCAGTGTAAGTGTGTTGGGTTGTATTTGTGTGTGTGTATTTGTGTGTGTGTGTATTTGTGTGTGTGTATTTGTGTGTGTGTATTTGTGTGTGTGTATTTGTGTGTGTGTATTTGTGTGTGTGTGTATTTGTGTGTGTGTATTTGTGTGTGTGTATTTGTGTGTGTGTATTTGTGTGTGTGTATTTGTGTGTGTGTATTTGTGTGTGTGTATTTGTGTGTGTGTATTTGTGTGTGTGTATTTGTGTGTGTGTATTTGTGTGTGTGTATTTGTGTGTGTGTATTTGTGTGTGTGTATTTGTGTGTGTATTTGTGTGTGTGTATTTGTGTGTGTGTATTTGTGTGTGTGTATTTGTGTGTATGTATGTGTGTGTATGTATTTGTGTGTGTGTATTTGTGTGTGTGTATTTGTGTGTGTGTGTATTTGTGTGTGTGTATTTGTGTGTGTGTGTGTATTTGTGTGTGTGTATTTGTGTGTGTGTATTTGTGTGTGTGTATTTGTGTGTGTGTATTTGTGTGTGTGTATTTGTGTGTGTGTATTTGTGTGTGTGTATTTGTGTGTGTGTATTTGTGTGTGTATTTGTGTGTGTGTGTATTTGTGTGTGTGTATTTGTGTGTGTGTGTATTTGTGTGTGTGTATTTGTGTGTGTGTATTTGCGTGTGTGTGTATTTGTGTGTGTGTGTATTTGTGTGTGTGTATTTGTGTGTGTGTATTTGTGTGTGTGTGTATTTGTGTGTGTGTATTTGTGTGTGTGTATTTGTATGTGTGTATTTGTGTGTGTGTGTATTTGTGTGTGTGTATTTGTGTGTGTGTATTTGTGTGTGTGTATTTGTGTGTGTATTTGTGTGTGTGTATTTGTGTGTGTGTGTATTTGTGTGTGTGTATTTGTGTGTGTGTGTGTATTTGTGTGTGTGTATTTGTGTGTGTGTATTTGTGTGTGTGTATTTGTGTGTGTGTATTTGTGTGTGTGTATTTTAGTGTGTGTATTTGTGTGTGTGTATTTGTGTGTGTGTATTTGTGTGTGTGTATTTGTGTGTGTGTATTTGTGTGTATGTGTATTTGTGTGTGTGTGTATTTGTGTGTGTGTATTTGTGTGTGTGTGTATTTGTGTGTGTGTATTTGTGTGTGTGTATTTGTGTGTGTGTATTTGTGTGTGTGTATTTGTGTGTGTGTATTTGTGTGTGTGTATTTGTGTGTGTGTATTTGTGTGTATGTATTTGTGTGTGTGTATTTGTGTGTGTGTATTTGTGTGTGTGTATTTGTGTGTGTGTATTTGTGTGTGTGTGTATTTGTGTGTGTGTGTATTTGTGTGTGTGTTTATTTGTGTGTGTGTATTTGTGTGTGTGTGTGTATTTGTGTGTGTATGTATTTGTGTGTGTGTATTTGTGTGTGTGTATTTGTGTGTGTCTGTATTTGTGTGTGTGTATTTGTGTGTGTGTATTTGTGTGTACGCGAGCGCTTGTTTTGTTTACGAGAGTGTTAGTGCGTGTGTTTGCGTCTTTCCTGGTGTCTGCATGCGTGTTCGTGCGCGTGTGTCTGTTTGTATGTATCTGTTTGTGTGCCTGATAGTGTGTATTTGAACTTCCATAATAAATTATCCATTCCACCCAAAAAAAAGCATCAACTTTGTACAGTGTGTTACAAAATGTTCATAACATCAAATGGTTTGTATATGTTTTGATAAGCTTTTCTGCCTAACTCTTGAACTAATTAAACTATTTAATGGTTTTAATTCTTAATTATTTTTTTAAAAACTGGCTTCACGAGATGGCGAGGACAATTAAGTGCTTAGATATCTGGGGCTTAACGTTTCAACAGCTTCATGGCGAGTCAAAACCTGCCTGTTGAGAGTATCACAAAAAAACTTTTATAATGATAAGTAGCATTATCAACAATTTTTTGTCAGTTAGAGAGCTACCATCTTGTTGACCCTTTGTGATAACAGTATTTTTTAATCGACGGTTCTTAACATTACGTCCAGGGAAAAAAGTTTTTATCAAGAAGCAAAAATATTACCCTTGACCGGTCAACAGTTACTATTTTACTATATTATAATTTTCCCCTTTTGAAAAAAAAAATCTTTTTTTTTTTTTAAATACCCTTTAGAGACCACACACACATAACGAAACTACTACAACGCTGCTTGGTATAACAGACATGAGAACCCCTGGTCTGATATCCCCCAGTACAAAAAATATCCTAGAAACCTGTAGTGCCCTTCGCCCGTGTTATCTAACAACCGTCAATCTCTAACACCCACCCCACCCCACCCCCACCCCTCATTTTCTGCACCAACTATTTTCTATACATTTCATACCCCTACGTCCACCCACCAATCCATTGTGGTTGCTAAATTTACGTTTTCAGACCTTGTTCATTCAGAATCTTCCTCTTTTTCCTGAAATATTTTTTTTTATAATTCATTGTAACACCAAAGTTTGATCACTCTGGTAGTTTGTCCCGAAATTAAACAGAAGTTATCACTCTTGATATCGGCACAGGTGAGTTAGAATAATCCAAGAACTTTTAAGTTAAATATTGTGTCTGAGAAATTGTTTTTAAATTTAAGTACAGCTTTAAGCATATTTTCCCCATAAAAAAACAAAAACAAAACAAACAAACAAAAAACGTTACTTAATCATTTAACGTGAAACACGGAAATTACTTGGTTTGTATTTTTCCATTTGATCTCTTCATTTAATTTTAAGCCTTATCGTTAGCTTTTGGGTAAAACTTTACTAAAGATATTAATGCACAGAATTGGTTCGTGAATGTAAATAACATTTCGCTGCATTTGTCTAATGATGATTTTTAATCGGGGATTCAGAAGGTTTAAATCAAACTCGAAAGGAAAGGAGACATATTCTAGTACAGGTACTGAACAGGTACTGAATGTAACAGTGGTTCTCAACACTCCTAATGCCGCGACCCTTTAATACAGTTCCTCGTTTTGTGGCGACCCCGCCTGCCCCCCCCCCCCCCAAACTATAAAATTGTTTTCGTTGCTACTTCATAAATATGTGTTTTCCGATGGTCTTAGGCAGGCGTCACCTGTGTAAGGGTCGTTCGACCCCCATATTGGTAGCCACCTACAGAGGCGCTGGAATAGAAACTTTGTGTTTATCAATTACGTTACACGCGTAAAAAGCCCTTAAAATTTTGAAACTTTACAACTGGCCTGCACAACTCAAAATATAAGGCGGGCCGCAATACTTCATGAAAAACGTGTTGCGGGCCAAAAGAAAATGGGACATGAAGGAAACTGTTAAGAAACTAATAAGAATTAGTCTATTTCGTTACTTCACGGGCCGCAAAGTGGGTGCTGGCGGGCAAAATGCGGCCCGCCAGCCGTATTTTGTGCAGGCCTGATTTAGAAGATAAGCTTTTTATATGATGTATTCTGAATCTCAACACTCGCAATAAACGTATACTTTTTCAGGGGACGACTAAACACAGAAAAATGTGGAGTTTAGTCTCGTTAATCTTTCTGTCTCTGACGTTGGTCGCCTCCTGCAAAGCATCGTTTCTCATGACCGTCATCCCGTACAAGGTCGAGACGGGGATCACTGAGAACGTGACCATCTTGTGCAGCTACTGGGGCCAGTCGTCGCTCAGCTCTCTGGAGAAGATCAGCATGATACGCATCCTGCACCAGCGGGACGCCGAGCCGTTCACCGTCATCGCCGAGGTGAGAGACAACGAAAACACGGCACACGCCGTCAGCCTGGACAACTCTGTGACCGTGAAGGGTCATATCGGAACCGTGGCCGGATCCCGCATCGAGCTCACCTGGCCCCTGGCGACCTCGAGCATTTTCGGGCGCTACCGCTGCGACGTGATCGGGTTCGACAGCAGCCAGGACGTCATCACGGAGAAGTCTCCCATCATCAACATCACGGAGACCGTCGTGACGGCCACCGACGTTTTGGAACTGGTCATCAAAGAGCGGCAGGATCTCCAGAATTACTGCGACGCCAAAGTTCTGGCGTCCGAAAACAAATTTGCGGCTCTGCTAAACAACCTCAAAGCGGAACAGGCGACAGAGGCCAACATCGTTGAGGCGGGTTTGAAGGCGGAGATTGCCGAGCTGAGAGCAGACGTAGCGAGGCTGATGGACACTGGTGTTCTGCAGTACTGGCCCGAAGGTACGTTCGCACTTCTCTCGCCTCAAACAGGGTGCCCTAACAATGTAGGCGCCATTTGGGCGGTCGGGTTTAGAAAGTTTCACACGGAATCAACGGACAGAAATTACGACCAGGTGTCGACGAACTCACACTTGAAAAAACCGATTCTTGAGCGGGTAGGCACCAACAACTTTATGTACCAGCATTTCTGTGTGTCGTCTGCCCTCTCCCCCGGTGCAGCCTGGCCGCGTGGCTCTTACTGTATCAACCGCAAGGGAGACCACTGCCCGAGTGGATTCGACACGGGCTCCATCTCCTGGAACGAAGAACGAACCGGGTCAGCCGCGGCGACAACCGGCGTTCTGCCCGACGGCGTCTTCGCCGCGGCCAGTTCCAAGCTGTTCTACTGTTGCAGGAACGACAGCACCACCAACGACGCCATCTACCTCCCCAAGGCGCGACCATTTTACTTGTACAGATTCAAGGGAACCTGTCAGCAAGTGGCTGGGATGAACGTGACCCCGGAGTTCATGCAGTTCGACACGGACACCACCAACACCGATGCGTACGACAGCGACTACCACCCTGACGGCCACATCAACGACGTCAGGATCGAGCTGTGCTACTACGAGGAGCGCACCTAGCTGTGCGCAGCTGTTTTTGAGGGTGTCACGTAACCATGACAACATCAAACTTTCTATTGATGATGAGCGTGTGTCGTTTTTAGTTTGTTGATATTTGTTGTTGTTGTTTTGTTGTAAGGTTGAGCTCTTCTCTTGTTGAGCTTATTAAACACAACAGAATTCTTCGTTTTGTTTATTTAGACGGTGTTTTAGATAGTCTCATCACCTGTATGCATTCAATGTCCTCTATGCCTTTCTTGAAATATTATACAGAATCATTTTACAATCTCTTCGATAAATGCGTCATTCATTGTTTGAGCTTGCATTACCTACGTCGTGTGTGATATATCCGTGTGTAATTAAGTCTTTTTAGATCAATGTGGACTGGTTTGGAACACACAAAAATTGTGTGGGGGGGGGGGGGGGGGGGCATCGTTTTATTTACGTTTTCAAAAAGTCGATGACCACAATAACAAAATATTATTTTTTTTAATTTATTTTTATTTTTCCGAAGAATGATGGACAGTTTAGACTATTACTTAGACCGTCATCTATAAAGTGTTGAGTCACTAATTGATTAATTCTTTGCCCATACATCAAAATCTTTACAAAATAAGGATTGTGTGATATATAATGAACACCTTAAGATCCCCAAAAATGCAAAAATGCAATGTGAATGTTATTGTGAATGTGAATGTAATGTATATGTTATTGTGAATGTGAATGTTAATTGTAATGTGGATGTGAATGTTAATGTGAATGTAATGTATATGTTATTCTGAATGTGGATGTGAATGTTAATGTGAATATGGATGTGGATGAGAATTACCGTTTGACTTTATTTCCTCGATCAACTTACTCAGCCTAATCAACTTTATCAGCTTAATCAACTTAATCAACTTAATCAAACTTAATCAGCTTAATCAATTCTTTAAGAGTCTTTATTGCTTATCACATTCCGAAAGTAGAATCTATTGTATGAAAAAGAACCATTCTCCAACAGACTGCTCCCGCGGTCCAGCCTCACTAATCTGAAAAATCGATAGGCGTGTTTGATCTTCTGTCCAACTTTGACCTTTGTGGCGAGAGACGAAGGTTTTAAATGTGTGATATGGTACAACCGAACAACGATACAGACCGTATACCATCGTTGAAATGGCGATGGGATTTCACATAGATGACTAGATGTTTCAGACCAGTCTAGGCTACGGCTCTCACTGCACTTGTGTACTGTCGTTAATATTAGATATGTGTGTGCAGAGGAAATATTTCGCTTGTTAAGGCGTATATTATATTTTATTACTTTTTCCCAATTTGTTTTCGCAATGACGCCATCGTTCTTGCAAATGTGAAGTTTTGATATCATTTATAAAGGGAGTCAATTCAATTTTCCGTTCACGTCAAGAATTCATGTTTTTCTTAATCTCAGCAGCCCGATCGTTAGTGTGGGTTTTATACAGGACGTAAGACTCTGATATTGCCAAGTTCTACACACTGGATTTTCAACAAAAGGGATGAGTCGAGCTGTTCCGTGAGTAATATGTAGAAAATGTGAAACACTTCAGGAATGAGCTGAATTCACTTCAATAAATTTTATTGTGAACTCTAAAACTTCAACATTGTAACGGAGTCCCACAAGGAATTTTTAGACGGACTTCGAATGAGATGGACGCTTGGTGGTTTTCTAGAAAACCCCGTCAACATAAGACTACACGATCCTTGGAAACAGATTAAGGACAACATATCAATGTCCGATCCTTGACAGCCGTCGAAGGTCAGATCTTCTTGTATTTTAACAAAAGTTCTAATCAGCAAACTGGTGCTTTTACTCGATAATGGATTGGAGAAAGTATGCCACTCACAGAGGCAAGGCGAACTGTTGCCAGAATTCAGACCTCGGCTTAGTGTAACTGTGTTTTAGCGGAATAGATTAATTATAAATAATAAATAACAGTTTTATTGTTATTGATTGGGTTACGTTATTACAGTTCGTTAAATTCCAAGACATGTCAAAAATGTGTGACTTTACGGACTCGTCGAACGGAAACAATTCTTCGGAATTCGACGACGACTATTTTTACCACGAAATCGATGGCGGGCTCAAAGATCTGGAATACGTCCTGACCACCATTACGCTGCCGGCTGTCTCCGTACTCGGCGTCGTCGGCAACGTCCTCAGTTTTCTCGTCGTCCGGCGTCATGGACTCAACAAGAGCTGCAACCTCCTCATCCTGGCGTTGGCTGTCGGCGACACGATGCTCCTGCTGGGTATTAATAACGTTTCGCTTAAGCTCTACATGAACGATTTCGGATTTCACTACTCAAGACTCACCTCGTGGTCTCTGTTTGTTGTCTACCACGTCCAGAGAAGCGTTTACGTCATCGGACGCGCCTTGTCCACCCTTTTGCCGATGTTCATAACGCTGGAGCGCTTCGTGGCCATTTACTTCCCGCTGAAATTCTCACGAATCATAACCCCATACCGGACAAAGGTCGCCATGGGAATTCTTTTTACAGCCTCCGTTCCGTTCTCTGTGTACTTTGCGTTGTTGACTAGATTTGTTTACCAAGCGGATACCGTTGCCAACTGTACCCGTGGGAGGATCGTCAAATCTCCGACGTTGCTGAGCAAAGCCGAAGACTATAACGCCATGGTGAACACGTACGTGTTTTTAACTGGGTCGTTTCCGGTAGTTTTCGTTCTCGCTGGCTGCGTCGTCATAGCCGTCAGGCTCCGAATTTTAGCAACGCGACGAAAACGTCTGACGAGCTCGGCGTCAGAGCCGAGAGACCTCAGCAAAACGGAAGGGCGAATCACGGGGAGAATAACTCCAATTAAACATCATGATGACGATGTTGAGCATGGAAACACATGGACATTTTTAAACTTCATTTCTAAGTTTGCAGATAAACTGTGCAAACTTGGAGTGAAATCCAGAATTCCAACAGACGAAGTCGATAAGAAAATGAAAAGGGGACAAAACCCACACAGGACAACCTTGACCTTGCTCTCCGTCTGTCTGCTCTACTCGGTCGTCTACACCTTCAAAACTGCAATGGGTTTCATCTTCGGCGCAGACGACTGGAGGTCTGACTTCAGCGGCGTCCTCACCTGCTTCGGCAACCTGGCCATGAGCATCAACAGCAGCGCCAACTTTCTCATCTACGTGGCACTCAATCCCAAGTTCAGGCAGACCTTCAAGGTCATCCTCTCCTGTGACAAGGAACGATCGGCGAACAATCGGCTTCCTACCGGACCCTAGGTGAGCGCGCCACTAGCTGCGTACCAAACTGTTAAAATGCTGAAGTCGTTCGAATATCCGGAGTGCTTAGGGCGTTAAAAAAATTAGCACCACATTTTTAACGTTTTTAAACGTTATCAGACTTAATGCATGACCTTTTGCAATGGTATTTTTTTGTGTGTGTTCGGAAGGAAGAATAAAAAGTGTGGGAGAGGGGGATTGACATCTAAAATACTAGCTATAAAATGTAGTTATAAATGTCTAAAAAAAAAATCAGAAATAAGATCGGAGTGAAACAAATTATTGAGACCTACCTGAGGTCATGAGAGATTCCATATATTTGTCATGACATGAATGTAAAGAATTGACCAATGGCAACCGTATGATATTTTGGGGCTAATATTTAATTTTTTAGGGTTAACTTGTGTGACTTCACTTCTCAACTTAATTATTGTTTTGTTGACATCAAATAAAATTGTGAAGTATCCCAGAAAAATTGTAGACCATACCTAGCTATCTCCCATATTTTTAATTTTTTTTTATCCGTTAGTTAACGTTGTCATAAATGCTCTAATTCTTTTTTCACCCAATCAGATCTGGTGGATGGCCAGCACTTTAAAAAGTCAGGAACTGTAATCAATAAACACACACTTAATGGATTACATCAGCCGACAAACAAGCCCATTAATATTATCGTTATCCTAGCAGACGAGAATGCACACAAAACAATCGTCCGGTGCCCCGGGCAATTACTTTATCAAACAGTCCAATAGTTTCAACGGGCTGTTCGGAACTCTTTAATCTATTTGACCCTTATTTTAAAAATAGCCAGCGGCTCTTCGGCGAGATCCTCCACTAAACCGTTAGCTGATATTACAGTATAAAATAACAATTTAAACCGTTTCAGTCAGAGCATCATGCCAGCACGACCCAAAGGAGGATTAGGCGAGTAAAAAATAATAATCTGAGCCAATTTTATAAGACAACATTTTATCTGCCATCCGACATCAAAGTCGCCATGTGTAAACACTCATTTCTGGAGACCGTCTAGTCTGATAATGACCTTAAATGTAATGTTGTCAGGACGAACCTGTGTTCGTACAATAATTACATGAATAGTGTTAAGTAGTGACTCGTCTGTTACGTAAAATAGTGTGCTAAAGTAATTGTACGCCGACTAATAGCTTTTAAGAGCGGTGTCAAACGTTTGCTCATTGTTAGCTTGAACACTTCGTGGGTTTCATTTCATCTGTTTAACGCATTCCGTGAGTTAAACACCCATGTTAGGCTTCTGGTTTGCCATCAGGTAATGTGTTAAGTAAATTTTAACTCTATTTGATAACAAAAAATTAATTGTACTGCTATGTTATTTTCCCCCCTCTTTATGACAATGTTCCGCTGTTGACTTCGTTTCCACAAGATGTGTTAGTAATACGTCGCAAGAGTGAGTTAATGTCTGCATCACGTTTTGTAACTAGGACGAGTCGTGCATTCCGCCTGTAAAAGAGCATGTTCCTCAACCAAATAAAGCCAAGGCCACTCACCGCCCCCACCACTCACTGTCCGCCACACTCACAGCTCGGCCCTCACAAAGCGCTGTTTTTTTTGCCCCCTCACACGTTCAGTACAAAGTCAATAACTTCAATCCCAAATGTTTGCTTCTTTTTTCGTACTATCATTAGTTGTAACTATCATTAGTTTGTAGTATCATTAGTTTTTAGTATCATTAGTTTGTTATATCCTTAGATTGTACTATCAATAGACCGAACTATCATTAGTTTGTAGTATCATTAGTTTGTAGTATCATTACTTCGTAGTATCATTAGTTTTTAGTATCATTTGTTTGTTATATCATTAGTTTGTACTATCAATAGGCTGAACTATCATTAGTTTGTAGTATCATTAGTTTGTAGTATCATTAGTTTGTAGTATCATTAGTTTGTAGTATCATTAGTTTGTAGTATCATTAGTTTGTAGTATCATTAGTTTGTAGTATCATTAGTTTGTAGCATCATTAGTTTGTAGTATCATTAGTTTGTACTATCATTAGTTTGTAGTATCATTAGTTTGTACTATCATTAGTTTGTAGTATCATTACATTTTTATATCATTAGTTTAGTTATTCCATTCAGTTTTCTTCGTTTTTTTATCGCGTAAAATCGCCCCACACACAACTAAGAATACTAGGTGATGTTGTTTACAACTTTGTTTATGTCATAAAGTGCTTGTACTCAACCAAAATGAAATATAATAACCTCTTTCCAATGAGGACAGACCGGTGAACCGGTAATATAATGCTTGAGTGCAAAATATACGACCTCATCTGGTTTACCTATACATACACATAAATATTAACGAGGTGCCTACTTCCATCGTATGAAACATCACCGAACTCAATTACACGTCTGTACATCCTAGGAAATGATGCTCCTTGGAAGCAGATAGACTCCGCATACTATTAATTCTTAGAAGCAGAAATAACTATTGCATATGTGCTTCAAAAGAAGCTGTGTCTTTCTTTGATTAATTGTTTCCATATATCGTGTCCAGGGTTGAAACTGTCGATTTAAAACAACCATCATGGAGAATGCGATTGCGCTGGACCCAAGCTCTGACGAGACCCCGCCCATCTGGCGACAAAATGAAATTTATTTCTACTACAGCGGTCAACGGGGAACCAACGAACTCGAGAAGCTGTTGGGTCTCGTCATCTCACTGATTGTCATTCCCGCCATTTCCGTCCTGGGAGTTGCGGGAAACATCCTCACCGCCCAGATCGCCAGAGCCCACGGTCTTAACAAAAGCTACAACATTTTGATTTTCGCCCTTGCGGTCGGCGATGGGATCTTTCTCGCGGGCGTCAACAATGTCGTCCTCATCATCTACATGAGACTCGGCACGTTCGGGCTTCATTACTCTGAAAATCTATCCCTGTTCCTGTACGTCTGCTATCACATTCAGAACGGCTTCGATTACTACGGACGATACCTCGCGATGACGCTGCCCACGTTGATAACATTCGAGCGTTGCGTCGCAGTGTTCTTCCCACTTCGATTATCAAGTATCGTCACACCTTATCGCACACGAGTATTGGTATTAATCACATGTATCGTTCCATTACCTGTAAGCGTATACTTTGAATCGCTGCATCGATTCGGTTATTTGTTGGACCCTGCGACAAACACCACTGCGGGTTACATCATGCGGTCTGACATTTTCGTCAGAAACTTCCAGGCATATTTCATCGTCGCGCGGATCTACTTCTTCATCAGCGGACCGCTCCCTAACGTCATCGTTCTGATTGGGTGTGTCGCGATCGGAGTCAAAATCAATAGTATCATCAAATCACGAAAACATTTCTTGAAGCGGAGAGTTCGATCTCGACCCTCCATTTTACCTGAGCGTGGATCTCTCAGATATCGTTGCCCTAATTCAGAGCACCATGAAGAAAATGTTGTTACAGCTCTAACTGTTGATAGTGTACCAAGCTTTATACCTGGGCTTAGCTCCGATTCAGGAAGTGCCCAAAACCGTGAAAGGCGGAACACGGCGCCAACACGCTTTTTGCGCACAAGTTCCCCAAAACCGCCAATGACGTCGGATGACACAAAGAAAACGATGAAGCCCAAGACCAACCAGATCAGAACGACACTGATGCTGGTGTCGTCGTGTGTCGTCTACACGTTAACTGTGTCGTTCAAGAACGTCCCGACACTCTTCTTCAGTACCGGCGACTGGGAGTCGAACACTGGCTACGTCGTAGAGCGGTGCAGCCAGCTTGCGGTTTGCGTCAACAGCGCCTCAAACATTTTAATTTACCTTATTTTTAACAAGAGGTACAGGCAGACCCTGAAGCAGATCTTATGTTGCAGGGGACAGCCAAGCAGGCATACGGTTTAGACAAAAAAAAAAAACTCAGTTCAGAGATCACTTACAAAGGTCATAAGTTCGGGGAGGCCACATTTCCTGTCGCCCTCCATTGGCATTTAATAACGGTGGCATCCAGTTAGAAATTTAGTTGCATGTTCAGACATTTTGTGTTGTATAAGTTATGAAACCACTTGACACATTATGGGGAAACATCAATTAGTAGGACGTCAGTAATTAAACATAGTTTTTGCAATTAATTTTAATTTGTGCATTTTATACCAGAGCTGTAGCATTGTCTCCGTTGCAGTGTCTCTAATTTATTGTCTCTTCTGCATTGTCTCTACTGCATTGTCTCTGTGGTATTGTCTCTTCTGCATTGTCTCTTCTGCATTGTCTCTTCTGCATTGTCTCTACTGCATAGTCTCTGTGGTATTGTCTCTGGTGCATTGTCTCTACTGCATTGTTTCCACTGCATTGTCTCTGTGGTATTGTCTCTGATGCATTCTCTCTGTTACATTGTCTCTAATTTATTGTCTCTTCTGAATTGTCTCTTCTGCATTGTTTCCGCTGCATTGTCTCTACTGCATTGTTTCCGCTGCATTGTCTCTGTGGTATTGTCTCTGGTGCATTGTCTCTACTGCATTGTTTCCGCTGCATTGTCTCTGTGGTATTGTCTCTGGTGCATTGTCTCTACTGCATTGTTTCCGCTGCATTGTCTCTACTGCATTGTTTCCGCTGCATTGTCTCTACTGCATTGTTTCCGCTGCATTGTCTCTACTGCATTGTTTCCGCTGCATTGTCTCTGTGGTATTGTCTCTGATGCATTCTCTCTATTACATTATCTCTGCTGTATTGTCTCAGCTGCATTGTCGCTTTTAGCATTTTCTCTGTTGCATTTTCTTAGCTGCATTATCGTCTCCCGACCATTTTCCCCCAGGCCTGGCGTGAGAACTCAACAGGTTATTTATATCCTCCCCCCCCCCCAATGATTGCCATCTCCCACTCCCCCAATGATTGCCATCTCCCACTCCCCCAATGATTGCCATCTCCCACTCCCCCAATGATTGCCATCTCCCACTCCCCCAATGATTGCCATCTCCCACTCCCCCAATGATTGCCATCTCCCACTCCCCCAATGATTGCCATCTCCCACTCCCCCAATCAACGCCTCACCAAATTAAAGACGTATTCGAGCTGCCGGTTTAAGCTTGCTGTTACCCCCAAAGTTTCAAAGTTATTCGATAACTCTCTATGAGTGAAACAGATGAAAGACAACCTGCATAGACTCATATAATTATAGTTCGCTCATAACCCTGCCTAACGTCCATCGGTCAAGATGAGATTTTTTTTTATTCTTGCCACATCAACGAGGAAAAACAACAAGAAGACAAACAGAAACAAACCAACGGTTAGAGAGTTTTATTATTATTATTATTATTATATTCAAACAATGTTATTTAAACATTGTAACAATTAACTTTTTTGTTAAAAAACAATTTATAAAAACACATTTATTTTATTTTTAGTTGGAGTCAAACTGGCTTGTTCATTTAGGCGTTGCTAAAAATCTGGCAATACCCCGCTTTCAGTTAAACATACTTTTTTTTAGATCAGTGGTTCTCAGCCTTCCTAATGCCGCGACCCTTTAATACAGTACCTAATGTTGTTGCGACCCCCAACCACAAAATTATTTTTTTTGCTACTTAGCAACTATGGAGTATATGTGTTTTCCGATGGTCTTAAGCGACCCCTGGGAAAGCGTCCTTCGACCCCCGAAGGGGTAGCGACCCACAGGTTGAGAACCGCTGATTAGGATACTTATATATAATCATCCGTGCGGGTAATCAGTGTTCAGTAAATATGAGAGGCGCGCAAATCTCCATTCAGAATTCCGACACGTCTGTATAAAAATGGTTCATACACAGAGGTGTTTACAAATGGACGCAGTCACCATGGCAACCGCTGGATTATTGCGCTGCCGTTGTTTACCTTGCTCTTAAATTTCAGACGTAAACTTGACAAGTCAGCCCACTGCCTGCCCACGAACCATAGCGAACGAAATCCTCTTATCGATCAGGCCCTTCAAAAACCTGATCAACGCACAAAATACTTGAACGCTTTAAAAAAACACGTCAAAACTCTCTAGTCCACAACTGCTGAAACTGGCGTAGTGAAGCTGGTGTACTAAAACTGGTGTACTAAAATTGATGTACTAAAACTGGTGTACTAAAAGCGGTGTACTAAAACTGGTGTACTAAAACTAGGGTACATGCAAATGGAATGTTCGACCTGTCCTGTACGCCAAAGATAGGCTCTTAGGCCGACACGTCTTTTGATTCAAGCTTCAACATACCTTGTTTTACTATTTCATTGCCTTTGGACCGCGTGTGTTTCAGTTCTGCGTCTTCAAAGGAAACAGTTCTCACATTCGAAATAAATGGACCGGAGCCACTTGCAATCTGAAATATATCCGACTTAAAATTATCACAGTGTTCGTTTTTCATATCAGTCTTATGTGACAGAGGACAAAAAAAAAAAGTCGATTTCGGGAATCATGATTTAACTCCCTTCCTTTAGAATCTTACTCTGTAATCAATAACATTCTGATAGAAATTTAATGGAATCTTTCCAACAGCAAACAAGTCCATTTTAGGAGAGGTTGTTTGTTTTGGTTTTATTTTTTTCGGGGGGAAAGGGGTAAATTTTTTTATAATCAAAAAGCTTATCAAGAGACTGATACTGCTAGAAGGGATAAAGAAAACAAATGCTGGGCCCAGTGCCTTGATTAGTACACGAGAAAGGATAGGATTCACTAGGAGGTCTATTACCAAAACAACAAACATGTAGGTTGGCTTGAACAAATATGTATTAATCAAAAGATTTATGTTAAGCAATTATCCATACATTCTTTACGTTTAGCTTATGCTGCACATATGTTTAAGTTTAGCTATCACCCACATAGATTGCTAAAGTTTGAATATTATCCACAAGGAACAAGTTTTATTCAATCTATTACGGTACCCTAATCTGGAGTTACCTTTTGTAAAAACCTTATAATTACAAGCTTTTTTTTTTTTGCAATTTCATTCCATTACCATACGTGTGATTTCCCCTACTCGTGATTTATAGTACTTGCCATTTACCATAAAATTCGCTAGACAAAACACACAAAAAAAAAAAACAGTTTCATCTGCTCCACGCATAACAGAATCCGTACGAATAATCTAATTGAGAAACAAGCTTAGTCTTACCGCAAATCATGGGCAACATTTTTCTACCGGAGTCCAACTCTAACAAGACTCTGTCAATCCTTCGGGACCAGATCATGAATTACTACTACAGTGGTCAGCAGAATACGAACAAGCGTGAGCGGGACTTTGGCCAGGTCATTTCTGTGATCGTCTTACCCATGATCTCATTGGTGGGAATTGTGTGTAACTTCCTCACCACTAAGGTCGCCAGAGCCCACGGCCTGAACAAAAGCTACAATATTTTAATTTTCGCCCTTGCCGTCGGCGATGGGATCTTTCTCGCGGGGGTCAACAATCTTATCCTCATCATCAGCATGATACAAGGTACCTTCGAGCTTCGTTATTCTGAAAATCTATCTCTGTTCCTGTATGTCTGCTATCACATCCAGAATACCATGGATTTCTACGGACGATACCTCGCGATGACGCTTCCGACGTTGATAACCTTGGAGCGTTCCGTCGCATTGTACTTTCCGCTTCAATTCTCAAGTATCGTCACACCACATCGCACAAGAGTATCGGTCTTTCTTGTAGCCATCATGCCATTACCTGTATTCGCATACTTTTGTGTACTGCATCGATTCGGTTATCTGTTGGTCCCTGCGACAAACACCACCGCGGGATACCTCATGCGGTCAGAATATTTCATCAGACACTTGGAGGAGAACACACTGGTACAAAATGCCTACTTTATCATTAGCGGACCGCTACCAAATGCTGTAGTTCTCATTGGGAGCATCGCCATAGTGGTCAAACTCAAGCTTGTCATCAGATCGCGTAAACATTTGCTGACGCCAACCATTCGAGGTTCTGAACCAGCCATAAGTAAACACAATGCCCAGCCATGTAACCTGCATTCTCCAAATGCAGAAACCCAAGAAGAGTGTTACCGAGCGAAATCCAGATCTATCCAAGTTGATGCTGCTTTACCCAAAAGCATTTCGGACCCAGGAAAACAGATCGCCGGGCGTGATACAAGCCCACACGCATATTTGCAGCATGCTTCAGCCAGGCGTGTAGCAAACCCTCCTGGTACCCCCGTAAGGGGCAAGCAAATTTCTCACGCTGAAAAAGCAAAATCAGTCAAGCTCAAAACCAACCAAGAGAGAACGACGTTGATGCTGGTGTCTTCTTGTGTCGTCTACACACTGGCTGTATCGTTCAAAAACGTTCCGAACCTTTGCCTTTCAACCAGCGACTGGGAGTCGAACGTGGGCTTCGTCATTGATAGGAGCAGCCAGCTTGTGATATGCATCAACAGTGCATCCAACTTTTTAGTTTACCTTATCTTCAATAGGAGGTACAGACAGTCGCTTAAACAAATCATTCGTTGCAGGGCATGAAATTAAGAGGTCTTTTGAGTTAACTTACTTAAAACCTAGTGATGATCTAGTTTCCAAAGATATTTAAATAATGGCATTATGTATAATGAAAATTAATTAATCATGCTCAAACTTTTCATAGCCACCGTGATAATCACACCACATTTAAAATTAATTCACTCCATTTTTTAATTTAAAAAAAAAAAATTTTTTTTGAGAACTCAACATGGATTCTATTTTTGAACACTTGACACATTTGCATCTATTGCCCCCAGGACATATGATTTGACTACTAAAGGACATATGAATTGACTACTAAAGGACATATGAATTGACCACTAAAGGACATATGAATTGACTACTAAATGACATATGATTTGACTACTAAAGGACATATGATTTGACTACTTAATGACATATGATTTGACTACTAAAGGACATATGATTTGACTACTAAAGGACATACGATTTGACTACTAAAGGACATATGATTTGAATACTAAAGGACATATGAATTGACTACTAAATGACATATGATTTGACTACTAAAGGACATATGATTTGACCACTAAATGACATATGATTTGACTACTAAATGACATTATTTGACTACTAAAGGACATATGATTTGACTACTAAAGGACATATGATTTGACTACTAAATGACATATGATTTGACTACTAAATGACATATGATTTGACTACTAAATGACATTATTTGACTACTAAAGGACATATGATTTGACTACTAAAGGACATACGATTTGACTACTAAAGGACATATGATTTGACTACTAAAGGACATATGAATTGACTACTAAATGACATATGATTTGACTACTAAAGGACATATGATTTGACCACTAAATGACATATGATTTGACTACTAAATGACATTATTAGACTACTAAAGGACATATGATTTGACTACTAAATGACATATGATTTGACTACTAAAGGACATATGATTTGACTACTAAATGACATATGATTTGACTACTAAATGACATATGATTTGACTACTAAATGACATTATTTGACTACTAAAGGACATATGATTTGACTACTAAAGGACATACGATTTGACTACTAAAGGACATATGATTTGACTACTAAAGGACATATGAATTGACTACTAAATGACATATGATTTGACTACTAAAGGACATATGATTTGACCACTAAATGACATATGATTTGACTACTAAATGACATTATTAGACTACTAAAGGACATATGATTTGACTACTAAATGACATATGATTTGACTACTAAAGGACATATGATTTGACCACTAAATGACATATGATTTGACCACTAAATGACATATGATTTGACTACTAAAGGACATATGATTTGACCACTAAATGACATATGATTTGACCACTAAATGACATATGATTTGACCACTAAATGACATATGATTTGACCACTAAATGACATATGATTTGACCACTAAAGGACATATGATTTGACCACTAAATGACATATGATTTGACCACTAAAGGACACGTAACGAATTTCCATTATATTTATCAATGACAAAGATCCATAAGCTGCAATACAATTGTTCTATTTATATATTTTTTAACCTCTCAAGTTGAAGTAAACGAACAACAAGGAAACACTAAAGTTATCAAACCTTTTTTTAAAGTTAACATGACAACACAAAATGACAGAATGGTAAATGAGATAGTAAAGCTCTGATTTAAAGTAGACCCATCGTGCTGTTAGAGTGACCTTATCTATTCTAAAAGGTTTACGAAGCGGACTGGTGACATCAAGCATGACACATAATCATGTCAAAAATGACAAATAATCATGTCAAACATGACAAATAATCACGTCAAACATGACAAATAATCACGTCAGTCATGACAAATAATCATATCGAAAACTGAAGGGAAAAAAAGTGAAATGATATTTTTTTTTTTACAAACTCTGATTAATATCTTATTATATATAATCTAATATATATATAATCGTGAAAGAGGTTAAAGCTCCACTATGAAGCACTATCCAGTGCTAGAAATATCTGAAGAGAACAGAACTGCACAGCCAAGTATGCCTTGAGTCTTGTCTACTTGTAAAATCCTTCACTGTAAATGTCATTGCCAAAACTTGTACTGTGGACATCAGAGGAATTAAAGCTAGAGATTGAGACCAAAACAATTTTAAATTCTGTCAATAAAATTGGTTTGAAAATTAAATTATAATTCATTTTTTCTTTGCAAAGAGTACTACAAACATCAGAGGTATTCTTCTCTCTTACCCTTAAAACAGGTCTAGTAATTTTTCTAGAGCCTAGTTTATAAGAATTAAATTATCGACTGCAAAAAGAATCCAAAGAAATCCATATAATGTAACTGCTGGGCAAGATTTCCTATGCTGTAACAGAGTTATTTCAATCACGTTGAATGAGGAGATTCAAGTTATCTTTCAAGCATAAAATTAACAGGCACACTGCTGAAAACCCAGCTTCAAAGATTAGAGAGAAATAGTTTTAGTGACAAGGCTTGAACACAACACAACAAGGAATATTGAATGGCTCTGGAGTTCAGATGAAATCTTTTGGATGGACAGTCATACTGTACACATGTTTCGACCGGCAGAACATCTAGAGGGGAAAACATAAAAGATCTGGAAGTATAACAATTTATGACATTGTTTTCTATTCTTTCTGCCAATAACAGAACACACTAGTGTATGACGTTTTTTTATTAATTCACACGGTTTGATGAGAAAGTCCATCCGAAGAGTCCTATGAAAATAATGAAGAAAGAAAATGATGCAGTGGCAATTATTCAGTTGATAAAATCCAGCAATGAAACTAACAAAAGGCTGTGCGTATTGTTTTACACATTTGGTGAAGTAAATAGAAAATATATGTAAACAAAAATAACCAACCTCAGTAACATATTTGGCTTCCGTAACAAGATATGTCTTTTTTTTTCGTAGCACGAAAATTAGGTCAATGCTGTTACAAAACTACAGTAATAAAGCATTGCGTTAGAAGCTCAACATTTCTACATCACGTCTAATTCAATTATTTTGCTAACAGTATATTTCACTCTGGTACAAGCCATGAACAAATCTGGTTCAATTATTTTAAGTTTCACTCTGGTGCAAGCCATACACAAATACATCATGACAAAAACTACATCCCCTCGAGGTGTGATGAGATGAAGCACAACTCACATCACACAAATTAAATTGGATGCTTTTGTTCAAATTAAACATTCCATAATTGCACAATTATTTTATAGGTAACAGAACATAAAAATATTGACTGCCAGTAAGTGAAATTATGATGATATTAAGGTTGACAAAGCTTTCAGGGGAAAAAAAAAAGAGAAATGTTTCAATTCAGAAATGTTCGGTTTCCTAATCTGATGTTTTCCAGCACACTCTAAGCAGAAAGTGTAACATGGATGGTCCAAAATTAATGTACTGCAATACAAATAATGTAGAGGCATTGGGGATCTTTCCCAGAAAACTCAAATTTAAATCGAAGCTGGTAGATATTTAGTCTAGTTATGACAATAATCATGTTGGTCACATTGACAAAAAAAACTCTACTGCAATACAGACCTAACATGAAAAAATTATTTGTTTAAAAGTAAATGTACGAAAAACTTGGGACATAATACCGCCAGCACCTGGTAACAAGATAGAAGGCACAGAGTTTTGAAAAAATGCACACAACTTGTGTTTCTAATAAAAGTTTATCACTTGGGTACATTCATCGATGTAACATCAGGGCAAGTTGAAGGCAAGGGAGACAAAGGAGATTCAGGCTTTACGGTCAAAAGATACCTAGAAAGCCACTGTTAAGACCTTCTAAACGTGCTGTCTTAAGGCCCTGGGCTTTCCACAAACTTAAACTGGTCTTGGCTCCATGTTTTAGTCAGACAAATCTAGTCTCTAAATAATATCTCCTACTGTTAAATGGTGTACAGAACTGGCTACATTGCATTCCTCACTTCTAGCTCATGTACTGGGCTCTCTCAGCTCTTCCATACTTTTATCTACAGAAACTATTATTCCTAGCTAATTACTGTAATACGATTAAACACCTTACCGATTCGCAAGTGAAACTCTAATTTGGACACATTCAGTCTTGTACTTGTATTTTGAAGGAGGGCATTTGTCAATGAAACAATTAATCTCAAACAAAGGAATATATAATTAAATTTTCAAAAATCCTCAAACCCAGGCTCACTCAGTCAGGGACTTGAACTCAAATGTTTTATTTTAACTTTGACTTCATCAAGCTACAAGCCACTCTTACACAGGGAACAAAAATAAATAAATAAAAAGAAGCAGATTTTGAAAATATTTTCAAGTCTTGTAAAAGTCTGTCTGTTTACCAAATACATTTTTAAGACTTAGATATGTTTAGGGTGGCACAGAAATCTTAGGACATCTTAGGAAATCTTAAGAAATCTTAGGACATCTTAGGAAATCTTAGGACATCTTAGGACATCTTAGGACATCTTAGGAAATCTTAGGAAATCTTAGGAAATCTTAGGACATCTTAGGAAATCTTAGGAAATCTTAGGGCATCTTAGGAAGGAAGTTAAAGGAGAATCAAGTGGAGTCAAATTTGAAATAATGTTTTCAGAGAAAAGGAAGACAATGAAGGATTTCAATGAACCTACAAATTTGGGCATTATGATTGAAATTGTTGGGGAAGACACACCAAGATGTAAACGAGCAATAGAGCATCAATTGTGGCCAGAATGTGAACAACTAATGGTGGAACTGAGACTTTAGGAAAAAAAAAGTCAAGCTTACGTTCCTCGTCAAGTCAAACGATGTGCTTAACTGGCACTTTGTTGGACTGTAATGTCATACACTATAACTCTTACCTAAATACACTACTTATTTATTCCATCATGATTTCTTCCAAACAACTACAACAACTGGGTTATTGTTAAAAAAAAATAATAATAATTCATGTGCATTGAATGACAATGTACTAAGAAAGCTAAACTGACTTTTCTTCTATTCTCCAACTAGACTTTATGTTAAATGCAGAGTCTGATATATTACATTTCAGACCAACCATCTGAGGTACATAGATTAGTAATACATTAATACATTTTAACTAAATGCTTTGACGAGATGTTTTTAACAAAAAACATTTGAAGACAGACTCACACATTAAAATGTCACCATTATCACTTGCCAAAAAATGAAAAGAACGTTTACTCACACAACCAACTAACCACATAACCGCCTAACCACATAACCGCCTAACCACATAACTGCCTAACCACATAACCGCCTAACCCCATAACCACCTAACCACATAACGGCCTAACCACATAACCGCCTAACCACATAACCGCCTAACCACCTGGCATTGGACATGGAATTAAATACAAGACAAACTTTGATTGGACACTGGTTATTATTATTATTTTTTTTTTTTAATTCCAGAGTGGCAACACATACACCTTTTGACAAGACACGTATTCTACTATTCTGCGAGAAACAAAAATCTTTGTCTTACTTGCACCATGAAATACCAATCTCATGCTTTATTTCTATGATTTTACATTTTGACAAATAATTTAGTTAACATTGCAAAGACATATACAAAGACAAAAAAACAACATTTATAAGTCAATATAATGAATCTTAAAACATTCCATTACAAAACAAATTTGACAAAAGCAGGCATCTTCTTTTGGTCATCAACAAGGCACCTTTCATACATCACCATGGCCCTGGTCAAAATTGCAATGGACTGCCGACAATCACAGACCCAGCTGTTCTTGCTGTCCAGTGTGTCCCCCGAAACAGTTGTGTCCAGCACCGACCCCCCTGTGAAAACCCCTCCAGCACCAAATTTCCAGGATGACCCCGACCCCCACCTCCGTCCGACCTCCCTCAGTACCCCTCGTTGCTCCAGGTTATCTGATCGTAGTCCTTGTACTTCCTCAGCAGCAGTGAATGGGTGATGGAGTGATCCGCTTGGCCGTATTGCTGGGGACAATAAAAATACAAGTTATTTACTGGCCACACACAAAATAAGATATATATACTCATTATATAGACATTATACTAATTGGATAATTAATAAGACAAGTGTCACACTGTATTGATTGAATGATTGAGATCTCCATAAATCACCAAGACAAGAACAAAAATACAAACAAAATAAATATAGCCCGCCAAACATTGGCGACAGCAATGCGTGATATTCCCATTTACAAAAGTTACTTGACAAAACATGAACTCGAGTAACGCACATTTAAGAATCCCAATTTTTGCTACACCCCTTCCCCCATGATGCGTCACTGCACACATTTTATTTCACGCCCATGAACTATATTAAATAATCTGATGTCCCAACCACTTTTAAACCGAATATTTATTACACCATACTTAAATTGAGACGATTTCATTTTCCGAAAAGAAAAGATCATATTACGCACCAAACGCGGTTGCGTTATTTAACCAGTGAAATATCCTCATCAACACCAGGCACAATCCCATCAACATTCATAGGAGCCATAATGATCAATAAATTGATCTTGGGCCCTTAATATATAGAAGAAGAAGAAACATAAATCATTTAGCGTAGTTATGGGGAATTATATTCTTGCGCGCTAGCCGGAGATGGAAGCAGTCACAATACAAGCCAAATATATATAAGAGATTATGACTACAGAGCTGTTATGCCTTCAAATCATTTTATGACATTAACACATAAACACTTAAAAACAATGTTAAAAGGAAAAAATAGAATTAAACACTTATTTGCAACACACAAAAAACTAATCAGTTTCCACTGTTTTAGGGAATCAAAATGATGAATAACTCAATTCAAGAGTTTCTCTCCAATTCATGGGTCGCCCATGATTATTCTTGGACACGAGAGGCTGTTAGCGGCCACTGCGATCAAAACAACAAAATTAAAACATTTCTGCAGCGACACTGTTGCTTGAGGCTTTCAATGAACGAAAAAGTGGAAACATATCAAATAAAATAACGTTGTTTTGACAATATGGAAAAAAAAAACTGGAGCAGTTTCATTAATATCATAACTCTTTTCATTTCCCGACAGCCGTTTCAACTCGATGCACAGTCGCTGCCGTAAATCGGTGCTCAATCAACTTGACACGTGCATACACTTCCATCCTAGTAAATCTACTGCTGCATTAGGTGCACGCAAACAAGCCGGGAGCAATGCAATACTACCAATACCATGATGGAAACTTTCCATATTGCAATGTCATTTTCAGACCATGTTTAGCTTGCCGTTAAATTTCAGACGTAAGTTTTAAAAGTCGACCAATCCTACAATCCCGACCCCTAGTACTGTCGACCAGTTACTGCCGACAATCTCGACCCCTAGTACCGTCGATCAGTTACTGCCGACAATCCCGACCCCTAGTACTGTCGACCAGTTACTGTCTACAAATCCCGACCCCTAGCACTGTCGACCAGTTACTGTCTACAAATCCTGACCCCTAGTACTGTCAGCCAGTTCCTGTCTACAAATCCCGACCCCTAGTACTGTCGACCAGTTACTGTCTACAAATGCCGACCCCTAGTACTGTCGACCAGTTACTGTCTACAAATCCCGATCCCTAGTACTGTCGACCAGTTACTGTCTACAAATCCTGACCCCTAGTACTGTCAGCCAGTTCCTGTCTACAAATCCCGACCCCTAGTACTGTCGACCAGTTACTGTCTACAAATGCCGACCCCTAGTACTGTCGGCCAGTTACTGTCTACAAATCCCGACCCCTAGTACTGTCGGCCAGTTACTGTCTACAAATGCCGACCCCTAGTACTGTCGGCCAGTTCCTGTCTACAAATCCCGACCCCTAGTACTGTCGGCCAGTTACTGTCTACAAATGCCGACCCCTAGTACTGTCGGCCAGTTCCTGTCTACAAATGCCGACCCCTAGTACTGTCGGCCAGTTACTGTCTACAAATCCCGACCCCTAGTACTGCGACCAGTTTCTGTCTACAAATGCCGACCCCTAGTACTGTCGGCCAGTTACTGTCTACAAATGCCGACCCCTAGTACTGTCAGCCAGTTCCTGTCTACAAATGCCGACCCCTAGTACTGTCGACCAGTTACTGTCTACAAATCCTGACCCCTAGTACTGTCAGCCAGTTCCTGTCTACAAATCCCGACCCCTAGTACTGTCGACCAGTTACTGTCTACAAATGCCGACCCCTAGTACTGTCGACCAGTTACTGTCTACAAATCCCGACCCCTAGTACTGTCGACCAGTTACTGTCTACAAATGCCGACCCCTAGTACTGTCGACCAGTTACTGTCTACAAATCCCGATCCCTAGTACTGTCGACCAGTTACTGTCTACAAATGCCGACCCCTAGTACTGTCGACCAGTTACTGTCTACAAATGCCGACCCCTAGTACTGTCGAACAGTTACTGTCTACAAATCCCGACCCCGAGTACTGTCGGCCAGTTCCTGTCTACAAATCCCGACCCCTAGTACTGCGACCAGTTTCTGTCTACAATTCCCGACCCCTAGTACTGTCGGCCAGTTCCTGTCTACAATTCCCAAGCCCTAGGACTGTCGGCCAGTTCCTGTCTACAATTCCCAAGCCCTAGTACTGCGACCAGTTCCTGTCTACAATTCCCAAGCCCTAGGACTGATTTTGATCGAATGTAGAAAACACACAAAATAGATCAATAACTTAAAAAATAGTAATAATAAACTCTAACCAGGAGTAGCACATTTTCAACACTCTCTAGGATCCGACACTGGTATTTACAGTATAATTCTGAGCCACATTTAATAATGGATTCGATCAGCTGACAAACAAGCTCTTACAGCAGTGTTATCTGCACAATGTTTTTAATGGACTGACTGACGCCGGCCGGGGGGCGGGGGAGGGGGCGCAGGTCCAGTGCTTTAGGCCACTGCATTCAACTGTCGTTTTGAAGGACACATTTAGGAAAGGACTGACCTCTCGGTGAGTTGTCGTTAGCTTCTATTACACTGATATTTAAAGCTGGCCAACGACTATTTGAAATTTTGTAAACGTTATCTAACGATACGTCCACATGCAGTTATGCATGAATGTATAGTAAGGTTTAGTAGTTAGACTATTGAATGTATAGTAAGGTTTAGTTAAACTATTGAATGTATAGTAAGGTTTAGTTAAACTATTGAATGTATAGTAAGGTTTAGTTAAACTATTGAATGTATAGTAAGGTTTAGTTAAACTATTGAATGTATAGTAAGGTTTAGTTAAACTGTTCAATGTATAGTAAGGTTTAGTTAAACTGTTCAATGTATAGTAAGGTTTAGTTAAACTGTTCAATGTATAGTAAGGTTTAGTTAAACTGTTCAATGTATAGTAAGGTTTATTTAAGCTATTGAATGTATAATAAGGTTTATTAAAACCACAAGAATATCATGTGTATTTGTGCGAGATCATATGAGCAAGTTAGCAATAGATTTTCTTGGCTTAAAAAGTCATAATTTCATCAACTTTGAATTTAATCTGCGCAGATTGTTTTTACTTGGTCAAACAGTAGGTCATGGGCAACATTCTTCTGCCGGAAGCAAACTTTAACACGAATCTGTCAATCACACGGGGCCAGGTCGTCAATTTCTACTTCACTGGTCAGCAGGGCACTACCAAGAAGGAGCAATATTTAGGTCAGATCATGTCTATAATCGCCATACCCGTCATCTCATTCCTGGGTATTTTTTGCAACATTCTCGCCGCCAAGATCGCCAGAGCCCACGGTCTTAACAAAAGCTACAACATTTTGATTTTCGCCCTTGCCGTGGGCGATGGCATCTTTCTCGCGGGCGTCAACAATGCTGTCCTAATGATCTACATGCGACTCGGCACTTTCGGACTTCATTACTCGGAAAACCTATCTCTGTTCCTGTACGTCTGCTATCACATCCAGAATACCATGGATTTCTACGGACGATACCTCGCGATGACGCTGCCCACGTTGATAACATTCGAGCGCTGCATCGCGGTGTACTTCCCGCTTCGACTATCAAGCATCGTCACACCACACCGCACACGGGTCTCCATCTTTCTCGTAAGCATCGCGCCGTTACCTGTATTCGCTTACTTTTGTGTGCTGCACCGATTCGGTTATCTGTCGGACCCTGCGACAAACACATCCGCGGGATACCTCATGCGGTCGGACTTCTTCATCGGACACTTTGAGGAGTTCAGCATCGTCTCTCATGTCTTTTTTATCGTTAGCGGACCGCTGCCGAACGCCGTCGTTCTGGTAGGGTGTATCACCGTCGGCGTCAAGCTCAACATTGTCATCAAGTCTCGTAAACAATTGTTTAAGCGGCCCATTCCAGACTCGGAGCCCAGCGGCGGTAGACGACACACCGCCAAGCCGTGTTCCTATGATGCAGAAGCCGATCAAGAAGCGCACAACGTAACACCAAGATGCACCAAAGACGCCGCAGCTTTACCCAAAGTCGACTGGCTGAACCGTAAACGAATTGATTCGTGTTCTCGTTCGGGAAGTGCGAAGCAGCTCTCTGATCTCGGAGAGGTGGAAAAAGATTCAGATCCGAGCAAAGACGGCCGCAGACGCGATACACGTCCAAACACATATCTGCAAAATGTATCGGCCAGGCGCGAAGCAAACCCACTGAGCACCCACACGAGGGACACACACATGTCAGATGCTGACAAAGAAAAATGCATGAAGTACAAATCCAATCAGATAAGAACGACACTTATGTTGGTGTCGGCGTGTGTCGTCTACACGTTGACTGTGTCGTTCAAGAACATCCCAGCCCTTTCCTTCACGACCACCGAATGGGAGTCGAACACTGGCTACGTCATAGAGCGGTGCAGCACATTCGGGGTATGCATTAATAGCGCATCAAACTTTTTAGTCTACCTCATCTTTAACAAAAGATACAGGCAAACTCTCAGACATCAGCTGAAATGCTGCAGGGGAAAATCAAGCGGGCGTGTAAGTTAGTTTATGAACCCCCTGACGGGGATCTAAAGGAATCATGGCATGACCAGTTAAGGTACCTCCTGGCGGGGATCTACATGGATCATGACATGACTAGTTAAGGTAACTCCTGACAGGGATCTACAGGGATCATTGCATGAGTAGTTAAGGTACATCTTGACGGGGATCTGCCGGGATTATGGTATGACTAGTTAAGGCAGGGGTGGGCAAACTACGTGCCGAATGTGGCCTGAGAACTGATATTTAGCGGCCCTCGAAGGCATTTAGAAACATTAAAAAAATACTCTGTTTTTAAGTTATTGTGTTGAATTTTACAGAATTTCAGTGTACCGTTATGATTGTTTTATCATTTTGGATCAACTTTCTTTCTAATTTTCTATTTTTTAACAGTCCTTGACTTTTGTCATGTAATGCTAAAATGTAAATTTACCGATTTTAATTTAGAGAAATGTTTATCGACATGTAAAATTTGGACCAATATACATGCGGCCCCCAAAAAGCTTTAAATTTGTCAATGTGGACCTACTACAACAAGTTTGCCCACCCTTGAGTTAAGGTGATTCCAAACGGGGTTCTACAGGGATCATGTCATGACTACCTGAACAGACTCGTGATCTTTCAGAGAATAAATAAATTTCAGGCGAATTTATTGTTACACTATTTATATACACGTTGAATCTATGTTCGTTAGTTTGTCTTGAACGTGGCAATGTCTCCGAGCAGCTAAAAATATTAAAACTGTTTTTATTATTAGATTTACGATGGAGACTGTTGAAGGCTAAAAACTCTCTTGGAATTCTATTAGTTTGAGAACCATTGGCTCCACGAAAGAATAAAGCGCAATACAGATTGGAATGTCCTGTGGTGCTCTTACACGTAATCTAACGATGGCATTTTACACGAACACCACCAAGTTGCAATTCGACGCAAGTTTTTTTTCTTTCTTTTTTTTTCGGTAGAGTCGCAGTCATACGTTTTGCATTTTCATATCTTACATCAATGGAACAAAATATGTTACGAAGATAATATATATATTATAACTTTCAATACACGCAATACAGTGTATCGGATGTTATTGCGTAATCATATATTTATGATTCGTGGTTTAATCTTTAATATATATATATATATATACATATGATTGGTAAAACAACGAATAATTTCATTTTTATCAAGAAAAAGAAAATAAATAAAACATTTGGTTAATAAATCACCAGCGTTAGCCATGAAGATCGGAATCTGGATAGCACGCTGCAGGGGTTGGGCAAACCTATCGCCAACCTACACGAGGGGCGAGTGAACCTCGTGAGGTTTGCGGTTTTTGTTTTGTCCAATCGAAAACTCTAAGAGGTTTATTTGAAAAATTATTCTCAAAACATTTTTTAAAAAAACACTGAATAATTGTCGTCTTGCCATATAGAAAAAAAATCAATATAATTACCGGAGTTCAGACGAGATGAAGCTGTTGGGAGTGTGCGCATAATCATCTAATGTTATTGTAGATTTAAGAACTGCGACTTAATAATAAAATTTGCGGCCTAAATTTCTGATTAAATTTTTTTTTTTTTTTTTTTAAAGAAAGAAAATGGGTTGAAAAGGTAAAAATAAAGGACGATGGGAAATTTAGGCCAAAGGAAGTTAAAGGTGTGGGGTAAACTATTCTAACATGAATCTTGACGAATGGAAACTGGGTGTTTCACAATTATGTTTTATGTTTGGAGCGATATCTACAGTGGCTTCGGTCAAGTCAAAATAAAGCTGCACAGATGAGCTGTGCCCTGAGTACAAGATATTAAACAAAAGTTTCGCAGATTTTTTTTATGAAAAGGAATGTCAAATAGCAAATTGTGTTTAAAATATGATTAAACGGCTAATTTCTTCATTTTATTTAATGGTAGCACTTCGTGAAATATATAAATATATAGTGACGATTTTTCGTATTCACTCGCCACACCTGTGTCTTTATTGGTAAAAAGAAAAAGGGTTGCCCACCTCTGGCATATTGAGAGCGAGACATGTCACTTCTAAAAGAAAAGATTGATTCTCATCGCTGATACAGCTTTGTGCAACACGGCGCTTGGAAATAAACACGTAACGTCCATGTACAAATGTATATAAAGTGCTAGACAAAGAAAAATATAAACTGGAGAAGACGGGACAGATAGAGAGAGAGAGAGAGATGAACGCGTACGCATACCAGGGGAGTCAAGCCTAGCGTGGAAAAGGTAACTCTGACAAGCAAGGAACGAAGAGTTATGCGGCATCTTCCGTGGAACGCCGGGCCGGTAGAGGGCCTCAAAGAATGGCTGTTATCGCAGACACGGAATAACAGCGGAGCTTCTTCACGGTAATCATTACAGGCAGACAAGGCATCGGGGATAAGCAATGATTGGGGGGGGGGGGATCTTCGTGACGGTTCTCAAACTAATTACCCATGGACGGATCACATTCAATACATTGGTGTCGATAAGCTGAGGTATATAACAATATTACTTTAAAAAACTATACGTTTCCAATCGGCACATCGATTTGTTTCAGCTGTCACGGAATCCATACAAGGCTTGCAAGCGCTCTGTAACGTTGACGAAATCGTCTCGGCAAAAAACAAAGACCAGGCCCTAAACTGTGTGGAGATTGGGAATATGCTGCATTGGGCATCAGCTGGTCTCCACAAAGCACCACCCAGGCTCAGTAGCTGGTGACGTCACCTCACGAGGAGTCGAGCTTTTTTTTTGTTGTTGTTGTTGTTTTGTATAGCAAGGAAACTAATTAGAAGCCATTGCAACAAAAATAGCATTACGGAAGGCCAAATCCAACCAGGAGTCAAGATTCTCCAGCGAGAAACGCAGCCGAGACAGCCATTCCAGGATCGGCGTAGGGAGCCATTTGATAAAGTGTACGTATAATTGTGTATAATTTCACATTTAGAATGGCAATGCTTTTGATACACTAGAAAAACAACGAGTAGTGCACAAAATAAAAAAAGAGAAAATGATATTTGTTACCAGGCCCCATCCACCGCGAATAACACAAAATTTTTTGTAAATAATGGACGACTCAGAGTTGCTTCCTTAAATAAGATCGCAGTTTTTTATAACGTAAGGAAGTGTTCCACGCCTTGAGAATTCAAAGTCAAAATTCTATTTAACATGTGCTTTGATTAACTGTAATTTCCCTTTTTTTTTATTTATTTGGGTCATGGGCCACTTTTCTTCTACAAAAATGGGGTCACGACTCAAAAAAAAGGATGGGAACCTGTGCTCTAGGATTTCATAAATGATTTCAGCTTTAGTATATATCAACAAATTTAAGATCCATTCAACGATATGTGTTTTGTTTTTTTTTAAATTATACGTCGGTTATCATAGGGGGGGGGGGGGGGAAGAAATAAAGCATAGCTGATGCATCGTCAAAGAAAAGTTTCGCTCAAATAAAATCTAGATAAAATATGGATCTTATACCACATCAACACCGTATTCCATACCTAGCTTAAGTTCATCGACACCATATATCTCACCTAGCTAAAGCCGGTGAAAACAAATATCTTCTTAAACAACTATCTAACCTTTAGAACACATTTAAACATAATTAATATAGTTGTGATACCTGGGGCTGAGATGTGTCGCTTAAAGTTAACTATGCCCCATATGCAAAAAAGAAAAACGGGATATTTGACTACGGGAGGGAAGTCAGTAATTCTATATATATATATATAATATTGAATAATGTATTATCTTCCATGCTCATGCATATTAAATCCATCCATCCCTGTGGCGCTACAGCCCATGTAGGGCTTTGGCCGGCCTCACTGCTTCCTTCCACTCAGACCATCCATCCATCCCTGTGGCGCTACAGCCCATGTAGGGCTTTGGCCGGCCTCACTGCTTCCTTCCACTCAGACCTAACTAATGTTTTTCTTTTCCATGGTTTGATTCCCAGCTGCTGTGGATCTTTTTCAACATCATCCATCCATATAATCCTATAGGTCTGCCTTTGAGACGTTTTCCTCTGGGGTTTTGGCGATGTTCCCTCTTTACTCCTCTGTCATTTGACATTCCTTCTAAGTGTCCTGCCCAGCGTAGCCTGCCCTTTTTTATTTCTGCATTCATCGTGGGATCCTGAGATAGACTTTACAATTCCTTGCTTGGTTCGTATTCTCCATCCATATCCATCCTTTGTGGGTCGATCTATTTGCCGGAGAACTTTCCTCTCCCATGTGTTTAATAGGTTTCCTGCCGTTTTTGTTAGTCCCCAAGTTTCACTTGCGTTTGTTCCAAATGTTACAACGGTTACAAATGTTACAACTGGTCTGATTACAGTTTAATTGTTTTCTTTGTTTCTCTTGTAATGTTTTTACTTTTGAGCATTTTCTGACTATCGACGCATGCGCTGTTTCCGGCCGATACGCTTTCTTTTATTTCTGTTAGTAATTCGTTCCTTTCATTTAAATAAGATCCTAGGTATTTGAATTGATAATGCCCATTAAAGCCATGTAAAAACAACTGTAAAGCTACATTTAAGGCAAGGTTCGTGACATTAGATAACCATACCAACACACATCATTACACAAATAATTGAATTTACAGTATGCATAAAATGTCTCAATGCGTTCGCCACAAACTAACTACACCACAGAGTTTAGCGAAATATTGTATTCAGTACCGGTACATTTTTTAACGACCGCTGACGGGAAATGCCAATGACACGAAATAGAATTGTTAGACCTGATGAAAAGGATTGGGGGGGGGGGGACGATCAGCTAAACCTAATGTTATATCTTATTAAACGGTAAGAACCCAAGACCAAAGAGAAGGTTATGCGATTGAGAATACGCGAAACAAGCCCACTGCGTTACTCTTCTTTTATCTTGGGAATCTTATTTGGAATTTCGTTGTATCTCTTGGGTAAGTTTATGCCAATGAGGTCCTTAATATAAGACTATTTTCTGGGAAATTACTCAATTAAAAACTTTCGTCAAAACTATTTAACAATTGTTAACCATCGGAATACTGATGAGTCTGAGATAATCGCGGGACCATCAGAAGGAGATCAGACAACAGTGAGACCATCAGAAGGAGATCAGACAACAGTGAGACCATCAGAAGGAGATCAGACAACAGTGAGACCATCAGAAGGAGATCAGACAACAGTGAGACCATCAGAAGGAGATCAGACAACAGTGAGACCATCAGAAGGAGATCAGACAACAGTGAGACCATCAGAAGGAGATCAGACAACAGTGAGACCATCAGAAGGCGATCAGAGAATGGTGTGAATGTTATGGCGTGTGTGTAGGCCTAATGTTAGCCACCACAACTTTTCTCCCCTTTGTTTTTGTTTTGATACTGACATCACCGATTAAACGTGCTGTGCCACTCTTTTTAGCCACCCCTCCTTTGATTGGGAAATATATTTTAACGTTCGAATATGTTCTATTCGATCTAAATAATCAGTTTTCTAGACTTTCTTTCCTGTATGAGCTTTCCTAACCGTGGGAAGAGATTTTTGCTAATTTTCATAGACACTCTTTATACATATATGCGTGCATGAGTGTGTGCAAATCAATATTTGTATTTTTCAAGGATTGTACCTTTTCACTTGCATTAAGTCGATAGTTGTCCTTCCGTATATTTAAATTTATATTTTTGCAAGAAAAAGAACAGCACGGAAGGCCAACATTAACCAGGAATCATCATTCTCCTGCGTGAAATGCAGTCGAGATTGTCACTCCAGGATTGGCCTAGTGAGCCACTCGTCGAAGTGTAGGACTACAATATAGCTACTCCATCGTCTCGTGAAGACGGAAGGATGCCATACTATATTTTTTTATAGAAATTTAATAGCATAATTAAATTGAATTTCATTAGTATCAATGCCTTTGGTATCATTTTCTTTGTATACTGGTTTCTAGTCCTTTGTTGCTTATTTTTCATTTACGAGCCAAATCTTAAAATATATAAAATTTACAAAAACCATATCACAGTACGCAAGAGAGACCACCATGAGGCGATCAGAGACCAATAGGAGAATCAGAAGGAGATCAGAGAACAGTAAGATAATCAGGAGGAGATCAGAGAACAGTAAGATAATCAGGAGGAGATCAGAGAACAGTAAGATAATCAGGAGGAGATCAGAGAACAGTAAGATAATCAGAAGGAGATCAGAGAACAGTAAGATAATCATAAGGAGATCAGAGAACAGTAAGATAATCAGGAGGAGATCAGAGAACAGTAAGATAATCAGAAGGAGATCAGAGAACAGTAAGATAATCAGGAGGAGATCAGAGAACAGTAAGATAATCAGAAGGAGATCAGAGAACAGTAAGATAATCAGGAGGAGATCAGAGAACAGTGGGGCAATCAGAAGGAGACAGAGAACAGTGGGGCAATCAGAAGGAGACAGAGAACAGTGGGGCAATCAGGAGGAGACAGAGAACAGTGGGGCAATCAGAAGGAGACAGAGAACAGTGGGGCAATCAGAGAATAATGACAGAATCAGAAGGAGATCAGAGAACCATCATTGAGACCACCAGACTGAAAGGTCGGTTCCTGCTTCATATATTTACAGGCTCTAGGTAGTGCCAACCCTTTACTGGCTTTAGGTTGTGCCAACCATTTACAGGCTCTAGGTAGTACCAACCATTTACAGGTTCTAGGTAGTGCTAACCATTTACAGGCTCTAGGTAGTGCCAAACATTTACATGCTCTAGGTAGTGCCAACCATGTACAGGCTCTAGGTAGTACCAACCATTTACATGCTCTAGGTAGTGCCAGCCATTTACAGGCTCTAGGTAGTGGCAACCTACACAATATTTTATGGGAGAACCCAATGTTTTCGACACTTGAAAGAGAGGAAATCAAAGACCCCGGCAGCCGCGTACGTGTTAGTCTTGTAAGCTGAGACGCGGCCTGGCCTCAGGTGGATTCCAGGGGAGACGAAGGTCATTCTTCATTTTCACAGCCGTCCTGTGGGTTCTTATTTATATATAGTCTTGCAATTAAACCGTTGCGTCGCGGACATCGGTCACATAGGAGCCTCCCATGCGATGTTTTCTGCTCAGTAGATACGTTTATTTCATTTGTATGGTATTCAAAATAAACGTGGCGGCAATGTTCACATTATCTCACCTTATCAACAAGACTAGGGTTTTATTTCTTATCCGATCTTTGTTTAAGTCATCGGGGAAGTTCTTAAAGCTACAACAATACGCCAATCAGAGAAATTCTTAAGTCCATCATATGTGTCTAAAAATGCATTAGAGAAGTTCTAAATGCTCAACAATACGCCATCAGAGAAAATCTAATATCCATCAGATGTTTCTAAAATTCATTAGAGAAGTCTAATAATCCATTTTAAAACTCTAAAATGCCCCAAAGTGGTCTGAAATGCACCAGACAAGAAGACTTTATCGAACGAATAAGTGCGATGATGTTTCAGTAACAAAGAATCCAGAAACAGTAAACATAATCCAATCGCACCTACTCCGGCTGCGTGTACCCACGCGCTTAACCCGGACACCTGAGTTGAATGTCATCAAATGGTTACAATGAACGCCAGGTTGGTGTGGAGGAGTGAAGTCCAAGTTGGAAGTTGTTCGTACCTACTGCCCCCCCCCCCCCCTTGCCTTGCCTGCACATCGGTTTCAATTGTAGTTTAACTACATGTGTGGGGGGGGGGGGGGGGCTGAGTGCATTCTTGTGTCATGGCTGATGCAACTTTTGATATTAAAATCGTAGGTAAGTGGTTAGCTAACATGATGAGAGCCATTCACGCAAAAAAAAAAAAAATTTGTAAAAAATTAAATAAAATATTCTTTTTGATAATGAATATACCATAAATTATTAAAATTTAAATACAAACTTTATACTTTGATGATATTTATTGCCTAAGTTTACATGAATCATTTGATGATTTTTAGTGGTCCTTATGTTGCTATTGTAAGTTTTCGAGGGGAATAAAATGCAAATATGACAGAGCGTGACATATAATAAAACAGCGAGCCGCTGAATATGCCAATATTCTAACAACATGCTGAATATGCCAATATTCTACCAACATGCTGAATATGCCAATATTCTAACAACATGCTGAATATGCCAATATTCTAACAACATGCTGAATATGCCAATATTCTAACAACATGCTGAATATGCCAATATTCTAACAACATGCTGAATATGCCAATATTCTAACAACATGCTGAATATGCCAATATTCTAACAACATGCTGAATATGCCAATATTCTAACAACATGCTGAATATGCCAATATTCTAACAACATGCTGAATATGCCAATATTCTAACAACATGCTGAATATGCCAATATTCTAACAACATGCTGAATATGCCAATATTCTAACAACATGCTGAATATGCCAATATTCTAACAACATGCTGAATATGCCAATATTCTAACAACATGCTGAATATGCCAATATTCTAACAGCATTAAATAAGATCAATAACAGTGTAAAAAGCACAGTAATAAAATTATGTATAGTAAAGAGGCATTTAAATGAACGGGACAATTCTTAAAACGGGTCAGTTCTTAAAACGAGCAAATTCTTAAAACGGGTCAGTTCTTAAAACGAGCAAATTCTTAAAACGGGTCAGTTCTTAAAACGAGCCAATTCTTAAAACGGGTCAGTTCTTAAAACGAGCAAATTCTTAAAATGGGTCAGTTCTTAAAACGAGCCAATTCTTAAAACGGGTCAGTTCTTAAAACGAGCCAATTCTTAAAACGGGTCAGTTCTTAAAACGAGCAAATTCTTAAAACGAGCCAATTCTCAAAACGGGCCACTTCTTAAAACAAGACAATTCTTAAAACGGATCAATTTTTAAAACGAGTCAATTCTTAAAACGAGCAAGTAATTAATTTATACAACTAATATTGTCTGATTGCTGAAGGCAGGTCTCACATCGAAGTAGAACTCAATGAAGTAGGTCTATTGTGATGCTCTATTAAAAAAAATAACAATATTAAAAGTCATAAATTCATTCGCACCAAGTGAGGTGATCACGTGCAAATGACCTCTGACCTCCGCATAAGCCCGTTGATGATAAACTCTGACCTCTCCACCTGTTCTTCCCAGGGTATTAACCAGACAGCTTGTGTGACATATCTGGCACGTGACACTAGTCTCGTAGATTCTCGGGATGATACAGCCGGGCGCTTCCAATACAATAACAGGATTACTTATGTGACTCAAACCACTTCAAGATGTCATCTTAGGGATATGGAGACGGACTCCTTGGTGCCAGTGTTGAAGATGGATCCGAATTTAGAAATGGTCGAAGATAGTCAGATGTCATTTAGCCAGTGTTAAAGATGGATCCAAATTTAGCTAGTGTCAAAGACAGTCAGATCCCATTTATGCAGGGTCGATAATAGCCAGAGGTCATTTGGCCAGTGTAAAAATAGATCCAAATTTAGTGAAGGTCAAAAATCGTCAGATCTCATCTATTCGGGGTTGAAGTTGAAAATAGATCCACATTTAGCAAAGGTCGAAGCTAAATATCATTTAGCCAGGGTCGAAGATAGTTAGATCTCCTTAGGGCCTTAGGGTTGAAGATGGCGGCTCCTAATTTAGCCACGGTCGAAGATATATGTACAAATTTAGCAAGGGTCGAAAATAGTTAAAAAATAGTCAGATCACAATTAGCCAGGGTCAAAGAGAGATCCCATCAAGTCAGGTTTGGATGTGGTCTCACATGTTGTAACCTGTAACACGCAGTGCAGCCAGTCTACGGGCCAACGTGTTAACTAATTTTAACAAAACAGCAGGCCATCACACACCCCTCTCGGCCCACCCCGCTCACAATGAGATATACTTTAGGTCATCACAAGCCCCCCACCCTCAGACCAGCCCGCTCATAATGACATATACTTTAGGTCATCACAAGCCCCCCACCCTCAGACCAGCCCGCTCATAATGACATATACTTTAGGTCATCACAAGCCCCCCACCCTCAGACCAGCCCTCTCATACACTTAACAAACGTCAAACCGTTTTTTTTAAATCTGCTGATTAATCAGATGGCAACATGATGAGTTTACCAGGTACGTTTACACGGGTTCTCACAGGGGCGCACCTGACCCGATTCTGGGTAGGAATGCCATAACCATAACTAAGCTCTGGCGTGAGGCCATGACTGGGGCTCTGAAGTTCATGCTCCTCAGCTCATGTTCGTGACACACTATACATCATGAGTTCGTGACACACTATAAATCATGAGTTCGTGACACAGTATAAATCATGAGTTCGTGACACACTATACATCATGAGTTCGTGACACACTATATATCATGAGTTCGTGACACACTATGAATCATGAGTTCGTGACACACTATACATCATGAGTTCGTGACACACTATATATCATGAGTTCGTGACACACTATATATCATGAGTTCTGACACACTATATATCATGAGTTCGTGACACACTATATATCATGAGTTCGTGACACACTATATATATTATGAATTCGTGACACACTATACATCATGACTTCGTACCACGCTATACATCTAGAGTTCGTGGCACGCTATACAACATGAGTTCGTGGCACGCTATACAACATGAGTTCGTGTCACGCTATACAACATGAGTTCGTGCCACGCTATACATCATGAGTTCGTGCCACGCTATTTATACATCATGTGTTAGTGACACACTATACATCATGCGTTAGTGACACACTATATATCATGCGTTAGTGACACACTATACATCATGCGTTAGTGACACACTATACAAAGACATATTGTGTCGAAAGGTTTTCTCAATCCCATCCCCCTATGCATGGTGCGGCTGTGATTTTACGCATTAATCGCAATTTAAAATGTAAAAAAAAAAAAAAATCTACGGAAACCCCAACTGATTGTATATTAAAACACAAACAACAGTTATTAAGGTTCCACAGACGACCTCAGACTGAAATTCGCTAACAACTCCAAATTGCCATCGATAGCCTTACAGCACAAAACTTGGATAGGCGTTCGTTAGGTCTCTGTCTTCTTTATGTCTGACTGGTCTGCCAAAGAAGGGTTCTAGGCGAGACGTCCACACATCTGCTTATCGCATGAAGCTCCACAAACTGCTGGCTGACATTCAAAATGTGTGACTATCAATCACGGCCGCGAGACCAACAGTGGCGAACCCCACTGGATCAGCGGTTCTCAGCCTGTGGCCAGCGACCCTTTGGGGGTGAAACAACCCTTACACAGGGGTCGCATAAGACCCTCGGAAAACACATATTTATGAAGTGGAAACGAAAGTAATTTTATGGGTGGGGGTCACCACAACTGTATTAAAGGGTCGCGGCATTAGGAACGTTGAGAACCCCTGCCCTGGATCAATCTACCGACTAAAGGGGATGACCATCATTGTAAAGCAAACGGTTTTAAACAACGCCGTTTTAAATCTACGTCTATCTGCATCTTGCAGTAACCGCTACGCAACGCTATTGGAAAGACTCACCAAAGAATGCAGCCACCACAAACAAGTTCCCAATCCCTGACATTTAACATACTTAAAAGCTCCTGGTATCTTGTCTACTTTGAGCCATGTAACCCCTCCAAACACACACACACACTACTCATTTCGAAAGATCCAAGCAACCGCACATACAGTTTTCAGGCCAATAAAAATGATACCGGGAATAAAATGAAATAGAAATAAGTCTACCTCCTGAACACCCCCCCCCCCCCTTTAGTAAAAACCCCCACATATACACAGAAACCACCTTCAGAACAATTGCAAATGCCAACATTGGAATTCTCACATGGGGATGAAAAATTCTGTGAAATGTCACAAGCCCCAATCTCACATCCAATCCACCTATGACGTCACACAGGACGAGTGAACTGAGCCTTTAAAAAGCAAAGACGTATGACAACATTCATTCTCTTCTGATATTAAATTTTATGGCTTTGGTTACTGCAGTTAATGCCAACAAACGGCAGGAAAATAAAGACCATTTTAAATGGGGGGGGGGGGGAGGAGGGGGGGGGTTGCTTAACTAACGAATAGGCTGAAATAGCGATGGATACAAAAAAAAAAGGGGGGGGGGCGATTTAGTATTATTTCCTGATTGGGCGTTTATATTTGACTTCCTTTCCATTCTTCTTTACTTTTTTTCTGTCTGGTTTTTTCGCCCGCTCCTATTTTATCTCTCTTTTTTTAGGCAGGATATATGTATATATATATATATATAAATATATATTATGTAAATTTGATTTATATTGGTACTTATTCGTATGTCTTGTTGTACTGATGAAGGCGTGTGCCGAAACGTCTGCTTATGTGTAATATAAAATTGTTATTAAAGCTTAACATATACTGTTATATTGACACAGATTGTTCGTGAATATGCATTAGATTGTGTTTTGTCTCTATACATCTGTTCTTTATTATATATATATGTATTTTATGCTAATATCACCATCATGTCTATTTTTTAAATATTTTTATGTACAGCGCGGTGAGCCCAGCCCTAGGCTGGGGTACAGCGCTATATAAGACAACAAATAATAATAATCAATTTTAAAGCTTTATCGCCGTCCCACACTTTTATAATTAGTTAATTATATCCGAATACACAGTTGTTGAAAAGACAAGCCCCACGCTGGCAATCTACAATAATATATATATAGATATATTGATCAAGCTTCTCAACAGTGTTTGGTTTTTCTGTTTTTTTTTTAAATTCTGTTATGAATTCAATTTGGCCAAAAAATTGTTTGACTCCGTCACTTGTGTGGCACTCCTGGTGAGCATGGCAGAGCGTCGACCAACACGTGCACACACCTGACCAGAAATACCTGGCAGGTAGGTCGTTCAAAGATTAGAAATTCCCCATAATCTGTGCACTGCAGGGTCGTTATCAAAGCCACGCTGCGTTGTTTGAGGATACGCTATTGTATTTGTGGAGCAGTTCACGCAATAGTTGCTGCATACGACTGAACCAGCACCGTGGAGTCGGCATCCTATCGACCTCTTCCGACCGTCACACTGGCATCCTATCGAGCCCTTATGACCGTCACGATGGCATCCTATCGACCCCTTAAGACCGTCACACTGGCATCCTACCGACCCCGTATGACCGTCACATTAACATCCTATCGACCCTTTATGACCGTCACGCTGGCATCCTATCGACCCCTTACTACCGTCACACTGGCATACTATCGACCCCTTATGACCGTCACACTGACATCCTATCGACCCTTTATGACCGTCACGCTGACATCCTATCGATCCCTTACTACCGTCACGCTAGAGCGGTTAGCATGTCCAAAAAAAAAAAAAATTAAATCCGAAGAATGCATTCGGTCGCGGCAGGCATTTTCAAAGTATGAAAGCCTAAATCGTGAAATACTAACACGATCTATTAATAAATCCACCCATGTGACGTCACGCCGACGTCACAAGTGAGTCAGAACAAAGCGAAAGTACAACATAATAAACAAAAATCTAATTATTTCCCCCTCGGCTTTTCTTCCAGTCAACCCGAGGGGCTGGCCTAAAAATCATAAGGATCCCGTAGGAAAGATCTGCACAGCCCACTTGGCACGTGTGAGCGTTAAGTTTAAAGAATGGGTCGAGATGGAGTCGATCAATTAGCACCAGTCGTAAAAAACGCTACGGGGTGGCCGAAACTTTCCGGGGGGGGGGTGCTGTAATTTAATAATTAAGAGTCATCGGCACTGTGCTAAGCATTGGGTAAACAACTACAGCTTACCTTCGAAACAGGTGTATTACAGTACGAACCAGGGTCTCCCGAACCATGGCTAATGTGACCACTGTGATCCGCGAAAATGGGGATTAGGTCGCAGAGTGTCTTTTATTGGTACTCACTGGGAACAGTGCACATCTATGAAATTTCACATTAAGAGATGGCGTCAGCGGGCCGTCGAGCTTAAAGCTCTTTATGCCCTCCCTGGCACTCACTCACACAAACCAGATGCCGGATTTCCCCAACGCCGGCCCGTGCAGGAGAACGCCAACGCCAGAAACCTCCCCGGGCGTGGACCGCCCCCGCCAGAAACAGCCCGATCGGGTTTGCCGACGGAGGCCCTCCCCGCCCGGAGACGTCTGGTCGACCGAAGACGATGCGTTTAAAACGCCCGCAGTCTACTCTCCTAGGGGCCGGGACGGTAAATTAACGTCCTAATATCTTCCCCCACCCGTCCCGGGGAAGCATCGGACGCCCTCTAAGAGGGATTATACAGTGGGTTTCCACATCGCAACTAATTCGCGAAGTAGCTGGGACGAAACGGTTGCCTAGGAGCAGCTTTCTCAGGGCTGCGTATTTAGCATCATCGGCCAGAGACTTCCACCACAGCCTCTCGCCTCATATCCCTTAACGGCAACTTGTAATCATGATCCCTACCCTGTATCTGCCTTTTCTTCCGCCTGTGAAGTTTCACAGGTGGCAGCCCTGTAGGAGCCGTTATTTCCAGAAGTTACCATGCATGCCCCTGTCTGCCACGCGGGACACGCAATCTTGGTTATGTTTCCAGGGTTAACGTCGATGGGGTCGGTTCCAAATCGGCAAGCCACAACAGACTTGTCAACCGGAACCCCGGGAACTGTGCGCATCTATAAATAGATGCTCTTATTCTTCTTCTATATCTTCGTATCCGGAAATTTGATCGAAAGAAATTTGGTCGACGGAAAATTGATCGACGGAAATTTGATCGAACGGAAATTTGGTCGAATCGTTTTTTTTTAATTTATACGTTAAAATTTTGCGTCAAATTTCCTTTTGAACGCATTATTTTGTTTGACTATTTAGTATAGTGCGTTCAAATAGAAATTTGATGAAAATTTTAACGTCGGGAATGAAAAAAAGATTCGACCAAATTTCCGTTCGATCAAATTACTGTCGATAAATTTTCCGTCGACGAAATTTCTTTCGATCAAATTTCCGGTAACCCTATATCTTAAGGGTCCACGATCAATGTATTGATCATTCTGGCTCCTATTTACGTAGAGGGGATTCGTGATGTTTCTGTGCCTGTATTAAAGATGATATTTTACTGGTTGCAAGGGCTACTCAGCAGGGTATCATGAACTAGGGGTTGGGAGACCTGAGGCAATAGGCGCAAATGTGTTAAGTGTTGTCGCCACAACTGTTCGTTTTGGAAGATTGTTCCAGCTCCTGATTGTCTTTGCCAGGAGTGAACTGTGTTCTTGATGTTATGAGCCGGAACTGCCTGAGCCCATTTTTGTATCTAGTACATCATGGAGAGCCTCGACAATGGTTGTCGTTCCTCCAAAGGTGACAATCCCAGTGTTTCCAGCATGCTAGGTGTTCCTGTAGCGGTTCAGGACAAAGCGTGCTGCCCGTCGCTGGACCGCCTCCAACCTATTAAGCTTTCTTGAACACAAGTATGGGGTAAGATCACAAAGGAAAAACATATTTATTTTCGGAGAGAAAAGAGCATAGTGGGTTGGTGCATATCATTTCCGATTTCATATCATTTGCGGTTGTCATAGTTGGGCTAAGTAAACATGGATCGGATGACGTCACCGCTAATTCAGAGGAAAGAAACTATTCAGAGCAAAAGTATAAATTTTATTTTAAAAACTATATTATTGGGTATATATATATATACATATATATTATATATTAATTCAATATTTTATAACTTTATATATTGTGTAACGAACTTAATAAGCCACAAGTTAATTTTCTATACTCAAAAGTTCTCCAGCCTTAGTAGTTCCAATTTTATTTTTTAATTTAAAGTTCATTTTTCGAATATTAAAATGCGTTTTCACTTACGTAAGGGTGTGAGACTTAGTTAAACAATTCCTTTCAGGTGGGGCGGACTAAAGAACACGTTGGGAAAACCGTTCAAAGTATGGAGATGTACTCATTTCGCTTGGTCTAAACCGCCCACACTTATCTCATCCGGATACACCATTGTGCCCCAGGAAGGGCCGGCTCAATGCACGGCTACCCTGGCCGTTTCCAGGGGCGCCATGTGCTTACGGCGCCATCAACGATTTCCCAAATTATATTAAGATCTTTGCATGTGGGCGCCATGGAAGGAAAAAAAAAAAGGTAGTGCAATAACAAGATTTGTTGATCTAAACGCTAAACAAAATAAGATGTCATCGGTAGGCTGATTTTTCATAATGCCCACGGTAGGCTAATTGTTCATACTGTCCACGGTAGGCTAATTGCTCATGCTGTCCACTGTAGGCATATTGTTCTGTCTTCAAGTATAATGTTGGTTATTGTGCATATTTTCACCATCTTCAGGTATGGATTGTAAAGGTGCGCACGAGGTGCAAAAAAACAGCAAGACGTGCAGACATGACCGTCTTGCAAACCACAATAGCACTTATAAAATTAACAAGCATGTGTAACCCCCCCCCCCCCCTCCCCTCCCCCCAAGTTCACAGTGAAGAGTTGTAACATAAGGCGGTCACACTAACGCGGAGAACACGGACACACACAAAAAAAGCCAGAGATAATCTGAAACTTTAACCTCCTACAATCTGCCCCAACATTTGGCCAACAGGCGTTCATCGTCCCGTGAGAGATAGAGCGGCTCGCGTTCTGTCGCCACCGCAGTCAATGGAAACGTTTCTGGGTGACGGATGGAGCTCAATGTAAGGGGAATCAAGTCGACTTCTCGGGGTACGGGGGTAACGTGGTCGTCATCCCCCTCGGTTTACGCCCACGAAGGTAACAAAAGAGAACGAGATCCCGGAACAGCGCCGCTAGCTCCATTCGAAACTTTGACCCCGTGACGCAGTAAAGCGGGAAATTCAGGACGTTGTTGGTGCACATGAGAAGGGCGAGCAGGTCGGCCAGGGCGAAATCATCGGCTGTCGGGTCGGTTTGATACTGTAGATAGTAACCGTAGACGCTAGCGGGCACGGTGCAAAGCACAAAGGTCGTGTTGATGGCGATCAGGGTCAGAGACAGCGCCCTCTCACGGTGAGCCCTTCTACCCCGAGCTTCGTCGGGCGTATTCTTGGAGACCAACACGGGGCTTACACATTTACCAGAAACGTTATAAACTTAATTTATGTCAACGCGTTGACCGCTGTCCACTACACCGTATAAAATGAATATGCTGAAGACGGCTACAGCCGTGCAGGGTACGATGACCAAGAAAACTGAGTCAAACGCCCAAAACGTGACCCCTATTATCTCCCCGTGGTGTAGCTCCATACAGTGTAGTACCCTGGTGGTGTTGAACGAAGGGTCCGGGATACCCACATCCCCGTATACAAGAATCCTAGGGATGGCGATCAGGACAATAACAACTACATATGTGAGAACCACTGTCCTGGCCGTAGAAGGGGTGCACCACTCTTGAGCTCGGTGTGGCCACATGATCAAAACTGCCCGCTCGGCGGAGACGCTGACCAAAGTCCAGCGACTCACGTAGAGCAACACCGTCGAGCTGTAGATGCTGACGCTGCACGCGAGGCTGGACGATATCAAATCCAAGCTGAACGCCCGCGCGACGAACGCTCGGCCCAGTTGATTGACGAGGAAACCCATGTCGGAAACAGGCAGCAGGCGGAGGTAGACGGACAGAGTGCTGCACCGGAACTTCCGCCGGCTAAGCACGAGGAAAGACAGGGGGTTGCACGATCAGGCGGCCGCGAGCAGGACGGGGCAGCAGGCGATGTAGAGCCAGTTGACGGCGACCAGGAAATCGATGTCCGTGTTCCCCAGACCGGATGTTGATGTTTGCTGATCAGATCTGATAATCATCTCTAGAGAGATAGGCGGTAGATTGGAAGGCATCGTTGGTGCGGTGTACATGACTTGTATCAACCCAGTAAACTTTTTTAGCAAACGGTATGTTGTAAAAACTGAAGACGTTCAGTTAAGACGCCAAAGGCTTTTAAAACGTCAAGTTTATTCTACAATTAAGAAACGTGCTTGTGAGATAAACTTACAGAACAAAAGAGTCAAGTTAAAATCTTTAAATAGAACATACGTGTTTGAAATTACCGGACAAAATCGGTCGAAGTATTTTTTAAGTATATTTTAAATGTGTGAATCACAATCTTCTCACACATTATATATCTAGTTGTATTGTACTTTTCAACTTATAATATGTAAGGTACTCTCTTTAACTTAGAGTTCTAATTCATATAACCCAGATAAGCTTTACGATGGCGTCATGGTCAGCACATGCCTTACAATACCAAAAAAAAAAAAGACAACATATGGTGCCAAGTAATTTTATAGAGAAATATATATATTTTTTGTACGAACTTTTAGCATGGATTTAAAACTGCCCACACCAGAACTGATAAACTTGCACCGCTGCCAGTGAGGTCAGAGTAAAAGTCAGGTTATTTATAAATATGAATATCTCGCAAAGCAATTCGAAGTGTTGACCTGTTTTAAAACAAAGATCTTCCAGTCATGCGTCTACATTTAAAATGTCAACATCACGGGCATGAAGTGAAAAGTTGTGTCTTGCCATATGCTGCTTTATACCTGCTTTCTGGCTATGATCAATGGTGTCAAAGCGATATCCTCAAAGCCACACGCAAACCGCCCATTTTCAATAGCATCAAAGCGATATCCTCAAACCCACATTCAAACCACCAAGGGCATCAAGGTGATAACATCAAAGCCACACTGAAACCACCAATTGTAATAATAACCGCCAGCAATCCTTGCAGACCAACAAGGAACAAAGTTAACTGGCTGTACAATATTTAAAACATAGGCCAGATCCGGGACTTGCAACTATAATTAATAGAAGACCAATCACACATTTGCAATGGTTTCTTTGTCTAATCACTAGTGATGGTGGGGGTTTTTTCCCCCCACACTAACACGCGGTTTCGCCGGGCATGGTACTTGCCATTTCAACACCATGAATTAGTTCAGCTACAACTATACTTGTTAGTAGTTTCCAAAGAAAGAAACACGATTTTAAACACAAGAAGCGGAAGCGGTTCATTTTGCCTCTTTTGTGTGTGTGTGTGAGTGTGTGTGTGTGGAGATTTTAATCGTTAAAGTTAGATTTTTAATTGTTCCTGTTATCTCTTTTTTCCTTCAATTCAAACAATTATTTCCTTTTTTTTCTCCGTACGGCTTAAGCACGACACTACTACTATTACTACGAAGTCCACTCCACAGGACGACGGAGTGCATTTTAGCTGCTGGCTGCGCCCGAATGTGATGTACTGGCCATGCCTTTTGCATACACGTTACAGTGACGGTGACCCCCGTCCTCTTCGCCATCTTGTTTGTGTAGTGTGTTTATTAGCAGAGTTTCGGGGTTTTTATTTTTAGTTGCACACGACTACTAATGTGTTGGTAAGGTAAGTACAATTCAATGTAAACAAGGCGTTGTAAACCGAGTACACACATGGGGAGCGGCCATGGCTCCTGTCCTCGTGCACCAAATAGGACGATTTCAGCGGATGGGACCTCCGAAGCTGAATAATACCGTGTCCTTAATCAGGGGAACACAAACTGAGTAAGACAATGTCGTTACGCAGGGAATATACACTAACAGGGTGAGATGCATTTTCCCACCTAATATTACATGGTAGCTCATTGATTCTGAAAGTCGTTGTCCACTGGCCAGCTCCAGTCCCCAAAAGTTTTGTTTTGTTTTTGTAGACAAGCGTAAAAGATAATAAATTTGTTAGTTACCACTCCCTCCCTCTCCCCCCCTCTCTCTCTATCTCTCTCCCTCCCTCTTTATGCGTCAAGATTGGTAAAAGATTGCCGTGCCGTTAAAGTAAAGATATTGGGCAATACATGTAAAAAAAAAAGAAATTTAATATTATTTGTCTCTTGTCATCTCATGCAGTTGCCTCCATCGCACGTAGAGTCAGACTATAAAAGAGATTTTTACTTCTTTCTTTTCAAACAAGTTGATGACACTACTCATTGAGAAATCTTACCGACACGTGAACATGAGTTTTTTTTATGGGTTGAATTTTAATTTTTTTTTTATAGTTTTTTGTTTGTTCGTTGCTGTTGTTTATTTTTTTGTTTTAAAATCAGACGACCTTGTCTAATATGTGAGGTTAAATACACTCACCATTATCCTTAGAGAATACTCTCTGAGAAGTCTTCAGTGAGGAATATACTCTGATAAGTCTTCAGTGAGGAATATACTCTGATAAGTCTTCAGTGAGGAATATACTCTGATAAGTCTTCAGTGAGGAATATACTCTGAGACGTCTTCAGTGAGGAATATACTCTGAGACGTCTTCAGTGAGGAATATTCTCTGAGAAGTCTTCAGTGAGGAAAATACTCTTTCAGTGATGAATATACTCTGAGAAGTCTTCAGTGAGGAATATACTCTGATAAGTCTTCAGTGAGGAATATACTATGAGAAGTCTTCAGTCATGAATATACTATGATAAGTATTCAGTGAGGAATATACTCTGATAAGTCTTCAGTGAGGAATATATTCTGATAAGTCTTCAGTGAGGAATATACTATGAGAAGTCTTCAGTGAGGAATATACTCTGAGACGTCTTCAGTGAGGAATATACTCTGAGACGTCTACAGTGAGGAATATTCTCTGAGAAGTCTTCAGTGAGGAAAATACTCTTTCAGTGATGAATATACTCTGAGAAGTCTTCAGTGAGGAATATACTCTGAGAAGTCTTCAGTGAGGAATATACTCTGAGAAGTCTTTAGTGAGGAAAATACTCTGATACGTCTTCAGTGAGGAATATACTATGAGAAGTCTTCAGTGAGGAATATACTCTGAGACGTCTTCAGTGAGGAATATACTCTGAGACGTCTTCAGTGAGGAATATACTCTGAGACGTCTTCAGTGAGGAATATACTCTGAGACGTCTTCAGTGAGGAATATACTCTGAGACGTCTTCAGTGAGGAATATACTCTGAGAAGTCTTCAGTGAGGAATATACTCTGAGAAGTCTTCAGTGAGGAATTTACTTTGAGACGTCTTCAGTGAGGAAGATACTCGAAAAAGCCCTTAGAAGGGATCATATACATATTGTGTTAAAGCCCGAATTCATCCCCGAATGTCCCAAACAGGATGAGAAGTGAGTGCGCTCCCTGTCAGACAAATGTTGTGGTTTTAGGTGTAGTTCTTTCATAGGGGTCCGACTTGAAAAGAACACACAAAAAAAACGTCAGAGCTGAGATCTCTATCGGACCCTGCTGTAAACACGAGATTGTAGAATGAGAGGCACGCGTTCTTTAAAGACCCCGAGTTCACGACAACGCGGGGGTGCGCACGTGAGCGGAATCGGTGGTTGGTGTAAACAAGCGGTGGGAGCAAATTTACCATTGATCTTTAAAGTACGCGCCGCTGTTTTGATGGAGTTTGCGGATCAAATCAACAGATTGGTTCGTACCGGTGCGAAGTGGCAGAGCAGTTAATTAGCTGTCTACTGCTAACTCTTGATGGCGCGCTGGTTTTGATTTCCTTCTCAGGATTCAGGGTCTCTCAAACTACAACACTTGACAGTCATGAAGCTGAATACAAATTTTCGTAGCACATATTGACGGCGTATGTCAAAAGTAAGAGACCACCAAGCCATGGGTACTGATTATTATTTGTTCCGCGAACTACCAGCAAGTAGCACGTGGCTATTCATTTGAGGTCAACATTTTACCAGTTAACAATGAACGAGGAAAGGGCCTGGGTGTCTGAATGTGTGGGTTACACCAAGAAATCACCAAATACGCACTGTATATTTGAACAGCTCCGGCTCAGAATAAAAATCGTGTGACTCCCGCGTCATCAGCCCGAGTGCATACCGATTAACAGAGCACCGCGCAGCACAAATGAAACACAGAGACGCTGGGGAGACAATGCCGGCAACAACAGGACTTTTGGGATTTCCCGGAGACGGCACCGTGAGATAAGGGAGATAGGGGTAATCAGGGTTAATAAAAGATGGGAGGTTACTGCCTGGAAGAATCATGGCCCGAGTGTGGTTCAGTTGGTGCGGATGTGACAAGTAGACCTGAGTGTGGAACGGGGACGGTAGTACTGAAGTGACACGTGTCTATATCATATATGGGATAGGGATGTAGAGCTGGAATATTTCAGGATTCCGGGGCAAGAGTTTCGGCTGGAAAATCGAGAGCCCTCGAAAAAGTGTCTGCCATTCCAATATTTGAAATATTATCAATGCCACATCGCAATAAACACAGCTAATACACTGATAACTTATTCTGTTGTTGGGGGGGGGGGGGGGGCTATTTTTAAAAATTCACTTAAACCATACAAAAATTGCATAATCAATAATACATTTTACCTAATAATTTGTAGCGCTCATTAATTTAGACCGGGTAGACTTCAACACCAAAGAAATTTAGGACAGCAAAGACATTCAGGACAGCAAAGACATTCAGGACAGCAAAGACATTCAGGACAGCAAAGACATTCAGGACAGCAACGACATTCAGGACACCAACGACATTCAGGACAGCAAAGACATTCAAGACAGCAAAGACATTCAAGACAGCAAAGACATTCAAGACAGCAACGACATTCAGGACAGCAAAGAAATTCAAGACAGCAAAGTCATTCAGGAACATGTATTATCTACCAGCATGTTCAGGGGAAAAAAAAACAACTTTAAAGCGGCAGGTTCAGTGAGACTTCAATGAGGCTGTCATCACGCTTCACAGTTTCATCTCTGTCGTTCGTTAGTGAGATGGACATCATGCTACAGAACATAGAGAGTATCTTCTATAAAAAAATAATCATTATATTGCCATCACGGTTTCGAGCCTCCGACTGTTTTGAGTTCATTGCCGAGATTTGTAAAACAATCCTCATCTTTCGGAAAGCTACTTTAGAAGAACTACGGCGCCACTGGGTTAAACTCATAGACTACAGGACCACAACCTGACAGAAACGTCAATGAGCACATTGGAGAGCCTGCCAATAATGTCACAGAGAAAACTCTGCGGACACAGAGGGCGGACGAAGAGGGCGGAAACAGAGGGCGGTCGCCCAGGTCAAAACGTCTAAAAATAAAAGAAATGTGTTTTTGTTGTTGTTTTTTTACCTGTGAGTAGCCGTAGACCTTGATGGCCTTCTTGGCTGGTTCGTGTTCGATTCGCCCACCACCTAAGATCTCACAGTCCAATCCTTTCTCTTCTATCTGGCTCACGACTTGGTCATAGATGTCAGCTGAGGGAGAGAAGGAAATCATAGATGATATCGTGAGCTTAACCTTCTTTTAAGAAGCGTGCATTATTAAAAATAACATTAAAATGCAGCTAGCACGCTGGTACAGGCCGAGAATAGAAGACCGCGCTTCCCCCTAACATGTACATTTTAGCAAAGAATATAGTACATGTTTCGTTTAGACGCTGATTTTCATTCTATAATATAGTATTAATTTCATTAATGTCGCACATTTCATCTTAAAAAAAACGTAATGCTAAATTCAAGAGAAACTACTTCAGATGAGAATGAAGTCATTAAAACAAATACGTCAACAATGAATGTATAGTACTCTATTCACAATGGTACAGACCACGCACAGTAATATATTAAACCCTTGATGATAATTTAAGAACGGTATGAATGGTGAAGTTCTTACAAAAAAAATAATGAAAAAGTCAGAGGTTATCATTTTCTTTGACCACCCGTGATTTCGTATGAAGACCTCTACCAAAGGATCCGTTCAAATTTGAAATGAACCTTCAATAATATTTAAATGGCTTAAATAGAAAAAAAAATCAACAGAAAATTCAATCCATTTGAGAATAAGATATTGATGATTATAATCAATATGTTGTCTGATCTTGAGGCCATGTTGAAATATGTCGTCTGATCTTGAGGCCATGTTGAAATATGTCGTCTGATCTTAAGGCCATGTTGAAATATGTCGTCTGATCTTTAGGCCATGTTGAAATATGTTGTCTGATCTTGAGGCCATGTTGAAATGTGTCGTCTGATCTTGAGGCCATGTTGAAATATGTTGTCTGATCTTGAGGCCATGTTGAAATATGTTGTCTGATCGTGAGGCCATGTTTAAATATGTCGTCTGATCTTGAGGCCACGTTGAAATATGTTGTATGATCTGGAGGCCATGTTGAAATATGTTGTCTGATCTTCAGGCCATGTTGAAATATGTCGCGTCCGGCATTGGTTGTCCAATGTACGACGGATATGTATATTTGTTACACATATTGAAGTATGTTTTTAAACAAGGAAACAAATGCAGAAATTGAAACTAACGCATGTATATGTCGCCACTCACCCCCCACCCCCCCCCCCCCCCCACGGGGCCTCCAGTGCTATTGCATAGCTTCATTCGGTTTGGTTTCCTATGTGCATTTAAATTTCATGCGGGTTGATGGTGAACATGTCGTATTTTTGTTTTTTTAATTTTAATTTCCAATGAGACACCATAGTTCGATTAATTAAAACACAAGAGGGAATGATAGCCCGGTGTTTTAGTTTCATCGTATAAACAGGAAATCTTCAACAACAACAATATAAATGAAAGGACCGTAAATAACCAAGCCAGATTTTATTTGATCTATTAAAAAAAAATCATCGCACTTCCGGGTTGGGTAGCCAAACGCTTTCAATTATATTCAGGCGAAAATCAAATATAGCTGTTATTTTATTTATTTATTTTAAAAAATATATATTCTGCACATTTTTTTTCTTTGAGTAATGCATTTTACGAAATTTTAAATTATTTTCTGGTGAGTTTAAACTCCTCTTTGATTTAGTTTTAAAGAGTTCTTATTTTTTTAATTATTTTTTTTAATTGAATTTTTTTTTTATTTCTACTTTTTAGTATTAATATTGTAATGTTTAATTTACCAACAAAAGTAGAATATTTATTTACTTTAATAAACAACGAATGCTTTAAAAATAACGGCTAAAGTGACTTTTAACACATTGCCTCCGCAAAAAAACTAAACGTTAAAGCGAGGGGGTCAGTGTGAAGAAAACAAAAATTATGTTACAATATAATAAACTTAAAAACCCCAAAGAATTTGAGAGTAGAAAATAAAAAGTATTTTAAACAGTGGGAGATTCCCAAGTGCAGGTTACTCTGTTTTAAACAAATTTGGACGCACCCCATACGCGTTTGAAAACCATAGTTGACAGTGTGGTGGGATGTTGGGCGAAACCCAACGTTTGCTTCTGAGTTCTACGATCTTAGAGAGTTTGCAACATTAAATACACGATCCTAGTTTTTATATATACCCTTTTAGCTATTGTTACAACCCTACTCCCGGATCAACGAACCTAATCCCGGATCAACAACCCTATTCCCGGATCGAAAACTCTACTCCCGGATCAAAAACCCTACTACCGGATCAAAAACCCTATTCCCGTATCAACAACCCTACTCCCGGATCAAAAACCCTACTCCCCGATCAAAAACCTTATTCCCGTATCAACAACCCTACTCTCGGATCAAAAACCCTCTTCCCGGATCAACAACCCTACTACCGGATCAAAAACCCTATTCCCGGATCAACAACCCTACTACCGGATCAATTACCCTATTCCCGGATCAACAACCCTACTACCGGATCAAAAACCCTATTCCCGGATCAACAACCCTACTACCGGATCAATTACCCTATTCCCGGATCAACAACCCTACTCCCCGATCAAAAACCTTATTCCCGGATCAACAACCCTACTACCGGATCAATTACCCTATTCCCGGATCAACAAACCCACTCCCAGATCAACAAGCCAATTAGTGAATTAGCAACAGTATTACCGGATAATCAACGGTGCTAAGCAACAGTGTTTCAGGATTAGCAAGCCTGTTCCCGGATAAACAACAGGGTTCCTAAATTAACAACCCTATTAGCGAATTAAACACTCTACTCTCGGATTAACAATCCTGCTACCAGCTTAACAATTATATTCTCGGATGAGAAACCATCACCGGATTAACGACTTAATAATACTAACAGATTAATAGACACGAAAAGCATCCCCAATAACCTTTGGCCAACGACATAGACAAGTAGCCAAGCGGTCAACCCCGAGCCCCCCCCCCCCCATTATTCGTCGTACTTAATGCGCATGCGCACCAAAGATCATTCCGATTGAAATAATTCATGGTCCCCCACAGTCCGCTTTTGTTGACAGGAAGACAATGGACATTGTCGCGATGCTCTGGCAGCCTCAAGTGATGGGCTTACACCAAGAAGTGATACATCAAAGGCTGTCAGCTCAGGCTATGGTGAACATCAAGCCTTGACGAGGTCTGAAGTTAAGCGTTAAGAATGCTGAGGGTGGCTGCGTGATAAGTGGTTCTTGTGAGATACCTCTCCTTTTTCCTCCTTTTAAATATTTTCACTTAAGAGAAATGCATTCTTTTGAAAAAAATATATATATTTTAAAGATTATTTAATAGAGCTGCTCTCAAACTGGGGATCGAAGGGCCCTTTCCCAGGGGTCGCCTAATACCATCTGATAACACATATACTCTACAGTTATGAAGTAGAAACAAAAATAAATTTGTTGCTGGGGGTCGTCACAACATGAGGAACTGTATTAAGGGTCGCGACATTATGGAGGTTGAGAACCACTGATTTAATAGATCTTCGAACTTTACCCATGAGATCATCTTAAGTGCAATAGATTTACAGGTTTTAACTTCTTCTTGTTTTTTCTCGTATGTGTTTGATGTCGTCAACGGAAGACTGACACAAGCTTTAACATTGAAACTTTGACTTACTTTAAGATTGATTTTGAAAGAAATAACTGAAATGAGCAGCATACGAATATGTTAGTTAAGAACGCCCAGGCCGAAAACGTGTAAGTTTTAGAAACACGGCATTCCAAATAAATGAATTTTAGGACGTCTGGTTCAATTTTTTTTCCTCATATCTCAAAAAGAATGAGAAAAAACAAGTGAATGGACCTGATTATCGAGACAGTTTAAGCCAATGTCGTATATCAAGTCTGTATCATGCCAGTTTAACTAAGCCAATTATGTATATTATTACGGACTGCTAATCAATGGAGCATTTATCTCTTATTTTAATCTATTGGCTCGTTTCACAACAGTCCATAATTAAGGACGATACCAACGCTTAAAAACAATAACAAATAGAACGATACACAAAGTCAGGGCTAATTACAATTAATATGTTTTTAATGTGTGAATTTCTATGAATGACAAAAGTAAAAGAATATGATTAAAATTATTACCTTACAATATGACTGGTACCGGTACTGTATGCAAAAATACCATGAACACAATTGGTACAATGGAAGAAAAACTACACATAACAAACCACTGTCTAGTACAGGGGTGGCCAGACCTGTAGTAGCTGAGAGCCATTTTTTAAATAAAAAAAATTGTTGAGAGCCGCATTGAAGCACTATGGGTCACGACCCCTCTCGCAATAAAATATTCCTTTTGTGATGTATTTATAAAAATTACTTTTTATTCGAATTTAATGATTTAAATATTTCGTATGTTGAAGAAATATATGCGTTACATTTACACAATTGAAGAAATATATGTATTACAGTTACACAATTAACAAATATTTAAATATGTAAAATTTATGAATAGAAACACACTGCATATTTACTCATAATTATAGTGAACTCTAATTGTTATGATTCTGCTGAGAAGCCTCTGAACTAGCAAGTTTCTTTAAATCTGGTTGGTAGCTAGTGGTGCGAAGAAGTTCTGTCAGATGCTGGTTACTAGTTACTGCTCGATGCTTTGATTTTACCGTCTTTATCGATAAATGCAAAGTCCTCTTCCCATTCTGGTAGAAAACATCTATTTTCTTCTTTATATTTTCGTTTCCTGTAACTTGTTGCCATATTTGATTTAAACTTTTAAATAATAAGTTACTAACTTTAGTAGGACTAACAGTAATGGTCAATACTTTGATATGCGGATTTTTACCGGAACCAGAAATTTAACAGTTCACATCACCAACAAATCAGAAACCAATAGCTCCCTTCAACTTTTAAAATTTAAATCAATCCCAAATTATTTTCAAACCTTTGTTTCGGTCAATTTTTTTTTAAAACCTTTCATTTATTTTTGATATTATATATTTCAAACGAAAAGTTTTAATTTCATAAATTGTTCGCGAGCCGCAATGTGAACACAGAAGAGCCGCATGCGGCTCGCGAGCCGCGGTTTGGCCACCGTTGGTCTAGTATTAAATAATGACACACAGCACATCTCGTGATAAAGGAAAAGAAAATCTCTCTCGTCATTCAATTTTATCCCTTTTATACCCTGTTCCAGATGATCATTCTCGAAATAGAATACGCAGTCTTACTGCTTCCCGCATTCTCGAGATCATTCTATCATGTTCGACTGGAACGGACGATAATAAGCTTAAATGTAAACAAAGTGACATTTTTCTAGCCACCCCCAAAACGGCTTCGGCTGTAATAGGTCATGCACGTGGAATGCGGGTTAAGCGTGTAACAAAACACGTCATCCTCCATAACAATATCAAGTCTGGATTATGTTAATTTAAGCCAATGTCGTATATCAAGTCTGTATCATGTTAGTTTAAGACAATGCTGTATATCAAGTCTGTGTCATGCCAGTTTAACTTAGCCAGTGTCGTATTTCAAGTCTATATCACTTCAGTTTAAGCCAATGTCGTATTAAGTCTGTATCATGCCAGTTTAAGCCAAAGTAGTATATCAAGTCTCTATCATGTCAGTTTAACTAAGCCAATGCTATACATCAAATCTGTATCATGATAATTGAAGCCAGTGCAGTATATCAAGTCTATTGGTGTATAAGTTGCCAAATAATAACGAGAACTATGGAATAACGCAGTCATATTTTTTCGCGCATACAAATCTAATGCGAAACCACTTATAACAGAACACTCTAACGCTAGCATCTATCACATAATATGGGCATCGTGAAAAATGGGAGCTAGAATTAATTATCATTCGAACTATTAGCACCATGCTCAGCCCCCATCTGACACACTAACTTTGGTATACCTGGCCACGCCCTACACCCATCTGACACACTAACCTTGGTATACCTGGCCACGCCCAGCCGCCATCTGACACACTAACTTTGGTATACCTGGCCACGCCCAGCCCCCATCTGACACACTAACCTTGGTATACCTGGCCACGCCCAGCCCCCATTTGACACACTAACTTAGGTATACCTGGCCACGCCCAGCCCCCATCTGACACACTAACTTTGGTATACCTTGCCACGCCCAGCCCCGATCTGACACACTAACTTTGGTATACCTGGCCACGCCCAGCCCCCATCTGACACACTAACTTTGGTATACCTGGCCACGCCCAGCCCCCATCTGACACACTAACTTTGGTATACCTGGCCACGCCCAGCCCCCATCTGACACACTAACCTTGGTATACCTGGCCACGCCCAGCCCCCATCTGACACACTAACTTAGGTATACCTGGCCACGCCCAGCCCCCATCTGACACACTCACTTTGGTATACCTTGCCACGCCCAGCCCCGATCTGACACACTCACTTTGGTATACCTGGCCACGCCCAGTCCCGATCTGACACACTAACTTTGGTATACCTGGCCACGCCCAGCCCCCATCTGACACACTTTCTTTGGTATACCTGGCCATGCCCAGCCCCAATCTGACACACTAACTTTGGTATACCTGGCCACGCCCAGCCCCGATCTGACACACTAACTTTGGTATACCTGGCCACGCCCAGCCCCCATCTGACACACTAACTTTGGTATTCCGGGCCTCGCCCAGCCCTCATCTGACACACTAACTTTGGTATACCTGGCCACGCCCAGCCCCCATCTGACACACTAACTTTGGTATTCCGGGCCTCGCCCAGCCCCCATCTGACACACTAACTTTGGTATACCTGGGCGGTGGTTAAAACCCAACGTTTTTTTGTTTGTTTGTTTTTTTCGTTTTTTTTAAATATATTTTATTTGCGTCTCAGACTTTCGGTGAACCGCTTCTGATGGCCGACAATCAATTCGTCGACACGCGGCCAAGCTGAAGAACGAGTCATATAAGCAGAGCTTCACGCAAGAAGGGCCGTGGCACTAGCTGAAGGACAAGTCATATAAGCAGAGCTTCCACACAAGCAGGGCCGTGGCACTAGCTGAAGGATGAGACATATAACCAGAGCTACACACAAGCAGGGCCGTGGAACTAGCTGAAGGACGATTCATATAAGCAGAGCTTCGACACAAGCAGGGCCGTGGAACTAGCTGAAGGACGAGCCGCACAAACAGAGCTTCCATACAATCCGGGCCGTCACACTAGCTGAAGGATGAGCCATATAAACAGAGCTTCCACACAATTCGGGCCGTCACACTAGCTGAAGGATGAGCCATATAAACAGAGCTTCCATACAATCCGGGCCGTCACACTAGCTGAAGGATGAGCCATATAAACAGAGCTTCCACACAATCCGTGCCGTGGCCCAGGCCCAGATGAGCGCGTCAAGCTGAAGGACGAGCCATATAAACAGAGCTTCCACACAAGCCGGGCCTAGATGAGCGCCGTCTAATTAATTAAAACAAGTGATTTAAAAAAGTATACAACCACGGGGAGAAACCGAGCTCGGGTTAAAAACTCAAACCAAGGTTCTCAAACCTAGGCTGTGGATGCTTATGGGTGGTTTGACTGTAAGTTGTTGTAGATTTGAATGAAGAAAGATACATACATTCCAATCTGTGTACTGAAAATTCAGAGTAAGTTCTCTAGAGATGCCGTCAATGCAAACAATAATTTTAAAAAACCACCCCAGAAAAATAGACACGCCAATTTCTGTCAGTTGTACTGCTGAAGAGTCCGGACTTCATGACGGGTTTAGGACTACCGCTAACGGTTTAAATATGCGAATGTTCTTACCTGAAGGCCGTTATCCCCCCTGAACAAAGCGTGCATAATGGATTTTAGCTTCTGGGTTTAATTCTGATTGTAATTTTCAGTGAGGGGTGGCCGAGTGGTCCAAACTGAGCAAATCTCAAGTTTATGGTCTATAGTTCAATCCCCATGAAAGCCCAGTCAAGCAAAAACACCACCAGCACCACGGATGGATGGGACTCGTTAACCTTGGACGGCAACTCATCTAAGAGAAAGAAACTCCGATTTCAAACCCGGAGGTGGAGTCCCGTAGGCGGATATCATTGATACAATGAAACATTCTAACGACTCCTGCGACGCCACTGGTGCCAAGCTGTAACATCCACATGATGTATCCTTGGGTTATCGAGCGGCATGGAGAGAGGCTATTTGCAGTTGGGACCAGCTTATAATCCTAGAAGAATAATCCAAGGCCTTGTGGATTTCGTCCTGCGAATCCATCATCGTCCACCTGTGACGGACAGATACCAGCAAAAAAGTAATACAGTCGGGAAAACCAGCATAGATGCGAATAATGACCCACAAAGGGTACCTTTTAAAGTTGTCCCCTGATTATTTGACAGCGAAGGGTATTTAAATACAAATTAAGTGTGGGAAGTTTAAAACAAACTGAATATTTATTGATTTATGATGACGCTTCGAAACCTCTCTAAACATTTCATCTGTATATTTTTTAAGTATTCGTCATAGTTCCTCGATATCGCTTGGCCAAGTGTGAGAACCACTGTGCAGCATGCCTATCGCAATGCTCACCCCTATGGGTTTTTTTTCCTTCATCGCGGCGCCCCCCTTCCGATGCGTCCCTCCGCCTTCTCCAATGCCACCACACTAACCCACACATGTACACACACACACGAATACACAGAGGCACACACCTTTCACAAACCGGGACTTGGGCCGCAAGGAAGAAAATCCAATTTGTTGGGGAATGCAGGGAGAAAACAGTGGCGTCACGTCCTGCTACCCTATAATGAGTTAAGTTAGGGATTTGTTTAACTGAAAAAAAAGGGGAAGTGGGCCTAGAGGAGCTAGGATTCATTGCTGTTTAGCGGCAGCTTCAAAGAAACGTTTGGCCATTACCACTTCATGTTTTAATCCTCTCATAGTTATAGTTTGGATATATGAACGTTTTTAAAATATAACCAATCATTGTTTTTTTTTTTTAAATATTTGAACTTGTTTAAAATATCATCTATCACAGTTTTCTTTGAATATTTGGACCTATTTGAAATATCAATCACTGCTTCCTTTGAATGTTTGGACCTAAAATATCATCCATCACTGTTTTCTTTGAATATTTGGACCTAATGCATGATCCATCACTGTTTTCTTTGAATATTTTGACCTGTTTAAAATATCATCCATCACTGTTTTCTTTGAATATTTGGACCTGTTTAAAATATCATGAAACATTGTTTTTGCTCATTGCGCCGATTCAAAGTAGTGGATCTCTTTGTTTAAGGCTTAATGTACGGGCCACATTGCACAGTATAAAAAAAAGGGGGGGGGCGCACCGGGGAAATCGCTGATTTGGGGCGTTGTGGACGGAGACAAGAAGTTTTCAAAAATGTATTTACGAAGAGGTTTTTAACCCCGGATATTAACTAGATCAGCGTTCAAAATTCGACCTTGACATTTAGTTCTGTACAGTGTTTCTTTCAGGCATACCTCCGGGGGGGGGGGGGGCACTGCCCCCCCCGAGCAAGTCAAGTGCCCCCCGGGGGAAAATGTGTAAGAAAAAATAATAATAAAAAAAAAACTACTCTAAATTTAGTTTTTATAAAATTTTTAAAAGTAATTGAAATGTGCGCCTTTAATCGATTACAATTATTGGAACAAATAAAATATCGCTTTGTTCGATATATATTGATGATCTTGTTAATCTTGTTACAGGCTCGCAGAAATCGATTATAAATATGGTATTGTTTTGAAAATTGGCCGCTCCTGATCATAAGCTAAATCTTACTTTTTCTGATTCGCAGATATCGGTATCTTTTATTTAATTAAATTTTGCAGCTGCAAAAGTTGAACAACTTTTAATAACCCTGTATTAAACTACCTTTTCATCGATATAAATGTCTGTAAATTAAATATAGTTCTTGCTAAGAAATAAACATGTGCAATTATATGGTATAATAGCATCATGCTTTAAAAAATCATTTTTAGCAAACATTTTAATGTAGTAGATTCCATAGATGTATGCTGACATAGATAAAATGAAAATTTAAAAATAATAATAATAATAATTTCAAAACACAAAATTAGGAATTTACCGGTTACATACAAATAGTGGACATTTCATCATAATTATTAAATCGAGTGTTTCTAATTTTTTAACACAGTTTCGGGTACAGAGTAAAATGATTTTTTAAAAAAGTCTTTTTTTATTAAATCCCCAATGACTTTTCCCTGTTAATATAATAATAATAAACAATCTTCCCCAGCTGTTTGAACGATTTAAAAAAAAAAAATTATTTTAAGATGATAATCCAGTAGAAAGAATATAATATATATTTAAAAAACTATTTTAAAAAAATCGAGTATTTCGATTATCTTGTAAATGCCATTTTTGATAGTAGTTAAAAAATTATTATATGGAATTGGTAAAAAAATTGTTTTCAAGTATAATTTTTGAAGAGGCAAGTTGTAATGATCTGAAGCAAATTATAGTAGTCTAAATTTCTTAATTAAAATTTCAATCAACTGAATATTGAGAATTTAAACTTTAATAATTTATACAAAACAAATCACACATTAATAAATATATGAGTCTTTTGTAAACATTTCATGACTTCTGAACAGTTATGTCGGTTACATATGATTTATAAATAAATACCAATTTTGAAAACCCATAAAGATATAGTCTATAGCCTTTTGTACAGAAAAGCTTTTCTTCTTTTTGACTTTGGTGAAACTTGGAAATATTTAGAAATAAACGTATGTTGTTGGATTTTCTTTTTCGTTCAAAATGTAAAACTATTTTAGCATTTCTTTTTTGGGATGGATCCATTTTTTGGAAGGAATTCTTTTTTCTTAATTTTAAAAATATTTTGTAGTAAATTCATTATTTTTTATGTAGTTGATCCCAAAAATATTTTAAAATAATAACTTTAAAAATACATTACTTTACAATTTTAAAAAAAAATGTTTGCATACCACACTTAGTCAAGCAGAGACGTCGCTTGTTTTTTATGGCACCCGTGCTACTTTTCGGTTTTGTCCTTCCCTACCTAGAAGTAAAAGTTGATAATTTAATGTTATTACAGCCCAACTTTAAGCCCCTAAAATATACGAGGCCCCATGCAGCTATGTGGGTTGCAGACCTCACACGATTGCTCTTAGGTCAAATGACACATAAAATATTAACTAGCATCTCTCCCGTTGCTCTACAGTTAAGTGTTTAATGATGCGAAACTAAATTTAACTACGGTATGTTAAAAAAAAATGCATTCTTGCATTTTGAATTTATCAAAAAATTTCCGGGGCCTATAAAGTTTTAAGGGGCGAGTCTAAGCTAAGGAGTATCTCTCGATAAAAAACATACCCTAAGGGCTCCCAATTGGACTGTATTTATTTAATATTGTGCTGGTGGAAGAGTTAGTGATGTCCTGTTATTATCGTTATTTCTAGCGCTTCCCATCCAAATGTCTGAAATGTTTACATCAGTGGCGCTTCATCCCATTTAGGGCCCTGGCCTGCTCCACCCCATTCTTCTATTGGAATCGATCCATCGCTTTACACCTCCATGTGCGAACCCCAACCTTTGTAAGCCCTTCTCTACATCTTCAATCCATCTCAGTCTTGGTCGACAGGTGAGCCGTCTGCCCTTAGGTTTCTGCCTGTAGATCGTTTTTGTTGCTCTAGAATCCGGCATCCTTTCAATGTGTCCTGCCTAGGGCAGTTTGCCTTTTTTTTATATTGTTGTGACTATGGATGGGTATTTGTACAATTGATATAGCTCTTAGTTTGTACGGATTCCCAAAACAAAATTGTCTATCATCGGGTCATATATTTAGCAGGTTCTCTGCTTTTCTGGTAGGAACCAAGTCTCACTACTGGTCTTGTGATAGTGGTGTATACTGCCTTCTTTATTCCCTTAGCGAGATTTTTGCTTTGAAGTAGCTTTTGTAAATTGAAATAAGAACGGTTGCATGCTGTTATTCTTTCTTGCACCTCCGATTGTATTTCCTCTTGCTTATTTATAGTTACCCCTAGATATTTGAAAGTAGCTACCCTCTCAAAGGCGTATATGTTCATATTGATAAAGTCATCAGTGCGTATTTCCTGACATTATCATAAATATTGCCTTCGCTTTATTTACATCAAGACCAGCTTTGACCGTCACATCTTCAAGCTCCCTGAAAGTTTTAATTATATAATCAATGCTGTTTCTACCAAGTAGCGCTATATCGTCTGAGTAGGCCAGGTATTGCAGTGGCTGGCTTAATAAAGTTCCTTATGGTTGTTCTGTACCACCTCTCAGGTGCTCACACGTATGTTTCTAAAATGCTTTTTTCTAAAGTGATGCAGAAAATGATACACGAATTTCCTTGTCTGAGGCCCAGATTGATTGGGAACTCCCTCAAGTACTCCCTCTGTACTTTGATTCTACTTTTGTAGTTATCCATCGTCATATGTATGAGTCGGGTAAGTTTGTTAAGGATTTCAAGTTCCAGCACAGCATCGTTCATGTATTTCCTGTCTATGCTATTATAACCTGATTTGTAGTCCACATATAGTTGGTGTATGTTGATATATTCTTTGCATTTTTCTACGAGACATCTAACAGTAAATATATGAACGTTTGAAATGCCCCTTCACACATTGTCTTAAAGATACATTGAATACAGTGCATGATACCCTCACTAGGTAACTCTTGTTACCAGTGAAATATCCGCATCAACACCAGGCACAGAAATATTGCAAATCCCATCTACATTCATAGGAGCCATAATGATCAATAAATTGATCGTGGGCCCTTAATAGACAGAAAAAGAAGAAGAAAAATTTGCACAATGCATCAATGCATTTTGAATTTATTATTTATAAATTAAGGTGACCCCAGCCCTCACATTTGCTCAAACTCTTCGGATTCCTCAATTTATGCTACCCCCCCCCCTTTTCCTTGACGTCGATCAATGTGACTAACGAGTTGAATCTAATCTTGTGTCAAATGATTTTCTTCGGCACACCACAACCAGAATGAATTTAGTTTATGTATGGCACTGAGCGCCATAATGCCTCCCCTGACGCTTAAAAATTATTTTCCCCGATCAAATGAAAGTCTTATCAAAACATTCGAATCATGTATACTCCAAAATGCACCTTTTGATTGTTAAATAATCACACATTTTCTGCTGCCCTACTTCCCGATAAAAATTATTTGCCATGACAGCCACATTTGGTGCTGATATATACACTGCCCAGCGGCGTGCCTAGTGTTAGCGCCACCCTAGGTGAGTTAACTTTTTTGCCACGCTACCTTTCTCGATAGAAACTCAGCAGATGTCCGAAAATCCCGCCGCTCTATATAAAGAAAAAATGACACCTGGGAAGACCAAATGTTCGCCTCCCCCCCCCCCCCCCCACTTCTACGTCACTGACGTGAGTCTTTGATGACAGGGGACAAGATTCATTTTTACACCCCGCCCCCCCCCCCCCCCGCTAAACTTTTAAACCTATTATTTTCATCCATTAACACTATATCCCATTAGATGCCCCCGCTAGTCTGGCGCCCGGGGACATATGTCCCATCTGCCACCCCTTAGCTACGCCTCTGGCCACTGAAAAACGTGCACTGCCCCCCGAACGTCAAAAGTGCCCCCTCGGGGGAAAATTTCTGAAAGAAACACTGGTTCTGTAGACTAGCGATAGTCCATAGGTAATGTTGCGGGACGGAGTCCTCCTTCGGCATCCGTAATAATTTTATGATTCGAATCCTCATCGATTAAAACTATTCTTACGTTATTGTTGACATTTTTTTAAAAAAATCCCTTCAGAGATAACGGCTTCATGACACACAGTGACGTAGCTACGGCTTCATGACACACAGTGACGTAGCTACGGCTTCATGACACACAGTGACGTAGCTACGGCTGGTGCCACACGGGGCGGGCCAAACCCTTTTGCCTTCCCGTCGCGCAAAAGAAAAAACTGAAGTTGGCCAAAAACGCCCCCACCCCCCCTTTTTTAAATACTTGGCAAAAATGGTACACCCCCCCCCGTTCCACGCCCCCCACTGCCTACGCTAGTGTACGGTACACATTTAATGAGTAAGATGATATCTGTTGTCCAGCAATGGATATCGAAAAAAAAATAGAATGAAGTCATCACAAAAACAATTAAAGGGGCAGGGGGGGGGGGGGGGGCGTGAATGGAAAAAATGTTAAAGATTAATAAAAAATTAATAGTGTTTAACTATTTCCTTCTCTTTCGTCGCCATTTCTTCCCCCCCACAAACAACACCGTCGACATTCGTGCTCAAGTAGAGGATCCCCAAAATCTCGGATCTCTTTCATAATGCAATTTGTAAACGTTGCGCCGGACACTTCACAACTGTTGTTGATTTAAAAGAAATAAACCAAGAAAGTAGAGCGCCGGCGGGGAATCAGACACAGAAAAATTAATATGTCTATGATCTCAGCAGATCTTTGTGGGGGGGGGGGGGGGTTTGTTGTGTTGTTTTTTTAACACAGTTGAACACCTGCCGTCTGCTGAACTTTGCGCCTAGAATAGATCTGTATATGTTATCTAACTAAATAGCTCTTTCCCCCCCTTATTTATACCCATCGCGTCTAGAACAGAGATATATGTATGTTTATCTTTCTCATTCTCTCTCTAGCCATGGCGCAAAGGAAAAAATTGAACATGTTATCTGTCAAAATCACCCTCTCTCTCTCTCTCTCATTCTTTTTCTCCCATTCTCTCTCTACACATGGTGCGAAGAAAAGAATTGAATATGTTATATGTCATAATCACCTTCTCTCCCATTCTCTCTCTCCCTCTCTCATTCTCGCTCTAACCAATGTGCAAAGAAAAGAATTAAATATATTATATGTCTTAATTACTCTCTTTCTCTCTCACTCTCTCTCTCATTCTCTCTCTCTCTCTCTCATTATCTCTCTCTCTCAGTCTCTCTCTACACAGGGCGCACAGACTATTTTTGAATGTGGCGTCTAGAATAAATGGGTAGTTGTTATCTCCTTAATCTCTCTCTACAATTCTCTATCTCTACTCGTGGCACATAGAATAGATTTGGATATGATAGATGTCTATATAAATGCACCTAGCCATTATCTGAATGTTCATTTTGCACTGTCTATATAAATGCACCTAGCTGTTATCTGAATGTTCATTTTGCACTGTCTATATAAATGCACCTAGCTGTTATCTGAATGTTTATTCTGCAGATGTGCTAAATCAGTGATTGATGCTCCAAACATTACCAAAAAAAACCTAAAAAACTAGTGTGTGTGTGGGAGGGGGGGATGTGTGTGTGCTTCCCCAAAAAATGCAATACACAACGATTTCACATGATTGGTAGACGCCGTGCATCCGTCTCACTTAATGCGACACCAGATCGAGGTGTAGCGATTGTCAAGTATTTTTACCGTAGCCACTCACGACATCTGCCAATATATTGAGTATTATACTATTCCTATACGCGTGATATATCTTTGATAACACAACATTTCCCATTGTCTGACCATAAAAAACATTTTAAATATTTTTGTTATTAAATATCCATCGTCTAAAGTCTGCGGGCGAGATAATTTTTGTTAAAGAAATCCACATTATGGGATGTCAGATATTTAAAATTGTATCTATCAGATACTTAAATTGAATAAATCATTCACTCAAAGGATCAACTCAACTTACATAGAACAACTCAGATTTTTAAAATTAATTTTAGATACTTAAATTGAACAACTCGGATACTTAAACTGAACAACTCAGATACTTAAACTGACCAACTCAGATACTTAAACTGAACAAATCAGATACTTAAATTGAACAAATAAGATACTTAAATTGAACTAAGATGCTTAAAATTGAACTCAAGTACTTAAATTGAACAGCTCAGATACTTAAACTGAACAACTCAGATACTAAAACTGAACAACTCAGATACTTAAACTGAACAACTCAGATACTTGAACTGATGTCTGAAGGCACGTTTGAGTTGTAACCAACGGTACAATTCCAAGATTTAAAAGTTAGAGCACACAAACGTCACCGCGCAAGTGAAAGCTTCCCCGAGAAACTTTACCGTCCCGAGGTATAATGATGCATCATGGATTTACGTTGTGTGGCCAGTCACCTACTGTCTCATGAAAGCATTGTCTGAAGTACAGTGATCTTGAGCATGCTACTCAATGTACCTGCTTCAGAAATTATATGTGTTTGCATTAATTATGCGAACAAAAAAAAAACAATATATATATTGTTATGTAGGCGACTTGTTCCCTTCATTCTTTCCAAGTGCTTTGAACTATGTTTGACCCAATTCGGCTGTATTGCGCTAGTATTAGGGTGAAGGTAGAAAGCTAATAGTCTCCCATTAACCTTGTTAACAACACAGTTAAGTATTGTGAGTTTCATTAAGAATATTATAGAAACATCTAGAAAAAACTGGAAAGACCAACAATGCGTGAGGCGGTTCTCGAAAGATGAGTACAATAGACTATAAAAGCGTGTGGAGACAAATGAGAGAGAGGCAGATCATTTATCACGAGATTATCGTATGTGTTATTTTCACTGCGAGACAGCGCTTTCTATTTTATTAACATCGTACCGGTACCAGCCAAACACTATATTGTAAGTCAATACTTTAACATATTTTCTCTTTATTTTTTTAAATTTATTATAATTAACACATTAAAACTTAATAATTGTAATTAGCCCTGGTTTGAGTATCGTATTCTTTGTTATTGTATTTATCATTTGGTTTCGTCTTTTGTTGTGCACTGTTTTAGAACGAGCCATACACTTAAATAAGATATTAATTTCTCCATATTGATAACGGTACGTAACAATATATATATTACTTAGCAGATCAATTTTTGCAAAATGAAACGTCCTTTATTTGCGTCGCAACTTTAAAATTACTTGTCCATTTGTTAAATGTACAGGCATCAGATGGTGGGCGGAGATCCACTCCAAAGACTCCCAGGATGTTATGTGAAATCTGGACAAGACAGCGTTTTAATGTGCTTCTCGGTATGAAAAACTTGAGAAAGTTAGCAGTTTTGGCCTGGGCCGCGGCGATGGGGCGGGCGTCGGAAAAGAGCTGTTTCTCAACGGGAGTTAAAACAGAATAGCATGGGTCTCTTTCGAGTTCGAGGTGAATCTCCCTGGTGAGGCTGACAGGCGACGCTTGTCCGGACTTTAAATGCACGAACTGTCGGTTCCTCTAACGAAAGGGGTCAAATTTCAAGACAACACAATAAACAGTGAAAGATCCCGGGGGGATGGACCGGGATAAATATGGTGTGTGGTTGTTTGGGTTGAGCGCACAATCAACCGTCTAAACTAAGTGTCTGCTACGTCACTCACACCCCCGCATCCATCAAAACATCCCTTTGCCATTCCTTCTATTTTCCACAATTGGTGTGTAACAAAACAGCAAGACAAGGACGTGACTACCGTGTTCCGTTGCTTACATATTGTTGTTTTTTTCTTCTCGTGCTAGAAGATCAGAACTGTAGGGAGCGAGCAGACAAGGCCGTCTTTGGGTAAGAGTGTACTAGTAAATCAGAGCTGTGGAGAGCGAGCAGACGAGGCCGTCTGTGGGCAAGAGTGTACTAGTAAATCATAGCTGTAGGGAGCGAGCAGACAAGGCCGTCTGTGGGTAAGAGTGTACTAGTAAATCATAGCTGTAGGGAGCGAGCAGACAAGGCCGTCTCTGGGTAAGAGTGTAATAGTAAATCATAGCTGTTGGGAGCGAGCAGACAAGGCCGTCTGTGGGTAAGAGTGTACTAGTAAATCATAGCTGTAGGGAGCGAGCAGACGAGGCCGTCTGTGGGTAAGAGTGTACTAGTAAATCAGAGCTGTAATGAGCGAGCAGACAAGGCTGTCTCTGGGTAAGAGTGTAATAGTAAATCATAGCTGTAGGGAGCGAGCAGACAAGGCCGTCTCTAGGTAAGCGTGTACTAGTAAATCATAGCTGTGGAGAGCGAGCAGACGAGGCTGTCTGTGGGTAAGAGTGTACTAGCAAATCATAGCTGTGGAGAGCGAGCAGACGAGGCTGTCTGTGGGTAAGAGTGTACTAGCAAATCATAGCTGTGGAGAGAGAGCAGACGAGGCCGTCTGTGGGTAAGAGTGTACTAGCAAATCATAGCTGTGGAGAGCGAGCAGACAAGAGCTGACTCCGGGTAAGAGCGTACTTGTAAATCGGAGCTGCAGAGACCGAGCAGACGAGGATGTCTCTGGGTAAGACGGGCCATTTCTGGGTGCTTTCGTAAAGCCACTTATTTAGCGTAGGGCGACAAATGCTGAAACCCACTTATATCTGTACAATTTTTTTTTTCAAAATTATTTTGGGAAGAAGATAATCCAAGCAGTCATACAAAATATTGTCTGGAATGTGTGACATTTTTATTTCTATATTTTTCACTTATATATAATAATGTACTACTCCATCTAAGGTCTATTGATGTGAACTTTAACATTTCCCCGTCAATACTTCTTTCATCATTTTAAATGATAAGTAAACCCGAAAGAAGGGCTGACAAGTACAAATTAACTTAATAATAAGGGCGTTGGACAGCGACAATGCTTTGAATTAGATAAATAAGACAGAAAGAGTTGTACAACAAGTGACTTAACGTAATAAAAAGGTACTTATGATACACGTTTTACGGTATGTAGCAAAACCTTACACGAATCTTCGAGTCTGCCTCACGTCATATCATTAGCTGAGGTTGTGAATGTAGCTAGGAAATTTCAAAATGAATCATTTATTATTATTATTATTATAAGAAGTTTTTTATAGCGTAGTACCCCAACCTAGGGCTGGGCTCACCACGCTGTACATACAATTTAACAAACATAATCATGAACTTAAAATTAACATTTTTTTAATTAAATTAAAAAAAAACAAATGTGTATTCGCCCAACCATTCCATAACTTTTTTAAATGTCAAGGAAACGTATCTTGGGTGACAGGATGCTGTTTGGAATTACTCCTTGATGTTGGAAGTCTCGGCAGATGGCTATTAATTGTTCGTCCTCCGCATGCGAAGATGGCCAAGGCGATGTACGACTTGAGCAGTAAGCATTGAATTTATCTGCGTCTTGTTTTAAAGTGATGGAGAGTTGCTCAGTGCGTCATCCTCACTCTCTCGTCCCAGCCTATTTGTTCCAACGACAAGACTTAATCAAGACGACTGGGAATAGACCAGGATGGCTAAGATATTAATGACTGATATCACCGAGGAAACGGTTTTCCAAAACACATGAAATTAGAGAGCTGTAATCACAGAAAATAAAATAGAACAAGAATCCACGCTAGGGGTCTCAAAATGTTCTAGGAAACAATCAGCTCTTCCAGGGAGAGAAAATTTCAGCTTATTAAAAAAAATGTTTAAAGCGTTTTAAGCTGTTCTTAAATAACCACGAGCATTTCTTCATACAAAAAGCCCGCCTACCCCAATTCCGGGACCCTAGACGCCCTTAAATTCCAATAGCAGGATGAGCATTTTATAGACATGTATACATTAAGCAGACGAGCACATGCGCACGTGACCAGGGGGGTGTGTGTTTAGCCTTACTGTCAGAAGGGCACCTGGAACGAGTGATCAAACAATATGCCATTGGCTAATGGCTTTCTCGCTTACTTCTTCTTTCTCCTTCTTCTCTGGATGTTGATACATGAAACTTTGTAGCTCATTCATCCTGCTGACAACCTATTTAATTTACACACTTCCTTCCTTTCCTAAACGTGTGTGTTATTTCCACATTCCCTTCCTTTCCTAAACCAATGTGTTATTTAAGCACTCCATTCCTTTCACAAACATGTGCATTACTTACCCATACCCTTCCTTTCCTAATCATGCATGTTATTTACGCATTCCCTTCCTTTCCTAAACCTGTATGTTATTTACGCATTCCCTCCCTGCCCAAAACTGGTGTACGCCCCCTACTGTCCTAAAACCAACGTGTTATTTACGCACTCCCTCCCACATCCCTAAACCGATTCGATATTTACCTGATCCCTTCATAAACTGATGTGTTTTTACTTGCTCATTTCACCAATACGAATATGACGCACACCCCCCCCCCCCCCCTTGTATAAATTACCTCTCATGCAGCCGATTCGCGAACCAAGCGCCTGTCCAGCGCCTTGGTCACTATTTTAAATCATTCACCTACCCATCCGTTACTAAGTGAGAGTTATACACTTCATTTACATCATCTGTTAATTGATACACTAAAACACCACCTCACAGACCCTAAAACACCACCTCACAGACTGTAGAATATAGAAAATAAACGTTACTTATTAAATAGATTCTAAAATATATTAACAAATATCCTTACTTAAAAGTCAATGGTTAATCTATTATTAAAATCACGTTCTTCTCGCAAATCCTAAAACACCACATCAAAGCCCCTAAAACATCCCCTTACAGCTCCTAAAACACCACCTCACAGACTCTAAAACACCACCTCACAGACCCTAAAACACCACCTCACATACCCTAAAACACCATCTTACAGACCCTAAAACACCACCCCACAGACCCTAAAACACCACCTCCCAGGCCCTAAACACCACCTCCCAGGCCCTAAAACACCACCTCACAGACCCTAAAACACCACCTCACAGACCCCAAAACACCACCTCACAGACCCTAAAACACCACCTCACAGACCCTAAAACACCACCTCACAGACCCTAAAACTCCACCTCACAGACTCCAAAACACCACCTCACAGACCCTAAAACACCACCTTACAGACCCTAAAACACTACCTCACAGACCCTAAAACACCACCACACAGCCCCTAAAACACCACCTCACAGACCCTAAAACACCACCTTACAGCTCCTAAAACACCACCTCACAGACCCTAAAACACCACCTCACAGCCCCTAAAACACCACCTCACAGCCCATAAAACACCACCTCAGACTCTAAAACACCACCTTACAGCTCCTAAAAGACCACCTCACAGTCCCTAAAACACCACCTCACAGACCCTAAAACAACACCTTACAGCTCCTAAAACACCACCTCACAGACCCTAAAACACCACCTTACAGCTCCTAAAACACCACCTCACAGTCCCTAAAACACCACCTCACCGTCCCTAAAACACCACCTTACAGCTCCTAAAACACCACCTCAAAGCCCCTGGGGAAACCTAGCCTTGCAAATATAGATAACGTAACTTTCGCAAATCCTTTCATCAAAATGTTCAATCATTCATTCATGATTGTTCCACTTACCATATTTATTGGATTCGCCTCTGTTTAAAACTATCCCACCCCCTAAGCCCTTAACATAATCACAACGTGCCCGCAGACCAGGTAGCCCGCAAACCAGGTAGCCGGCAGACCAGTTAGCCTGCAAACTAGAAAACAACAACAAAAAAAACAACAACAAAAACAACTCGGACATCGTATATTTGAAAACAAAACCAAAAAGCACCCTGCACACGCCTGGAGATGATAACATTTCAAAGACGCTCATTAAGAACTCTTTGTGTACGCCAATTAGCCGTGCCGGGCAAGGGGGGGTTAGCCAAGTCATGCCGGATAAATCTTGTCGGCAGAAAACGTGCTACTCTCAACCTTGAAACGTGAGACGGCCTCGCGTGTGTAGCAAGAATGAATGCTCCACCTAAATCAACAGGATTTGCGGAGTCGGTTTTGAGCTGATAGAAAGTGTACAATTTCGGTCTAGCGTTCCTGCGTGATTTGGGATTGTTAAAAAAGAATGCGTCCCACTTTGGATCAGGCATCGCAAATTATTGGGAAGTATTTCCTGATAAAGTTACCGCTCTTTTAATTAGAAGGGAACAGACTCCCGCGTTTGTGTACTGAATGTTAGTCGATTGCGTGGAAGGCCTTGTGGAAGGCCCTGTGGAAGGCCCTATGGATGGCCTTGTGGAAGGCCTCGTGGAAGGCCCCGTCGAAGGCCTTGTGACACAACGCTAGTGCGTCTCGATCGTAGCCGTTAGTCAGCGGGCTCGTTTGCACCCGGAGTCGGGACTCAAAGCAAATAGCGGGGTGGGGGAGGACACGTCGTCTCAGTATAGGGAAGAATCCCTCGGTAAGATTATAAACGGGCCCTTCCCATGGGATGAACAGGCCCTTCCCATGGGTTGAACAAGCCCTCCCCATGGGATGAACAGGCCCTTCCCATGGGATGAACAGGCCCTTCCCATGGGATGAACAAGCCCTCCCCATGGGATGAACAGGCCCTTCCCATGGGATGAACAGGCCCTTCCCATAGGATGAACAGGTCCTTCCCATGGGATGAACAGGCCCTTCCCATGGGATGAACAGGCCCTTCCCATGGGATGAACAGGCCCTTCCCATGGGATGAACAGGCCCTTCCCATGGGATGAACAAGCCCTCCCCATGGGATGAACAGGCCCTTCCCATGGGATGAACAGGCCCTTCCCATGGGATGAACAGGCCCTTCCCATGGGATGAACAGGCCCTTCCCATGGGATGAACAAGCCCTCCCCATGGGATGAACAGGCCCTTCCCATGGGATGAACAGGCCCTTCCCATGGGATGAACAGGCCCTTCCCATGGGATGAACAGGCCCTTCCCATGGGATGAACAGGCTCTTCCCATGGGATGAACAGGCCCTTCCCATGCGATGAACAGGCCCTTCCCATGGGATGAACAGGCCCTTCCCATGGGATGAAAAGGCCCTTCCCATGGGATGAACAGGCTCACTGTGGACGCTAACTAAACACAAAAATAGCCAGCAAGGAGCTGCATGTGCGGGGCAGTCTTGGTGCAGAGAATAAGAAGGACGATGCAAGATATCAGAGACAATTAGCAGTTACCGGCAATAGCAGTACGCAAAATATGTGTGGGGATGTATGCATTTATACAACTTTATTCCCCGTCACAACGTCTCTATTAGGCAACTGGTGTTACAATATAAATATACAACAAACAAAAAATACCGATACACTTAACGTAAACCTATATAATAGTATTAGAAAAAAGAGGAGGGGGGGCTTTTGATCCCTCGGGGCCAGGGAGCCGTGCCGCCCCCTTATCGGTGTTCGTACACCGTGAGTCCCTTCCAGCAGTGCAATATTGAACCAACATCTTTTTTTTAGCAGCTGTAATACTATTACGTCTAAGGCAATAAATCATCTGGCCCAAATATACGCCCCTGGCCAAACCTTTAACACGTGGACATAATCAGCTGCCTGGATTATGGACTTGCTGAGTATTAATGGACGTCTGGGTGTTACAATAGGTATTGTATGGGTGGCGTATGTAGGGATTGTGCATGTGTACATACAAAGGTTGCTACTGCCCCGTAGGAAGAAGATTTTGGAGCCCTTTCGTAAGTATTATAAGCAAGGCTACGGAGTCGGTTCCTTGAAAACAAATCCGGAATCATTAGCCCATTTTGACGACAGACAAAACGCTGAAACTCCGGCAAAAAGCTCGGTGACTCCAGCCGGTGTGGTGACATGTACGCACGTTACTAACATTGTTGACACCAGCCGGTGAGGTGACATGTACACACGTTGCTAACAATGTTAACAAAAGCCGGTGAGATGAGATGTACACACGTTACCGGGTACTAACAAAGTTAACATCAGCCAGACGGAGATCCACACGCACACACTGATCTATTAGTATTATTAATGTTAACATTTTCCAGACACGCCCCCCCCCCCCAGGTTACATAAAAAAGATGCGCTATTCATATTCCTGTTGATCCCCCCACTCCTCCTCTTTTATAAAAACTATTCACATCCTCTCCTGTATCTGACACATCCTCTCCTGTATCTGTCACTTCCGTGGCAAGCACATTTTTTTTCTCCCCCTTCATCTCAAATAGCTCCCGAACATTTCGATGCAGTCCTGTTGAGTGCTTCGCACGTGAAATATGCCAGGTTAGGTAAGCTCCGTGGATACCCAGGGGCGGACACAGGAAAGCCTCACACGGGACTGGAAGTGCACGGTGTGAAAGAGACAAAGGGGACGCCGTTGTTCTAACATGTTCAACATTATATCCACTCTGTGTACAAGACGTAATTTCTAAACGGCTGTTATAAGTGACATAATAGTACAGACGGCTGTTATAAGTGACATAATAGTACAGACGGCTGTTATAAGTGGCATAATAGTACAGACGGCTGTTATAAGTGGCATAATAGTACAGACGGCTGTTATAAGTGACATAATAGTACAGACGGCTGTTATAAGTGACATAATAGTACAGACGGCTGTTATAAGTGACATAATAGTACAGACGGCTGTTATAAGTGACATAATAGTACAGATTGAATACTTGGTAGTTTTCTTTTGGATTTCAATCAGATCAAGTCAAGTGGTGTTCTTCGTAAGTTTTGATTGATATTTTAACGGGTTTCGTTCGATCAAGTAGGCTTTTCCTCGACACGTTCGCTCTTTGCATTCTTTTTAGGTTTTTCCACAATCACTGTTTTTTAATTGCCTACTCCAAGACATCTTCTTTCCTAATAAAAAGACATCTTATGATCTATTGTAAAAAGACATCTTATGGCCTGTTAAAAAGACGTCTTTCTTATTAAAAAGGCATGTTATTGCCAATCAAAAAGACATCTTATTGCCCAATAAGAAGAAATATTTGTGCCTATCACAAAGACATCTTATAGCCTAATAAAAAGATATATTATTTCCTTCTAAAAAGACATCATATTGTCTGTTAAAAAGACATCTTATTGCCTATTGAAATAAATATAACTAGATAGAGCCCGCCAGACATTGGCGACTGCAATCCGTGAACGTCCCATCTATTAATTTTACTTGACAAAACATTAACACATTTAAGAATCCCATTTTTTGCTACAGCCTTTCCCCCACGATACGTCTGCACACTTTTTATTTCACGCCCATGAGCTATATTAAATATTCTGATGTCCCAACCGCCATTAAACTGAATATTTTTACACCATACTTAATATGAGACGATTTCATTTTTCCGAAAAGAAAATATTACGCAACAAACGCAGTTGCGTTATAAAAAAAAATATCATTTACCGAAGTTATCGGTAGTTATATTTTGCGAGCTATTGAACTCATTATTGAACCATACTTTCGTTCAAACACATAGAATTATTTGTAATATGCTCTAATACCAAATTCGCTTATCAGGAAACAGCCACGATTTTTAGGAAGCAGCCGGAAATTGAAGCAGTCCACGAGTCACACCAGAAGCGTAAAATATATTATCATATATAAGAAGATATTATTTCCCATTAAAAAGACGGAAGAATGCAACAATTCTAAGTTTAGGATACTTTCATCCCTTAATATGTTTGATTAATATTTCTCTTTTTAACAGAAAAGCGGCAGGGGCCTCAACAGACCCCGTCCACCGTACTGAACTCGCCGCTGTCTCTACCTGAAGCACTGCATGTGAGTCCTGGGCCCTGTTCGACAGACGTGCAGGGAGACAGATGGTCAGTCCGAAAGCCGGTGAGCAAACAGGAAATGTATTGCGCACACGTACACCCACACACCAACGATGATGAATAACTGACGAGTGCCGACGAGATCGTCGTGTTTCGGTTTATAAAAAAAAAAAAAAAAGAACGAAAAACTACCGCGGGGGAGAGGGGGGCGGGTTACTCCCCCGAGTCCAGCTAATCACACAGTGAGCGATGAGTGCGGTGCTACTGGATATATTTTCATCTATCTGCCCTTCCCGTCCGGGGCGATGAATATTAATAGCATATCGTTTTACAACATGAACCTTACAAACATCTAGCGCAGTGGTTCCCAAACTGTCGATCTCTGTGGAACCTTGCCTGTAACTTTCCTATCATCGAGTACCCGTCTTTAAAAAAATAAAAAAGTTGCATATACTTTAATAACAATAAAAAAAATATTTATATTTTCATTTGCAGCGCGTACCTACCACCAAACTCTTCCCATACCCCCAAGGGTGCGCGTACCACATTTTGGGAAACACTGATCTAGAGGATAAGTAACCAAACATATGGGAACATGACATCACCAGACTTGGGTCATCCGTGCATGCTGGAAATCGAAGTTCGGGGGGTGGGGGGGAATTAGACAAGAAAAAAACAATAACAAAAATATACCATCGTTAGATAGACACAAACGACTTACGAAGTGAAGCAGGTTGTAGTTATCCATTGCTTTATCGGCAACGTTATTACAGATCGGCGCTACGAACTGGCGGCCCGGGCACGATTACGAAATTCTGATTTTAATTAACTTAGCATCACGTCGCTGACAGGTGTCCAAGACGTTTTGACAGATGACAACTGTCACACGAGATAAAGTCGTCGTCCAAATCAAACACATTCGTAAGATAATGTCTAAAGAGCGACATCCGAGGGTGTAAAGCAAGCAGCTGTATCAACGCTCACGACCTGCAGTCAACTATGAGTGTGTGTGATGAAATTTAATGCAAATGCAGATCCATTTACCCTCAAACTCTTAAAATCGTACAATATTATCACAAAATCGTTCAATACAGTATCTTGATAGTAAAAAAAAATATATACAGTATATACAATGTATACACCTCCAATTCGTCAATTAATGTCTTCTACATCTCAAAATCGTCAATTAATGTATACACCTCAGAATCGTACATTGTACGCCAAAATCGGAAGAGTAAACAGGTCTGCAAACGTTCAAAGGGTGATGCCATTCGTCCGTTTTCCTTGCTAACAACGGGCGCCTTATCAGAGTCGCGTCAATGGATTCCAATTAGAAAAGAGAAGTAGACCCTACAACACTGACTATACAGTACATACTCGACTTACGAACACGATCGGTTCCGACAGACCGGTCCTAACACGATTTGGTCGTAAGTTGGGCACGCTATGTGTACAGTTATGTGAAGTCATATTATAAAAATATTTAAGTTAATTTATATCATAAATTTCTTTTATTATTGTTATAAATCATAATTTTCAATGTTTACAACCGCCGATGATTGCAGACAACGCCGTTCGACTGATAATTGAGGCAGAAAAAAAAATCTGAAATCTCATACAGTATGGCTAGTGATTGTGGTCGTAAAGTCGAATGGTCGTAAGTTGCATAGGTCGTAAGTCCAGCACTAGCTGTAATCAGAAAAGGGAAATTCGTAAGCTAGATGAAGGTCTTGGTGATTTTTTTATGGAGAAACTGGTGTTTTAATTAAACCCCTATTAGGACCCCAACCCGCATCTATCTGATAGGAATAGCCACAACTCTTGGGCAGCTTGTCTGGATACGCCTTGGCTGTATACCTACCTACTCGGTGAAGTATACGCCGCTGTTCTTACGAGCAGGTGTAAATGTGCCTCAGATGTGGAACCAACGTATTAAATTACAAGCCAGCCTCTCTCAGACGTGCAATCGATAACAGGTGTAAACCTAATACCATGTACATGCTGGCGTACTCGGATTCGGTACCAACGTATTTAATGTACAAGCCAGCCTCTCTCAGACGTGCAATCGATAACAGGTGTAAACCTAATACCATGTACATGCTGGCGTACTCGGATGCGGTACCAACGTATTTTAATGTACACGCCAGCATCTCTCAGACGTGCAATCGATACCAGGTGTAAACCTAATACCATGTACATGCTGGCGTACCTCGGATGTGGAACCAACGTATTTTAACGTACACGCCAGCATCTGTCAGACGTGCTATCATACCAGGTGTAAACCTAATATCATGTACAAGTAAGCATTTCTAAGATGCACATCAGCTCTGGGAGAAGCAGTTAATGCTTGCAGAGACGCACAAAAAGAAACCAAAGACATAGTCGTAGGGCGTGATTTACATCATCAATTTCACAAGCGAACGTTTTCCAGTCACCGTCCACTCCTATGCAGCTATAAACATGCACAAAATCACATAAAGCACGTGCAGTTAATTCGGGGCCTCTCGGTCCATTTTATTCCACGGACCCCTTTGGCGGTCAGATGGAGGCCGCGTGCCCGCTTTGCAATCCAGGTATAAGCAAGGACGCCCTTCCAATTAAGTTTTTAAAAGCATAAATGGATATAGGAAAATTGCAAAAGGAAATGTAGCTCACTGCCCCCCCCCCCCCCATCCGCCGATTCACCGACACCCAATGGGTCCGTAGATCACAGGTAGAGGACCCCTGTGCTCAACCGACGTTGCCGAAACTGGAGGCAATTTTCAGATGATACGGAAAGAAACATTTGAACCAATCAGAACGCCTATTACGTTTAGCGCTGAAGTTCTACACCTTTGATGGCTTCATGGAACGTGTTTCATTCTGATAAAACTATTGGATATAAGGTAATATATTGCGGATAACATATTTATATTTTAGAAACAGCGAAAATACTCTTTGGAACCGCAACTAGTTTATTCTGTTGGATACATTTTAAGAATCACACTTTAACTTAATGGTGTACGTTTTCTTTTCATTTTTAAGAGTACGCTCTAACTCCGTGGTCGGCATCTTGCTTCGATTGAGGATAATAAATAATAAAAGATATACCCTCTATGATCCTACTTCAGGCAACCACAAAAGAGTTCTCTAAAGTTTTTGTGTTTTTTTTTTTTTACTGCGCTCTGTTTCTTGTCGTATTTTCCTGTGTCCTGTTCACATCTTATTGTCATGTCCTTTACTTGAAACTTCCAAATACTTTATTCAACTATTTCGTTCGAGTGAGGAGCCATGTTTTTTGTTTCTTTAATGATATCGGCTAAGTATTTATTTTGGAAAGTCGAGTGCCATTTTAGACACCGGTAAGTTGTTGTTTTTTTAAAGGGGGGACCGGGGGGGGGGGCGGGTTCCCGACCACTGTTCACACCCCTTAAAAAACGCACTTGATATTTATGAATGTGTCCACTCACTGAATGCACCACACGCCTTCAGCTTCAAGGCTCCACACACAAAAATGCACCGCATGTCTCTCCCCCCCCCCCGCTCCCACTCAGGAGAAGCACTATAGTGTTGCCACTGCCCAGACTGGTGTCATTGGGACCTTGATCATTTCCCGGTTTCCCAGACGGAACTGATTCACGACATACCTCTGCACCTCGGCCGTGTTAGTTCAGGTACTTTCAACAAAGGTATTCCCCCCCACCCCACCGGAGATGCGGTTGGGGGTGTCCCTAGTGATGAACAACCCCCCCCCCCCCCCTGAATGTTCGTCTGTGTCTTTGGTGCAAAAGATCTGACTACGATCCTCCGTGCTCAGCTCTAATTACGAGGAGGAAACCCGCATACAGGCGCGGTGCTGCTACCCCGAAGTATGCCATCGCAGAACTCGACGCAAATTGTAGAGAATTGGATATCAGGAGACACCGCGTCCATCGGAGAATCAGGTACGCCAGAACACTTGGCGTCACTGCCCCGGCTGGATGGGTGGTTTGGGGGGGGGGGGGAATCACTCTACAATGATTGATGTCACACGGTGGTTTCTGTACATTATGAAGTTATAACTTTTTAGAGACTGCGTTTTTCGTAGGGAGGACATTAAATCATATAATGAATTGTTGTATTTTTAACTGCTATACTGCGGCACTCACATTTTTTAACTGCTATACTGTGGCACTCACATTTTTTAACTGCTATACTGTGGCACTCACAGAGTCCAACAATTGTGTCGTTACGTAATAACTAGAGCATTCAAGGGGGGGGGGGAGGGGAGCTTCTCCGGACTCGCACTTTCTTGGTTGTTCAAGTGTACATCCATATATGACACTTTTTTGGGGACTATGGAATGATATTAACACCTAACAATTTTGTCATGGGCCCTGAAAATGCCAACAGACGACTTTTGAAAGAGATCATTTGCTGACCGCAACAGTGAGGTGAATCAAGGTCATTGTTAGATATGAAAAAAAAATGGGGGGGTGGGTAGCAAATGAAATTTAAAAAGAACATCAATTCATACGAGAGCTATAGTAAATGTTTACGAATTTATGCTCAGTTCACACGATAAAATTTTCGTCAAATTTCTTTTTGAACCCACAATGTTGTGTGTGGTTTCTTTTCTTTTTTTTTTTTTTTGTTGAGACTTTGTACAAATTTTTGATCAAATAGTCATTTGAAAGTTGTGACAAGGCTGCATACAAAAATCGCATCAAATGCATGAACGAAAATTTGACGATAGTTCGAGCGTGAGAAATCAGCTTTACCCCCTGTCAGGTATTGTATACATGCAGCTTCGTATTACAAGTTAGCGCTATCTTGAAGATCAAAAAACAAAAAACAAATTTGTATGACAGACCAACTATTATTTATTTCGGTACCGGTACACACAACTCCACGGGCCGTGGTGAAGACATGGTACACCTGTCGTGTATGGCCAGCGATTTGGGGGGGGGGGGGGGGCGCACAGATGTCTTTTCGTGAGGTTGGTTAATAACCACGCTGACCCCCCCACCCCAAGGCCTTCCTCCCTGCTAACTAATGAATCGCCATCCTTAAACAGTGGCTAGCTGGTCCCCTGGCTTCAGATTGGCAGTACGTGAACTTTGGCTCGTAATCTCTTGGGTTAGTAAGGTAGCAATGGATGTGCTTTTTATATTTAGATTCCTCCTTGGAATTACAAACTCTGTTTGTTGCTTCAACTTATTGAAACTGTGGGTCAACTTTTATACATTGTTATGAAGGATGACGTATTTTTTAGCACGCCTATCTCGCGTCCCACGTGCATGACCCCTCGTGAACTCTCGTGACCGGCTTTGAAGTGTGGCTAGAAAAACCTTATTTATTCTAGTCAGGAGAACTGTCGAAAATAATAGAATATTCTGGATAAAACGAGAAGGCAAAACAATGCATTAGACGGTTCTAGACATTAGTAGGAAATGCCTATAAAAAGGGCTGACCGATAGAGAGAAGAGAGAGATTTTCCTTTCCTTGATTACGAGGCATGCTGTGTGTCATTATACTTTGTTGTGTGTAGAGATTTTCATTTCCTCGTACAATTTTGTGCTCATTGTATTTTTATATACAGTACCGGTACCAGCAAATCTGTAAGTTTATAATGTTAATTATATTTTCTCTTGCTGTTATTATTTAATTGAAGTTCACAAATTAAAAAGTTATTAATTGTAATTAGCTCTGGCCTTAATTGTCGTTTTATTTGTTATTATTTTTAACCTTTGGTATCGTCCTTTATTATGGACTGTTTTTAGAACGAGCCCTAGACAAAACAACAGAGATTAAATTCTCCATCTATAACGGTCTGTAATAACATGTATGTAATTTACAAGACATGTTATTATAAATAAGTAACTATATGTGGCTGGGGGATCCAAGTGCAGCTATGTTATTTATTCTGAACAAATAAACAGGATGTGGTCTAAACTGAGTCAAGCCCAAGCTTGTGGAGAGGAGTACAATCCCCAGAAAACGCCTAGACAGACAAAAACATCGCCAGCACGCCGGATGGACGGGACTCGTTCGCCTAGACAGACAAAAACATCGCCAGCACGCCGGATGGACGGAACTAGTTAACCTTGGATGGCCAATCTTTTAAGAGAAGGCAAACTCTGAAGTCAAACCCGGAGATGGAGTACCGTAGGCGGTATGACATTGACACGATGAACATTCCTACAACTCCCGCAACGTAGAACGCATAAAGAGCACAGTGAAACACGCACACTGCTGGTGATCTACTGCATCCTAGTGTACGTCCAGACGCCTGGACCAAGTCTTGCCATTGGATGAAACAGACAAGGACGACAGAGTGTGACTGACGAACTGAGCAACTCTCCCTCACATTAAATTTAAACAAAATACGGCTCAATTCAAGGCTACTACTCAAGCCGAAAATGTGCCTCGGTCATATCCTAGCGTGCGAAGGACCAACGACAACAAGGGTATGTATAAAGAAGGCGCTATAAGACACATTAATTTCGCTTTCGGCGAATGGTACTGCGTTTTTACGGTCTAGCCGTTATACAATTTAACAACATCAGATTAAGTTTTAGTAATGATATAAATATTTTTTTTTTTAAACAATAAATTGATGTGTTTTTGTTGCGTGCTGGTAAAACATAACAACGTCAAAACAGTGTGGGTTCTTTTATTTTTTTTCCGAAACTTTGACTCATAAATAAAAAAGTTCAACATCATTCCATTTACGCGTGCAGAGAATCTAACAAATGAACACACATATTCTGACTCAGGTTTGATCGTACGCTCTTACAACCCAGGCTAGCACATGAGCAACCAGCGCCATCTTCTGAGCTGTACCCTATGACACTGTCGTGACGTAGGACTCTCCCGCCACCCTGGCCTCCCCTGACGGGCATTCGTTCGACATATGCGCTACAGTCTCTGGGACTAGGCTGCAATGCCGGCAGGTCGGGTCCCTGTTATCATTTAGCCGATTAAAGGATGTATTGAATCCAACTAAATGCCACGGTTAATTAAGAAAAGGTGTGCACATGATGAGCTGCGGGCCAGATACATAGCTATAGGGGGGCACCATAAAACAGCGGGGAAATATTTCACAAAACAAGTAGCTGCCTAATCGGATTAAACCCTTTTTAAGAAACGAGAACATCCTGTTTATTCCAATATTCAAAGGGGAGTGGAAGTGAGCCCCCCCCCCCCCCACAGCAGCCGCCGCTGCACGGCGTACACAACATTCTTTAATTTTATTGTTGCTCCCGTAGACCGTATCGCCAGGACGCCCCCTCACACCCTCACTCTTCGGCCGTGCCAATACACACAGGATATTGGCAGGTCGATGCCTCCAGCATAAAAATATGGCGAGGTGCATATTATACGATACCATCGGCTGTTGCCGTCGGTGCTAGGGATGCCGATGTGCTAAAGGGCGAGAGATGGGGGAAGAGGTGTAAAACTGAGGGGAGTAAAAATTGTGGATAAGTAAAAACTAACCACGCCCCCCCACCCCATCCCCCAAAAGAAAAGAAAGAAAGAAAGATGGGTGTGGAAGTTAATGAGAAGATGAGAAGGCGATGAAAGTCGCTGTGCGGAAGTCAGTAAAAGTGTGGGGGGCAAGGAAATAGGTGAAATTCTGCTTAGGGTAAGTCAGTTAAAGCCTAGGAAGGGTTGGTGAAAATATGGGTATGAAGAGTTTGTGATAATTTGGGTATGAAAAGTTTGTGATAATATGGGTATGGAGAGTTTGTGATAATATGGGAATGGAGAGTTTGTAATAATATGGGTATGGAGAGTTTGTGAAAATATGGGTATGGAGAGTTTGTGGAAGTATGGGCAGAGAGAGCTGTTGAAAGTATAGGTAGGGAGAGCTGGTGAAATTATAGGTAGGGAGAGCTGGTGAAAGCATAGGTAGGGAGAGCTGGTGAAAGTATAGGTAGGGAGAGCTGGTGAAAGTATAGGTAGGGAGAGCTGGTGAAAGTATAAGCAGGGAGAGCTGGTGAAAGTATAAGTAGGGAGAGCTGGTGAAAGTGTAGGTAGGGAGAGCTGGTGAAAGTGTAGGTAGGGAGAGCTGGTGCAAGTATAGGTAGGGAGAGCTGGTGAAAGTATAGGTAGGGAGAGCTGGTGAAAGTATATGTAGGGAGAGCTGGTGAAAGTATAGGTAGGGAGAGCTGGTGAAAGTATAGGTAGGGAGAGCTGGTGAAAGTATAGGTAGGGAGAGCTGGTGAAAGTATAGGTAGGGAGAGCTGGTGAAAGTATAGGTAGGGAGAGCTGGTGAAAGTATAGGTAGGGAGAGCTGGTGAAAGTATAGATAGGGAGAGCTGGTGAAAGTATAGGTAAGGAGAGCTTGTGAAAGTATAGGTAGGGAGAGCTGGTGAAAGTATAGGTATGGAGAGTTGGTGAAAGTATAGGTAGGGAGAGCTGGTGAAAGTATAGGTAGGGAGAGCTGGTGAAAGTATAGGTAGGTAGAGCTTGTGAAAGTATAGGTAGGGAGAGCTTGTGAAAGTATAGGTAGGGAGAGCTGGTGAAAGTATAGGTAGGGAGAGCTTGTGAAAGTATAGGTAGGGAGAGCTGGTGAAAGTATAGGTAGGGAGAGCTGGTGAAAGTATAGGTAGGGAGAGCTGGTGAAAGTATAGGTAGGGAGAGCTGGTGAAAGTATAGGTAGGGAGAGCTGGTGAAAGTATAGGTAGGGAGAGCTGGTGAAAGTATAGCTGGGGAGAGCTGGTGAAAGTATAGCTAGGGAGAGCTGGTGAAAGTATAGGTAGGGAGAGCTGGTGAAAGTATAGGTAGGGAGAGCTGGTGAAAGTATAAGTAGTGAGAGCTGGTGAACATATAGTGGTGGGTTGGCGTGGTCTTTGCGGTCGTTGTTTCTGTTTGCTTGGATTTTCGGAGGACGAAGCGTGAGGTCAGTATTTTTTTATATTTTTATTTTGCCAGGATGTCTGGATAGGCTAAAATCACTGGGAGGGATGAGGACCACAAATGAACAAAAGAAGATCTCCCCTCTTATCGCGGCGTTCTGTAATGTCGGAAGTGAACAAATTCATCAACAAAAGATCAACTATTGTATCTGGAGCCCTTGGGATAAATTTTGAGCTGCCAGGTTTCTTCTTCAATAACACACAAACCACAGCTGAATGTCAGCCACACGTGGAGCGAACAAGCAAACAAGAAGCGGTTCGACAACCCCTAAAAATTAAGGTTTTCGTATAAATCCTTTACATGCATTTAAAAAAAAATATTTTATTTTATATTAATATCCTAATGCCCCACCCGCTTTTACACCGCAGATTTATTTCACCAACTATTTCGGAAAAACAAAAGAAAATATTACGCACCAAACGCAATGGTGATATTAGTTTTATTTTTAAAATTTAAAATAGCGCAGCTATCGGGAATTTGATTTCGTGAAATCAATGGTATCATATTTCCTTCACCCTTGAAAAATAAGAATACTTTATTTTTGGGGGTTGGGGTTGACAATTTTATAGAATGGGTTGTAAGCGGCAACGAGTCTATGTGCCAAGTTTCAGCTCGATGGGTTGACGGGAAGTGAGTCAATTAGCCGTCCGAAGATTGTGCCAGCCATAAGCACAGGGTTCATAAAGCGTTTAATAGCCGCTGTTCGTCCTATCGATTTCTAGCCTGCGCAGACCAGGTCTGTCTATGTTTGGCCCTGGGGGCGACAAAGAGCAGCCGATATGTAAAACTAAGCACTTCCTCCCCGACAGCACCCCGGGCTAACATATACAACCTAAATAACAGCACTTATCTCTGCTTAGAACTCTAAGCCATCGGGCTTGCCCCCACTGATGACATGTCGGACGTATGTAAAGATGAGAAAGAGTTATAGGGAAGGGCTTGCTTTGTTTCCTTCTAACAAATATATTATCTGTTAATATGATAGAGCAGTGGTTCTCAACCTTTTCAATGCCGCGACCCTTTAATACAGTTCCTCATGTTGTGGCGACCCCCAGCTACAAAATTGTTTTCGTTGCTACTTCATAGCTATAAAGTATATGTGTTTTCTGGTAGTCTTGGGCGACCCCTGGGAAAGGGTCGTTCGACCCCCAAAGGGATCGCGACCCACTGGTTGAGAACCGCTGTGATAGAGGAATGACGTTTACTTTTAAGCGACAGTGAGGAGGGCGGCCAACTCCGACTGTTTTGGGATTGATGGAGTAAATTTTCAAGGAAGGTTCTATAAGTGTGGTTGTTGTCAGGACCTAATGAGTTGGGAGAGAGTCCATCCTAACTGACCCCAGGTAGGCTATTCTACCAGTCGACGTTATATCTATTACAGTTAGGGTTGCACCGATTTTAACGGCAGAAAATCGTTTATCAGTAATATCAGTGAGATCGGCCATTTTTTGTCAGTTAATGTTTATCGTATCTTAGATTTGTATCGATTAATCGATGAATAGAATTTTGGATACAAGACAAAGCTCCCCCCGGATTTTAGATTTGAATTAAGATGGTTGTGATCAAAATCGAGTATGTTGACAATGTGGGGGGGGGGGGGGGGGCAAGAACGGCGTAAAAATTGTTGACTTAATTAATGGACGACCCCTAATCAATTTCAATTGAATAGTTTTGAAATTCTCCCCTATCCAAATATTGTGATTAATTTCATTGATTGTGAACTTTATTCCAATCAGAGGTGTATTACTTGGGCTAGCGGTGAAGCCCAACTATTTTTTAAAATCGTATAATACCATTTGTCCAGTACTAATGTACTTCTGACATCCTGTTCTGTTATCGATTTTTTAAAAAAATAATTTAAATTAGGTTTGTTTTATTTCAGCAATATTTACAGCTGTTTAAGATGTTGTCCCTGTCTGGCTTTACGTTTTCTATTTCTAACTATTCTATTTCAGCAATATTTATGGCTGTTAAAGATGGTCTGTCTGTCAAGGTTTAAGCTCGCCATCTATTCTATCTCAGGAATATTCACTGCTGTTAAAGATGGTCTCTCTGTCAAGGTTTAAGTTCCCAATCTATTCCGCCGTATCTCGAATATCTTGTATGGTCACCCGTCTCATCTCCCATGCCAAGATTTTAGCTGCCTTAAAGCTAAAATCTTGAAAAATATTTTTTTATTTTTTTTTAGCTTTAAGGCAGCTAAAAATCTTGGCATGGGAGATGAGACAGGTGTGTTCACATTTGTGGGAGGAGCTTGACCTATCCTTAAAGAGCGTAAACCAAGTCAGTGTTCATACAATTGTTACCATTGATATATAAACATGTATCCTAATAAACATGTAAGGTCTAGTTACGTGAGTCTCTGGGAGCTGAGATTTGGTATACATCCATAGACTCAGTGTACTTCTTAATCAATCAAAATTTGGTGGAGTTGTCATCAATCGATTTCATGCTACAGTTTTGTAAATAAGTGACATCAGGCAATAGGTAAAAATATATGGATGTCAACTATGAGGTAATCTCTAGCAACCCATGGTAGCTTTTTCTTCTTCCTTCACTGTATATCATGAAAAAAGTCGATGGAAATGAAATGGATCCACATGTTTACTCAAACATTTTTTTTTTCCTTTTCATAATAAGAATTATGTCAATTTCCCAAAACAATAATTATTTCTATTTATTTACTACACAAATTATTTTAAGGACATCCTCAAAATTGATAACTGAGTTTTGTTAACTCAGCTTTACTTTGACTGAGTTTAGGGACAATGGAGGATTTGAAAACTCTTAGGAAAACAAGGAGACGGTCATGACTCAGCTTTACTTTAAACAGACTTTTGGTCAAATGCATTTAAAACTATTAACAAAACAGGTAGACAGTCATGACTCTGCTTTACTTTAAGCAGACTTTTGGTCAAATGCATAAAAACTATGAAGCAAACTCACTGGCCTTGGGTTAATTTGTAATAGATAAGTCTGCCTTAAAGTTAAAGCCAATTCAAATTTAGAGATATTTTTTAAAAATAAGTTTCATCTATTCCATCAGAGCAAAAAATTGGAGGCTGGCCAAAATATGTTAAAATTCTAAATTTCGGACTCATAACCCCAGATGGGCTGAATGGGCAGGGGGAAAAGGGGGTGGAGTGGGGGTATGATGATTTTGTTAAGAGGATTGAGATGGATGGTCATGTGGATAGCAATGAACATGAGGAAGACTGTTGAGATGAACGCTAAGCAAGATGAAATGGTGATATGGTGGGGTGAGGGGGATGGGGTGAGCCAGAGGATGCTGGAGTGAATTTTTTTGTGGGGGCACAAGGGTGGAGGGGGGTTGAGGTGGGTGAGCCAGAGGATGCTGGAGTGGAATTATTTTATATTTTATAAATAGAATATATGTTGTTATCTTTTACTTAAACAAATTATGTGCATCTTAAATCTACGTAAGCTTTATCAGAAGTCCGACCCCCAGCCCCCTTATGATTAGTAGTTATTATCAAATAAAAATATTTCTGCTACTTGAGCTCACCGTGAAAAGCTGCCTTCGATGTTCCCCGCACTATGTGTTTAAATTCCCTATCCATATCCGGGTCATGAACTTTGACTAAAATGTACTTGAACTTCCCATGTTTGTCAATCTCAACATCGGGTATAGAAATCAACTTTGGATTTTTATAGGAAGTTGCTGATGCCATTTGGGAGGATGCCATGTTGAAAAAATATGATAACTTGGACTGGAATCTGAGGAGAGGCAAAGAACTCAATGAAAGGATAATTATAATTACAAACCTTCAAATTGGTACATCTGCATGTTAGCATTTCTAAATTAAAAACTCTTTTAACGCATTCCCAAGAGACAGCAGGACACAGTGGCGTAGCCAGGGCTGGTGTCACCTGGTGCGGTAAACTCATGGTGTCACCCAACCCCCCCCCTCCCCAGACTTCAAAGATGGATTTCTTCTTGTTAAAATATGTCTAGAAATGACAAGAAAAAAAATGATTAATTAGAGCTGTTAGATCACCCATTTTGTATTATTGGAAAGCTTTATTTCTCAGAATTTAGATAAATACAGTTTCCTGTCGCTTACAAAAGTTACCAAACACTTGAATCGGGCGGCGCTGAATCATGGTCAAGACAGTGTTTGACTTAATTATAGGGTCACCTCACCACTTACCTATCAACCTTGAAATATTAATAAAGCAAGCATTTGGATTGGTTACAAATGTTACATGTGTGGAAAATTTACGTGTGATCTGTTATCCTTTTTTTGAAATTCGGTTAGACCGAGCAGTGTGCACTCTTCAAATGTGCAATTTTTCAATTTAGTGTCACTCCCCTGAGATGGTGTCACCCGGAGCAATCCGCACACACACACCCCCCCCCCAGGCTACACACCACTGGCTGGACAATATCCCAAAATGCTTCTTTTTTTTTTAGTACAGATATGAAAATATATAAAGGAAATGATGTTAAAATGTATAGTATAATATAAATCTTCCTTTCATGTAAATTAGATGTTGAAGGGTTGAATTTGTTTCCCCACAGTAAATGGCTGGAACCATTCTTCAGTTCATCTCAATAACATTGACGGCCTAGTCATTTTGGGTTAAATTTTTTATGGAGTGACCATAAATTCATACTGATTGTTGGCAACCCTGCCTATTTAAAATCTAATGAAATCTTTAGATTTATACATTTTTAATAGAATTGAAGTGGGCCTAAAATAAATTCAGGAATATTTACTTCCAAACCACTTAACCTGTGATTAAAAAATAAATAACTAAACAGAAGAGACCCCAACTAATTAAAATGTAATTTTCTTCAAATATTTGTTTTTAAAAACTGTATTTCTGTATATTTAGGCCTGTGTATTTATTTTCTTTATAAATTCTAATTAAAAAGTCTAAAGTACAAGCTAAACTATAATCAACACACTAATATGAATCATTGAGGTCATTGACATTGGGCAAATTTGAATAAATAAAGAAGCAACATGGATAAAGAGAAATTCTCTTTTAATTTACAGGTATTCCTTTGAAAATGTGAACAATGTCAAAACCTTATTTTATCGAAAACTCAGTCTCATGATCATAGTTATAATATATTTTTTCTTCTCTTGAATACAGACTTAATTAGCTCAGATTTCTAACACAAGAGATTGAGACCTAAGATTATTCAATATAGTTCACAGTTGTCGAATTAAAAGTTTTAACTTCACACCTTTATTTTGAGCTTCTCTGCAGACTACACAATCAGAATTTCGAGTTAGACTAGTTTAGAGTACAGAGAGAGAATAGTTAGGGCATGATGTAGATGTGAAGGCTGAAGGTCCTGGTGAGTAGTCACACTCACACTCTTCTCAAATATTCTTTTATTGATAAGATAAAATTCTTTTATTGATTAAAAATAAATTGAAATGTTTTATGACATTGTGAACATTCATTTCAGCACTTACATAAAAGACAAAGTTTCTAAAATATAATTTTTTTTATTAATTTAATAGAATAGAAAACAGAGTTTGAGTTTATATCTACTCCACAAAGACAATTGCAGAACATGAACTCATGCAAGATGAAGGTAAAAATCACGGCTTGTGCCAAAGTGTCTTTTCAGTTTCAATTTTCAATTTGCACACGTCAACATATTTTCAACATTCTGTGTTTGGACAAAATATTATTGATGCAACAGAGTTTTTGTAGATTGACTGTCTGATCTGGTTTATGTTTGCATATGTCCATTATCTGCCCGATACAATATGTGAGCTTGGAAGGATATATCACTCTACGCCAACAGCCAACATAACCAGATCAGACAACAAATCTAAGAACATTCCATTGTGATTGTGAATGTGGTCCATCAACAAAAGTTTGTCAATCCAAACGACGCTGGTGTTCACTTACAGGATATTTAAAATATGTGTATGCGCGCAAACTGAAAAGTCAGTTTGGCACAAGCCGCAATCTTTGCCCTTCATATTATCATGGGCATAAGTTTATGTTCTTCAATCGTGTTCGTGAAGATGATATTTTAAAGAACTTACTTGTTAGCTACGGTGAGAACTATTACTTTTCATTAACTCTGTTTTCTTTTCATACTAATTTTAAAAAAAATAATTGTCTCTGAATTAACTGATAATAACTCCTTACTGACTTGATTTTCAGTGATTATTATTTATATTAAGATTAATAATATAATTTATTATAATATGAAAATGAATATGTTAAAGATGTATTTTATTGTTATGTTAATTATGACAAATTATGTACAAGTACAAACAATTAACTACTTAACATGGATTCTACGATATTGGTAATCTTGCAGTTCAGGTGCGCATATTATTTCTGATCGTATTATCACATGTAAACTTCCATATATTCTTCATTAAATTAAAACCAGGCTGTGATAGTTAACTAATACTGAATTATACAGCGTTTATTTTCGTGTTATTTTATTTCTAAAGCGTTTTGAACATCCTCCAACCTTCCATAGCTTTATTTGTTTTGTATTTTTCACGAAATTTTCAAACTGTAGGCATGTTATCAAAAAAGAATGAAATACCGGGGGGGGGGGGATGAGCTTAGTTAGATGTTCCGTTATGGTAAAGGGGCCCAAATAATTTTTTTTTTCTCCTTATATGGGGTGTATAAATATAATTCCAAGCAAAGGCTCCTGCATGGGTGAATGGAACAAGATCAAACTTAGCACACACACACTTGATTATCCATTTTCAAAAACTGGTACTTGGGTAATGAACTCATAATTTAAATTTTTCCTAAAACCAGCCAATTTACACGGCATCGCTCCTGATGGCATTTGGAAATGAACATCTGGAAAATTGCAATCTGGCATGTTTGGTGAATTTTAAAAAAAAACAAGAAAATTGAGAGACCGTTTACGCTACCAGCTATGTACCTATGGGGGCTTTAAAAAGAAAGAAAAAGAAAAGTTAGTGCTGTACAATTTATTGTTAGTGTTAACTTTTTTATACTGTCTGGACTAAATTTTATAAAGAATACACACACACCGTGAAGAGGCAGTTCTGGCTAATAAAAACAAGAACTCAGTACAGGAGCTCCTCATTCCTGCTAAAGGCAAAGACTAATAAGGGACTGGAACAAACTACAAAAAGCAACAGTTGAGGCCAATACACTTGACACATTTGCATCTATTGCCTCCTGTCTTCCAGTCCCCAGTTCATAATACCACTGCTGAGTAGCCCTTGCAGCCAGTCAAGTATCCCCTTCAAAACCATGCACAGTAACATCGCGTACCCCTCTGAAACATAGGAGCCAGAATGATCAATTCAATGATCGTGGGCCCTCAAAATATAGAAGAATAAGAAGAAAACATAAGAATAAGATAAGTTTACACGCGATAATACAAAAGATAATACAAAGTTCAATCAGAAATAATATATGCACCTGAACTGCAAGATTACCCGATATGACTCATGACTATGTATTAATATTACTAAATTATTGAATATTGAATTACAATTATAAACAATGACAATAAATGAATGAATGAATGATTCGGTGAATTCAATCATTGATTCATCAAATCAAATCAAACTAGCGGATTACAATTTAAATTTAATTACAATCATTATTATTGATTGAATTCATTCAATTTCAATGAATCCAGAAACACTTCCATTTATTTTTATCAATAAAAGAATAACCGTTGAAGTAACCGACGCTCATGTGGTAATTTACCGAAATCAGTTGTAAATTTATAAATTTATTTAGTATCGGATCAGGCAATAACAAGAACTTAAATAGCTCACCTATTCCTGATTTTTGTTGTTTTTTTTACTTATCCGCGAAAGATTGTCTTCAAAGGAACTAGCAAAAATTGGTACAAAATAAATAGGTACAAGACTCCAAAAAGGCAAAACACAATTGAATGAATGAAATTTCCTAAATTCCACACCACTTAGACACCTGAAATAAATTCTTGGCTCACGATTCTCCAAAGCACATAAACACAGAAAATCCTAAGGAACTCGCGTTTGCACTTCTTCACGTGAATCAAAATGAGAAAGAACAAACGAGGGGCGATCGACAGCTCTAGTCTAGAAGGGAAACGTGGAAGGCAAACGAATCTAATAATAAGAAAATGTGGTGGGGGAGGGACGAGGGTGGACGTGTAAGTGGAAAAACGAATAAATGTGAAGAAAATAAAAAAGGGGGGGGGGGGTAGTTATCCAACTCAGACAGGCTAGGTTTGTTTCTGAGACTACCTGAGTAGAAGGAAAGGTGAGATGATTGAGAGGCAGTGCGTTCGTCTGCACGTGAGCTAGCTTTTCTCGTAGGGCAATGCTATGGGTGGAAGAGGAAAAGGGGTACGTGTTTTACAAGATGTAAAGAACGAATGTGGATATGTGATATGGCTCACACCTATAGCCATTACTCACTATGATGTCATGCTGATTTTATTCAGAAAAGAAAAAAAAATTGCTAAGACTGTGGTATAAATAATTTACCAAGGTCTGCAAGCAGACACACCTAATACTAATAAATAAAATGAGCTGTATGGGCCTGTTAAGGGTAAGCCAATTCAATCAACCGTACAGCAACAACTTTTTTTTTTAGTTTCACTTGCGCCTAACACTGACCTCACCATTAGCATAACTTTTACGATTTTAATTTTTAATATCTAACAATAGGCTACATCTGACAGTTTTAAAGCTTGGGATCGGCGGATCATTAAAAATCGGAAGTAGTTACCTACAACTACAATAACAAACAAAATGCCTACATATTATAATTTAGAAGCTGTTTAGGCTACACCAATCTTATTTGTAGCCAATGAACATTATGACCCATTTACGGTTTCACATAGGCAAGTAATATCAGCCCAAACTGGAACTTTTAATTATCTTGTCCAGGGCTTGAATACCTTGGAAGAAGTTAAGTAACCTACACATTTATTTGAAAATATTTTGGTGGGTTTTTTTTGTTGTTTTTTGTTTTTTTAAATTATTTTTTTGTGTGTAATATGTAGGCTATTATAAGTGCTGTAACTATTGTCAACATTATTATTACTAAGCCATTTGAGACAACACATCATTAAATATAATCGAAATAATCTAATAGTTGTAATAGAATATTTTATAAACTAGACTACTACTAGTCTAATAAATAGGCATAGGCCACAGGCTATTGGCATTGTCAATGAGGCATTGTGATTGTGTAGACTAAACATCGTACATTACTTTTGCACTCAAATTAATTATTATTATTTTTTTAATTTGGCTGATTTTTCAACATATAATACATCACTTAGAAATCCTAAACTGAAACAATTTAATAAGTATAATATATTGAATATTAAAGCGTGTTGTTTCGGGCTATTAACATACATTTTTTAATTTTTTTTAAAAATCATAACACTTTTGAAGAAATTATTTCACTGAACCGGAAAGTAAAAAGGGAGGTAATTTGTTTACAGTAGATACCAATCAATGAACTCCTAAAAAATATTTTAATTTTTTCATATGTTAACTTCATTCACACATGTGATATGAAATCGTACAGGTACGTTAATAGTGAGTTAATACTGGCTTTCAGTACTGAGTAAACTGTGTCGAATGAACAATTTTGTGTGAATCATAAATTATGAATCATCGGAAGCTCATCGAAATCGTACCCAACCGATTCCATTCCGGATTATAGTGGCTTATACTTATATAATACAGAGATATAATATGCATTAAATCAACAATTTAAAAAAAAGAAAAAAGCAATAGTTTAAACTGAATTATTTAAATTCTAAGAATTATTTTTTTTAATTGTAGAGGTGTTTACTGTACTGATTGTACTGTATAATATTATATAGTATATTTTAAATAGGCCTAACTCTAACTCAGGCCCTAAGCCTAACGCCCTAACTTAGGGCCTAAGCCTAATTACTGATACTAATACTAATATTACTTAGGACAATGCAAGTCTTAGTAGTACTTAGTCATTGATGACGACTACATTGGTTACCAATGATTGTTTTAATCCATTATAATTTGTATATTTATATATAAATCATCTTTTTTTTTTACAGTGAATTCAGTTTTATTGACCTCAAATACCTCAAAGACTAACAGTATTAAGAGTTGATAGAAATGGAATAATGACATACGTATAAGAATAAATGCTTATTTGATTCATCAAAATTAGGTTTGTACTTAAATATTTCTAATTTAATTTGTAACCTGATTTGGGTACATCCATAAATGACGTCATGCACCAAGGAGGGGGGTCATATTTCTGTGACCTGGGGGGGGGGGGGGCCTTAAGCACATGAAAAGGGGAATATTGTAGTAAATTATTGCACTTAAATACCCTAAATTACAGAGATTTTTTTTTACATTATTCTTTTATGCAACAATTATAGTTATGTTATTTTTAAACTACAATCACTAAGAGAATCAATACAGGTGTGCGAGGTCTAAAAAATGGCCTCTGATCAAGTTACAGGATGTTTTGGGAGAGGAGAATCGGGATGAAGTTACACTGACAGTCGTGAGAATTTAAGGCTAAACGATGACACAAGAGTCATATAACTAGGAATACAACGTGAAGTGGGATGGAACAAAAAAAAATGGTTGACTGTGGGGTGGGTATCTTAACCTTTTTTCAGCGCTGCAGGCCAACTCTGATTTAAACATCCACCCCCTCCACCACAACCGTATACATTATAATTTATATTGTAAAAAATTGAAAATATAAAAATAATGAAATAATTAGTTATCATAGTTTTATTTCTTTTATTAACTTTTTGTTAACATTGGAAAAAAAACACCAATACAAGTAATGCGCCAACAAATTTCATCAGAATAAACATTCACTTCTGCTAATCAAAATACACAAAAACATAACAAGTAGCAATGGCAGCAAATAAAAGTATCTGGTCTTCCACACCTCAGGGCTGGGGAGGTACTTTTACCCCTGGTTAAGAACCACTTTTCTAGTGTTATGTTTCTGACACAGGTGCTGTATTTTGATATCCATGGGAGGTGACTTTCCTAAGAGTTTGTAAAGGACCGTAGTGGACACAGGGACTTTTTATAAGAGGGGGGTGGATTCAGAGATTTCTGATGTAATATTTGGGGTCTAACTTTTTGTGATGATAGGAGAGGGCGCGGTGGTCAAAAAACGGCAAAATTTGTGTGACGTCATTTATGGATGGTCCCTTTATAAATATGCAATAAAATATTCCTAGGTTATGTTAAATTGCTTTATTTTATATTAACATTCCTAAAATGCTATTGTAAAACTAATAAATTTTTGGGGAATATATTCCATACACTTCATCATAGATACTTAACATCAGCTCGATCAAAGTCTATCCCTACAGCTAAGACAGAAAGATACAAACTCTATTTTGTTCCCCAGTCTTTCAGAATCTACCAGTGGGCTACCCCAGTGACAGCGCTTACAAAACCTAGATGATGACCAATTAACTTATAATTGTCACTAAAGCAGTTAAATTTTATAATATAAGATGGTTGAATTTTACGATAGAGAAATGCTTTAGATGTCTTGTGAATAAATTTTTATAATTGTAAAATGTTTTTGTGGTTATAATATTTACTTATTTACCTGCTCAAATTGAATAAGTACAATGTATCAAAAAGCATTTCCATTTATGTGGAGCAATAAAAGAATATCTTATCATAAATCATTTTTTAAATTTTGAATGCCTAATAATAAAAAAGTGATATTGCAATGTTACCCTATTACCTAATATATTTATTATAAATATGTTTATAACTCTAGTTATCCAAATGATGGCATGGCAGTGAATAATGATGGGAAAATTATTCAGTAAACGCAACAAAAGTGCTGGGTAAGCTATTCATTTTAATTTGGTGGATAATATTATTACCTGTACCACATCAGAATTGCAAACTTGACATGCACTTTGTGCTCTTGTGATTTAAATACTTTATTTACCAGATAAATTTATCTACTAGAAAAGAATGAAATAGAATTAAATTTCTGAATACAATCTATTGCATGATAGAGAACATGATAAATTCTTCAGATTCAATAAACAGTACATTTATGAGGTATCATTTTACAATTTTTTTTATAATATAGCTGCATTACTTAAATGAAGTTGAGTTACTTCAGTTTTCACAATTAGGTCAACCAGACCAGCATTTGCAGAAGCTGCATCTGCCATTTCATCATACAGCCATCATGGGGATGCAAACGCAAAAGTACCGGTAATAGAAAGCTCTTCATCAAATGTGAAACTCCAACATAATGATGCAGTTGTCAGTTTAGCCTTATTTCAACCAGGATTTTGTCTGTCTGGTAGTAAAGACATGGTAATTCTTAAATCTTTTTTTTTTTTTAGTTTGCTCTTTGAGTAGTTAATTTTGTTTTAAAAATTATTTATACTTTATATGTCCATCCATTTTTAAAATTAATGCCTTGATATTTTAACTGATTTCTTTTACCCCCCACCCCAATCATCATAAATTTATTAAAAATATAGACAACGTCATTTAATTTTTTCCGAAATTGGTGACCTCCCCACTAAGACTTAAATATATTAAACAGCATTTCCTCTCAAATAAAAATGGGGCTAATGAATTTAGTATAGATTACGTTTTTTGTAACTGTGTATCGTGATTAAATGGAAGTGAAATTTAAAGGCACCCAGATTTTATACAGCACTTTGCATTGCATAGGATTTAATCATAGTTTCGGATTCATGTATCTAACATGGGTCTCAGGCTATTCTAAACTTTTGAAACAACTAATGTTGAAATGAGAGAATACAGATGCTATGCTCTCAACATTCAAATTATTTAATTAATCCATTCAGTGAATTATCTTTAATTAACAAAAATGTGTAAGCCAACTATGAAAATATGCATTTTTTGACAGATCTAGGGTCCAACCTAAAATTTTTTTAGTTAGAAACCATAATAGTGGCTGCATGGGCACAATTAATTCCCTGTTAATGCAATTTATTTTCTTTTTTTATCCTTTCTGTCACAATTTAAAAAGAGCAATTTTTTTCAGTGTGTCATACTTTATGATTTCAAGGATAAAAGACAAGCAGATAAATGGACTGGCCATACCAGTGCAGTAACAAAGGTTAACTATTTATTTATAGAACTTTTTAAAATCTTTAATTGGTACTGATACTTATATTTATATGCTTGTAAAAATGGCTGAACCTTTTATCTGCTAAACAATCTTCAAAAAAAAAAATTTTTAAATTAAATTTATGGCACTGAAAATTTATAAAACAAGGAACATTACAAACTTACACTGGATTTTTTTAAGGGGAAGAAGCATAATGAGGTCACCTGTTAGATGCAATGCAGCTTATTAAGCATTTCAACAAGATACATTTCCGAATTTTTATGAATAAATATTATAATACTTTGATAAATAAATCTGGATATAAGTAGTTTTGAAATTGATCTGCCATCTCCATTAAATTTCAATGAATCTCTGAGAATTATTTATTAATTTTTGAATGAGATTGTTAATATTATATTTTTCATTGTTTGTAACTGGTGCTGCTGTAAATGAGAGGGGGGGGGTGTGGTGGGGGGTACGATACCGCATGTATTTTGTTTTTTTATTTTGAAAGACAATGAAACGGACTTGATTGTTTTTCTTAGGTTCTTTATGGGAAGGTGTTAAATAGAGTTTTCAGCTCCTCAAGAGATAAAACAATAAAAGTATGGGAAAGGGGAAATTCCACTTTCAGGAGTGAGTTTGTTGGCCACACTCTGGTGGTCACTGCAATCGATTTAAATGCTGGTGAGTAGGAAAATTGTGTTTTTGTCATTATTATTCAAGGTCTAGGGCCTACCTGATATCCTCTTCAATTTTTTTCTCTTCAATTTCAATTAAACTAAAAATGATTTTAGTCACAAAGTCTAATAAAAATGTTCTATACCTCTTGAACAACTTATTATTGTTTCCCAAAAAATATATGTACACTTTTAGAAAGTTTTAGCAGCCATATATTTGAAGTAAGTAAACATGTAAAAATAAATATTTTAATGTTGATAATAGCAAAAAGGCATACCAGTTGGTGAAAGAACTAACCACTGCAAAACAAGGGCGTAGTACTACCATACAAGATAAAAATGGCAAATGTTTGACCGAGGAAAATGATATCCTAAAAAGATGGACTGAATACTGCTCAGAGCTGTATAATGAAAATATAAAGATAGACTCAGAGATCCTTAATGTCCCCCCAGCAACGGACAATGAAAGCTTCCCCATTCTCCGCGCAGAAGTAGAAGCAGCAGTCCAAGCACTCCAAATAGGAAAGGCCGCAGGAGTAGATAATATCCCTGCCGAGTTAATAAAACAGGGAGGAGAAACAATGATAAATGCCCTAACCAATATTTGTAACAAAATATGGCTAACAGGGGAATGGCCCAAATCATGGACCCAATCTCTCATCATCACCCTCCCCAAGAAAGGTAACCTACAACTATGCCAAAACTATCGTACCATTAACCTAATAAGCCACCCAAGCAAGGTCATGCTCAAGGTCATACTGAACAGACTAAGACCATATGCCGACAGAATCATTGCTGAAGAACAGGCGGGCTTTAGGCAAGGCCGTGGCACTACTGAGCAGATCCTAAACCTCCGGATAAATGTGAGAAATATGCTCAACACCAACAAAACCTATACCACGTCTTTGTGGATTTCAAGAAGGCATTCGACAGGGTTTGGCATGCTGCTTTATGGGCCACCATGAGGCACTACAACATCAACACAAACTTAACCAGAATGATAAGAAGCCTCTATGATAAGGCCACCAGTGCAGTCTTCTTCAACAATAACATTGGAGAATGGTTCAAGACCATGGTTGGAGTACGACAAGGCTGCTTGCTCTCCCCCACCCTGTTCAACATCTTCTTAGAAAGAATTGTGTCAGATGCACTAGAAACGCATGTAGGGACAGTCATCATTGGTGGCAGAACGATCACCGATCTACGTTTTGCGGATGACATAGATGGACTGGCGGGAAGCGAGGAAGAGCTAGCCAACCTAGTAAAGAGTCTCGACAAGACTTCATCCTCCTTTGGCATGCAAATCAGTGCAGAAAAGACAAAAATGATGACGAATAGCACTAGTGGCATCACCACTGAAATTAAGGTCGGAGAGGAAAGATTAGAGACAGTTGGCAGCTTCAAATACCTCGGAGCAATAGTAACGGAACAAGGCTCCAGGCCCGAATAAATGGCCAGGATTGCGCAGACCACGACAGCACTAAAGATGCTCAAGAAAATATTGAACGACAAAAATATAGCCCCCAGCACCAAAATCAGGCTGATGCGCTCATTAATCCTCTCCATTTTCTTATATACCTGTGAGTCCTGGACATTAACAGCAGAACTTGAAAGGAAAATAAAGGCGATGGAGATGAGATGTTACAGAGGCATTCTTGGCATCTGCTATAGAGATCACATCACCAATGAGCAAATAAAAGAAAGGATACGTCAGGCAATTGGGCAATACGATGACCTCCTGACGTCTGTTAAAAAGCGCAAACTTGAGTGGTATGGCCACGTGACCAGAAAACAAGGGCTTGCCAAAGAGATCTTGCAGGGCACTACTAGAGGTGGGAGAAGAAGAGGAAGACAAAGAAAAAGATGGGAAGATAATATCAAAGAATGGACTGGATTACAACTAGGCGATGCTATGTGTAGGGCAGAAGACCGAGAGGAATGGAGAAGATTAGTGTACATGTCATCTGTGGCGCCCCAACGGTCAAAGGACTACGGGACCTGATGATGATGATGATGAATTGTATGTAAATCGTCTACTTAGTAAAAAAAATGTCAAAGTCATAATTTCTAAAAATAATGGCCATTTTAGCAGTTTACATTTAGCTGGAGAATATGAAATCTAAATTGCAAAATAATTTCTGTATTGTGTGCAGATAACTCACTACTTTGTAGCGGCTCTAGGGACAATTCAGTCAAACTGTGGGATGTTAGGACCGGGACTTGCCTGAAGACGAACTCTATACCTCAGAATTTGGTTAGTGTTGAAAAAAAAAAAAAGGTCGACTTTGTCTTAGAACATCTACTATTTTTCTTTTGTTTTAAACCATTTTAATACCATTAATCCTTAGTCTGTCTCACATGATTATAAAAAGAAATATTTTTAAAATTGTAACTTTTCATATTTATTAAATTAAAAATGCTTTTAAACCATTTGAATTTCAGATTACAGCATGGAACATCTTTAATATTATATTATATACCTGTACCATTGTAATCTGTATCGGAGAATTGAATTAAAGATGTAGAATTATATTTGTACTGGGTACCTGTATCTATTTAATTTTTTTTTACTCTAAGGGCAAGGTATAAAACATGTCATGTTAAACTAACCCAGTCCCTACTCTCCCTTTAGTCGGTGTCTTCTGTAACGTTAGTCTTCATCATTATCCTTCTTCTTTCAATGTTCCTTTCATGGTTGACCCAGATGTTTGATCCTCATGGATGTATACCATTGTCCAGCTTTGATGGGGATCATACCAAATACAGTGTCGGCAAGCTCTGTTAGAGTTTGTCCCCAGGATCAGGAAAGTACTCGCACAGACATAGTTGACCCAGGACGTAACACTCATCTGGCTAGTGCTGGTACTAAAATGACCTAAACCAACAATGAAAAATGGAATGGCAGGAGACAGTAGGTGGCAGGGAATGGATAAATTGTGATTCCTGCCTGGATGACATGACTGAGAGATGACTCAGTCACTCAAGAATTCTGCCTGGCTAACTGGCTAACCAGTGTCTGGTATCCATGTGATATGCAGCTTCTTGATCTGGGTGGGAAGGAAAGCCACAGAAAAAACCAGTAATAACCATAGTGATAGAGGCACACGAAAAAGACATCATAGCTCGAGCATTGCCTTTTCTGTCAAGGCCCAAATTTGCAAAAGCAGCGTTATACCATTCATCTGCAATCTTCCCAGTTTATCCCAGAAAGTAAATAAATGTCGTCATCTTCTCTGAATGCAAATCAAGATCTCACAGCAACATTAACATCACTAATTCTGAAAATAAAAAACTTTCCAAAAAACCTAAGTAGCCCTTACAATGGATACCTGGACACCACAATACCTGTTATACCAAGAAATGAAAGAGCAGACAAAGGATGAAGTTATGCAATATCATAAAGAATAAGAAATGATACATTCGGTAAATACTTTTAAATGTTAAACAAGTTGAGAAAGGGGGTGTTGTTTCTTCTAAATTAAAAATGTTTTCTTTACTTTTAGGTGACAGATTTAAAATTTGTGCCAAGCTCATCGATGATTGTACAAACCGGCGAAGATAAAGAAATAAGGTAACAAACCCACGATTTAGTTGCACTCTAGGGTAATGACAATAGCAGACATGTTTACCATCAAACTCTTAAAATCGTACAATATCATCACAAAATCGTTCAATACATTATCTTAATAGTAAAAATAAACATACAGTATATATTATGTATAAATCTCATAATCGTACATTGTACGCCAAAATCGTAAGAGTAAACAGGTCTGCAATAGCCTTTATTGACTTTATCCGCAATTTGTCATCTTGTGTCAATTTTATTTCAGAGTTTTTGACCTTCGCACACTCCAGCCTGTGTTCAGTTTCCCTAAAAAGCAATACATCCAGATGTGCTGTGATGTCAGCCTCGATGGGAATTATATTATATCTTCCAGCAATGGTTTCTCTGGCAATGGGTGTGAGGCAACAGTATGTAGTTGTTTGCTGTTTTGTTCATCTTTTATTTAGGTTTAAAATCTGGCCAAATTGATTTTAAAATTTAGTATTAATACCCACTAGTTTCCATATTATGATTTAATTTTTAAAAATTTGAAACCAGGACACATTTAACTTAAGAAATTTTTAAGAATTAGGTATAGCGGTATCCTCTAATATATAAAATATTGACCTTCAGAAGTCACTAATTTCATTGCTTCAATATTTCCTTTAAAATTATCAACTAGCTGTGGGACTTAAGGACAAGACATCTCCAGAAGGAATTCTATGGCCATCATGAAGCTGTTGAAGCATGCACATTTCTACCTGACGTAAGCCGCTTGCTTGTGGCCACAGCCGGTCGGGACTGCAGCGTCAAAATTTGGGATGCACAGACAGCAGGTGGGCAGGATGCAAGGTTACATAATAATATTCAACATTCTGGACCACTTCTCTCCTAAGAGGCAGCCAGCATTCATATATTAAACAATCTGGACTGTGAAATAGATTTTTTAATTTATATGCATTTTGTCAGGATTAATCCCGAGATATCTCTCGGTTCTCCTATTCTTGTTAGATAATAAAAATCATTTTACAGCCCACCTGGTTACTCCTGATAGGTCAGAAAGAAATGTTTTAGTTAATGGGGCATCCTCCAAATTTGTTTTAGAAGAAAATCAGATCCCTAGACTGTTTAAGTTAAGAACCACTGAAATGTTTATTGTTAAATGTTTGAGTTTTGTTGAGATCTGTAATGAAAGTCTGGAGAGTTTAATATACTTAAAAAATGTCTTGTAGTTAACTATTTTGTAAAGTACAGTAAAGAGAAAGGAAGAAATATTCATGAAATGAATTAGTTTTTAGTGTCAGACAAGCACCAATGAGAATCTCTCATGGTAGACATATTAATACCAGCTGCACTATTAAACCGATTAAGAGACATATATTTTGGCGAAAAGGTGTCTAAGGGTAGGTCCCTTCGAACGGCCCTGGAAAACAATAAGAGTCTAAAACTCTGTTTCTTTCTCCCTTCAAAGAAATTCACGAGATGGTTTTGATCAAAAAAATATTATTTAATTGTTTACGCAATAAATACAAATCAACAATAATGGCATTCGCACCAATATGAATGAAAAATTTCTGTCCACCATCCAAAATGTACCCAGCTCAATAAAAATCACCCCACTCACTCCCTAAAGAATGCCTTCTTGTCACTTGTAACAAATATTTGTATCGCACCACCCAGGACCCGGAAATGCATTGTAGCTCATTCGTGGCTGATCAAAAATGGTGCAACACGTGGGGAAGTCCCTACACTAAAGAAAACATTGTAGCTCACTAAAAAAATTATACATAGAACGATATCACGTGATCTGACCATGACATGTATCAGTATCACTATTGGTAGGTTAATAATAATATGGACTGTATTCTAGAATAGATTTTGTAAATAAGAAAATTTACTGTAATTGTATCTGAATTGCAACTTTATTGAATGAATGGACAATGCTTTATACCGGTGTTAATTTTTATTAAATGAATTGAGAGCCTTTAAATGATAATGGACTGGACAGGTAGGAAGTAAATCATTTGAGTTGAAAAAATAATAGTGCAATCCTACCTCCAGCAAATTACAAAGCAATAATAAAAAGTAATTTCAAATTACAGAAATTTTTTTTAATGGCAAACTCTTTTAACATACCTGGTACACATAATGAATGATGTTAATTAACATTTAGTTGAACTGAGTTTTTGGTGACATAATTTGAATAAATATTCTTTCCTTTGCAAACAAGAGTGTCATGGTAGATAACCGTGTTTTTTTTAAAAATCTAATGCCGACTAACACTAATAGTTAAAGCCAATGCACTTATGTCCCCTAGCATGTGTGGCTGAATGTTTCCTGAGTGGAAGTGGACCATTGTCATCAATAGTAACTTACGGAGATGGAAGGTGAGTCAGCAAGTGTTCATTACAACACCTATGTGAGATTAAATTATATTCATTAAACAAATTTAAGATTAAAATGTCTATCAGAGGTGTTTTTTATGTTATTAAATGAAAACAGCCAAGTAATTTAACTTGGGGATCCTCCTCATACAGCAAAAAGCCAGTATAGGAACTGTTCATTCCTGCCAAAGACAGTCAGAGACTGGAACAAGATTACAAAAGGAACAGTTAAGACTACAACACTCTACACATTTGCGTTTATTGCCTCAGGCCTCCCAACCCCCAGTGCATGATACCCTTACTAAGTAGCCCTGGCAACCAGTGAAATATCTTCAACATCAGGCACAGAAGCAAAATGATCAATAAATTGAACTTGGGCTCTTAATATATAGAAGAATAAGAAATAATTTAACAACTGGCTGGCTGTCCTGATGACCATTTTAAGTATAAAAAAAACAACATACCCAAAGTTGGTTTATTATTTCATGCAGTTAATACTTAAGTCAGAAAAATACAAAAGAGGTGCGCAAAACTAGCTATTATAAGAAAGATAAAACAAGTGCTATTTAAACAACCGGTTTGCCAAACTCAAAACAACTAGGTATCTCTTCTGCCGAAGCATGTGAACAGGCCGAATTCCATCACTGGCACAATTCTTATTAAAAAGGCAGCTAATAAAATTCACTTGCAACCCTCTACTGAAATTATATTCTTTAATTTGTATATTTCAATTCTCAACAGTGTGTTGGTCGGATCATTTAACCAAGGTGTTCATCTACTCAGCCACCAGGACGAGATGCTAGTTAAAACTTCTAACTTTTGATGTCCTCAGTCACAGACATTTGTAAAAGAAAAATTGTCGCTGTAACTTTGACCTTATGAAGACGTACAACTCTCAGTGCTAGTATTGTTAGAGAGTATTAATGATAAGCTCCATATGGTCTTTATGTGACTCTGTTAGATTTCTTGTGGGAATTTGATGTAACACATATTTAATATGATACTACTTACATTGAAAAGGAATAATTCACCAGCTGGAAACCCTACTAACTTTCTTTTACCTAAAAGGTTTATTTTAGGGTTCTTATTTTAAACAAAGTCATTTTAGGGCAGTTTGTTGAAACAATTAAGTTTAAAAGAAAAACATGTACTTAGTAATATATTGACCTGGGGAATTTTTGTTTATGATTATCTAGCAAAAAAATCACCAGCTGCCTTAAAAAATATTAAAAGTAGAATAAACATTCCACTTAAAATATTGATCCCTTTTATTTTAAAATTGTTCTTAATTAAGATGTGCATTTAAAGCAGTTCCTAGTAAAACATCATATAAAAACATATTCTTGAGACCGAACCAATATTTTCTGAAAAACCGTGCCGACTTGCCCAGGTTCTTGTGTTTAAATTCAAGCATTGTCTTACAATCTTACATTATTACAAGTTTTTATTGTGTATCTAATAGAATGTGTTTATTTATTTGAAATATTGGTTTAGTTACTGTAACACTATCAAAACGTGAGCAGTGAATCAATTTGTTTGCAAAGTCATTTTATCTCAGTCACACCAGCATTCACCTGTTTAAAATGTTGGCGACAATGGCCAATGCATCATAAAATCCTTAAGTTAACTAAGGAATTTTATCTAATGCTTGTGTTATTCCCCTGTCCAGTATTTAACTAGTACTTGGTAGCTCAGTAACTTAAATTCTAGCAACTTAAAGGCTATTGTATTAAAATGAGTCTTTAACTTTAACATTATGGAATGCAATTGTAAATTAGCTTTCTTGAGGTTAGATTTTAGAATAACGACTGTTACCATAATGAATTTTATGCCAGAGACTATGTGCACTACTGACAATTACATAATGACTTATGAATTACCGGTATCAGAATTTGTGACAATTTTATAACAAAATGTACTAAAAGTACTAAACTTAAAAAAGTTTAAATATTTTGAGCTAAACTAACACCAATTTCACTTGACTTAAGGCTAAGGCAAGTTGGACTTGACTTTTAAAAGCAAGCCTTGCCTTACTTTCTCTGTCATCCAATCATGTCTTACTATTACTAGACAATATCTCCATCCATCCCTGTGACGTAACAGCCCATGTAGGGCTTTGTTCCTGCTTCACCACTTTCTTCCACGCACACCTAATGCTTTTCTTTTCTGTGCTTGGATTCCCAGCTGCTGTAGATCCATCTCCTCATCATCCATCCACTTAAGCATGCTTTTGAGCCGTTTGCCTCTGGCGTTTTGGTGGTGCACCCTCTTCACTCCTATCATTTGGCATTCTATCTGAATGTCCCGACCAGCATAGCCTGCCCTTTTTTGATTCTGCTGCTAGCGTGGGATCCTGATATAGACTTTACAATCCTGGTTGGTTCGTATTATCCGTCCATATTCATCCTATTTACTTCTGTACTAGACAATTTCTAGTCCTTTAGAAATCACTTGGGTTGCACAATATAGATAGATTGAAAACATTTATATTTACTGTGTTGTTGTACTGTCTTAAAAATACATATTTACTTTCTGTTGTTGTTAAACCGTCCTGGACACTTTTAATATTTTTTAGTTGTAATTGTTAGACCATACTGAAAAATTGTAATATTTACTGTTGTAGTTAAACCATACTGAAAACATGTAATATTTACTGTTGTAGTTAGACCATACTGAAAACATGTAATATTTATTGCTGTAGTCAGACCATACTGAAAACATGTAATATTTACCATGTGTAGTGAAACATTCCTCGTCCTGTATCATTTTAACACATTCCAGTTTATTTTGTCACTATACAGTATACAGGTTTGCTACTCTGGTTTACAGACTAGGGTTGATTGTAATTATTATAATCCAAGAGGCAATGTGCTTAATTTGATACAAGAAAAGGTGAACAGGGTTGGCTTAAATTGTGTTATTCCTATTGCAACAAACCATTACCACACCTCACTGGTTGCAGCTTGGTGTGAGTATGCTGTTAATTTATTCCAGTGCTTGGAGTTTTCTTTGAAGGACAAGAGCACTGATAAAGATTTGTGAATTTAATTTTTGAGTATGAATTGTTTGATGATGAAAGTTATTTATAAGGAATTATTTAACTGACAAATATTTTATAGGATGACCTGACTTTGATGAGTCTTCTGTGGCACCTGAATTCATCCTTGTCTATGTAACAATGCTGCACTATATTGTGTTGTACACCAGTTGCAGCAGTCATTAAAAAGTCTTAGTGTAGTGAACACTCACAATCAGTTTTTAATTCAAGTCTTGATTGTGACATGAGAAACCAATTGTAATCAAAGATACTTGGCCATTAGTTATGTTTAGACTTAAAAAGGTTACCAGGTAGTATTCTGTTTTTAGAGAAATGTTAAAAAAATTAATCCTTCATTGCATGAAAGACAATACTAAATGGGTTGAAATCTTTTTTTTTTTTTTTTTAAAAAAAAAAGGCAAATACTGCTGAAGAGAAATTAAAAGTTTTTTTTTTTTTAAATTTTATCTTCGATGATTTATTAAATTACCCAATACACTCATCTTTGAGGGGCATTGAAAAGGATAAAAAAAATCATTTAAGAAGCATTTAGTGACTTTTTTTGTTTAAATAGATTTAAGAAAACCAGAGCGCAGTCAGCATGCTAAAGTAGCATGGATACAAGCGCTATATAATATAAATATCCAACCAATCAATCAGTCTGTAAAACAAGTCAAGAAATTTTTGTCGTAAACTTCATTTTAAAATACCCACAGGAGAGGACACTGATATAAATTTCAGGTGTCACTTCATACCTCTGACTGCTAGAGAGTGTAGGCCTTACATCACCGGCCATAGTTTAGTAAACCCTACGGAAATTGCTCCTTGGTAAAATATAACATAAAAATCACAGAATTTCAAAGTCACAAATTTTACCCTCATTTTACCCTCAGCGTATCCAGGCGTCGTAGCGTGTTTCAAAATTGTTGTTTAAAAAAAAAAACTGCCCTTGACTTAAGTTAAAGACCAGTATACACGGTACTACATACTTTAACACTTATGTGGAATAGTTTTGTTTTTTTTTAAAATCATATTTCTGCTTCATTTAAATTTTAGTGTTGTTCTCATTCCAGGCATACCTTTAAATGTATCTATGTTTTGATTGTCATGTTTCAGTAATGCCGTTTTTTTTGCATAGTGAAAGTAAAATTAGGTAAACGTTTTACTTCAGCTAGAATGGTTATTGTTAAGTCTTATGAACAAAGATTTTTTTAACATACTTTTTTTAAATGCTTTATTTGTGAACATTGACAACTCAGTTGTTTCAATAAGGTGTTTGTTTCTAAATCAAACCTTTTCAAACTTTCGCAATGTTCAGTGGACAAGCAAATGAATACAAATTACTGACTGTAACTGTAACAGATGAATTTTATTAACCAAGGAAGGAAAGCAAATGACAAGATATAATATCAGTTTTTTTCTTACCAGTGCCAGTCTATTTCTCCTGCCTGAACAACAAAAACAAAAAAAAAAACCCAAAACAACGTTTTGTCTAGGACACGAGTGCCACTTCCTTCATTATTAAGATACCTGATACTTTTTAAAAAAAAAAAAAACAGTAGTTGACTAATATTTCATATAGCCAACCAGGAATCAGATCAAAACAAAATCCCATTCATTTGTGTCTCACAACCATCAAAAAGACATACACACACTAGATGACTTGAAAGCTATACACTAGATGACATGAAAGCTACACACTGGATGACTTGTAAGCTAACTCATGTTTAAAAGATAACCACTCCTGCCATCGTACCTCAGATCAGGGGTTGGCTAACTTTGGAAAAGGTCCATAATTGGCAACAAAGAGCCTTAGAAGAAAAACTCAAGCAATGGGGGAATGAAAAGCTAAGTCTGACCACATACTGTCCCAGTGTAGCACGTACTTAAAGAATTCAATTTGTAAAATCTATTTGAAGTTGGAGGACCTTCCAAACCCCAGTTCATGATACCCTCGCTGAGTAGCCCTTGCAACCAGTGAAATATCCTCTTCAATACAAGTCACAGAGACATTGCCAATCCCTCTACATACATGGGAGCCAGAATGATCAATACATTGATCGTGGGCCCTTAATATATAGACGAAGAAATGAACGCAAAGGGCCAGCATGCCACAGTTTTCCGTACTCTGGCTTCATACAATAAATAAATAAGCTAAGTGAGAAAATAAAGGTTCAAGTTAAATATATATGAGAGTTAACTAACTCAATTCAACTACCAGACATCAGTGTCTTTAGCTGAAGTTAACAATAAGTTACTACAAACTATTACTAATACTTAAATACTGACCAAGAACTAAGAGGTGCAACAGAGGACATAATTACTTAAAATCGAAATTGATCCAGTGGAATTGCACTTCATTTATCTGATCCAAAATAAAAAGTCAAGACCTGCAAGCTGTAATGCTAGAATTCCCGAACAGACATTGGAAGTTAGTTGCCTTCAAGCCAGCACAATTAAAACCTTACACTCTGTTTCAACTGGTGGGTCTCTTGTAATACTTAAACCAATCATTCAAACTTTCAAACAGAAATGTTTTGATATTTGTTAAAAGCAAATTTATTGTGTAATCAGGTGCCTAAGTTTGCCTTATATAAAAAAAAACATGATTTTATCCATTTTATAAGTAACCAACGTTGAAGGTCAACAGAAAAATTAAAATTTGAAGATCATAATGATAAAGGTGCTCAGTGGGTCTTATCGTTTGCTGTTTGGGTGCCCCGTGCCACGCATGGGCATCTTGAAGTTGGAGGCAGCCTGGTACTGCAGTTGATATGCCAAGGGATGAATCTTGAACCCATACAGCCTAGGTAGAGGAAATGGTTCGTGCGTTACTCAGAAGCCAGCACACAGCATGCTTGAGTTTATTAATAAATATCAACATGATCACGACACTATCAACTGGGATAGTATAAAAGTTAAACCGTTTTTAAACATTGTTAGTCTAGGATAAACTTAAACCTGTATTTAAAAGAAAATCCTTTTGGATGAATTTCCCAACCAAAAATGTATGACAGTTTAAATAACAAAGACTTTTTACTAAATATTCTTCATTATTCACAGAATCAAATTAACAAAGATTCCATGAGAATGCTCTTCAAAATCAAATAAATCATAATTGAACCAAAGAACAAAAGAATTGAGATTTTAAAAATGAAAAGAATGCAAATGTAAGTGATTATGGAGTATGAGGATGCAATTTTCTTTTTTTGTGTACCTTGGCACAAATTGATTAGCTGGTCTCTTAGGTCTGTACTCAGGATGTACCATGAAAAGCATGTGAGGGAACCCAGTGCCAAAGTATGCCCCGTCCGTGTGATGGTGACGAGATGACTTTGGTGTGTAAGCATCCTGGCATTTGGGACAGTACAGCTTCACCATGGCTTCACCTGGGACATCTGACAGACCTGAAGAAATAATCAACCAACGACTTAATAATCCTTTTGAAATTTTTCATAGCACGCAGTTACGTAAAATGAAAAATATTATATAAGATGTGACCATTTAATTAGATGTCCATATCTAATGTCTCAACAAGACGCTTCCTGAACTCAAATCTGCAGATTTATAAGGCAAATAAAACTTGTTATGAATGTAGCCTTTTCAAACTAATGCAACAGTAATGGATACTTAGCCTTTTCTTTAACCACATCGATCTCCTATGTATTAATAAAAAAACATTTGTTAATGAATTCTTAAATCTTGTAGCACCTGTAAAAACACTACTTTAAAACTTTACCTGTTGGAATTCTTAAAATTCAACATGTTTTATTATTTCAAAGAACTGTATTTTCTTTAAAATAATGTTTGCATAAATATTTGGATAAAATCATGAAAATGACAACACCAGAGTCGGAAAGGACAATATACAAATTTTAGACCTTTAACAGTAACTTGAATTCACCTCTGCTGAGCAATTTATGAATATGACAGAGTTTATTTTAAATTACACAAATAATAATGCATTTCAATATAGGGCTCATTATGTATAAGGGGTTGTAAAATTATATTCAAAATAATATAAGACAAAATAAATAACAGCAGGATACGAATACACGTGAATTGTTTAAACTGCAGGATCCTATTTAAAAATCCTACTTTAGGGTTTTGGGTCAAAACAAGCCAGATAATAAGTGGCTTCAGATCTCTAGGATAAAAAAAAAAACCAGTATGAGTTATCATCTGATGGCTATAACTCTAAGGTAGTACATTTATTAATCTGGGATAGACTTCAACAAGTAATGACGATCTGACAAAAAATTGATATTCTAGCAAACTTGTAATGAGGAATGCAAAATAACTAAACTGAATAAGAGAATGTAAAGTTATGAACAGCCAGACATGAACAAAAGCAGTAACTACCTCATGAACATCTATAAGTGAACTAATACTATTAGTATTATGCATGAAATTCATAGTCAGCCACTGAGTATTTAGGGTTCTAAAAATCAGTCATGACAGCAGTTGTACTCACCGATAGGCAGCATGGGTTGGTTTTCACAGTACACCCTTGGACAGTAGCCAAAATCTCCCTGCTGCCATTTCTCTATCTGAGATTTGAAAGGTATGAAATTTCTTTATGTTCCTACACAATACAGAAGAGCATCAATTTCTTGAATACTGGTTATCCAAGACAGCACCATGTCTTATTTTTTTATTAACGTGCATCGCATAAAAAGACTAGAAAATAATGCTGACATGTGTTGAATAATCCTGATAAAATCTAGAAACCTACTGTACACGCAGTGACAAGACTGGGATAAGGTGGTGCATTTATATTGCTGAATACACGGCTGCAAAAACAAAGTGAACTCTGTTATTACTCTAAGCGCCAGTCATCTATTTCTGGAAAAGACCTCTTTACCCAGAAAAAAATCCATGTTCCCCCCCCCCCCCCCACATGAATAATCTTTAAGGTAAGAATATAATATTGCAGTCTGTGCACTAACTTCTTTCACGCAACCTTTCTGTGGGAGTGTGTTTGGTCCCACTTAGTTTGGAAAATAATGCCTCACTATCATAAATATTACATATATCTAAACGTCAATACTAAAACAAAATATTTTTATAATGTGCTATTTTTTAACATGAAATAACATTCAGACTTGAATTTATAAAATTTCATAATGAATGATACTTGGTAAAACATAGTATCTGAATGTAAACACTATACCAAAAAGGGTTAAGTGGCTATTGCTCATAAAACTGTGAGCTTAATTCTGGCATGATGTTTAACTAAGTTCCATAGTAATCCTATGTATAACATTAATTTTATGACCCCAGCAATGGGCAAGGGAAAAAGTGAAAGTGATTTTAGGAAATAATAATTAGGAAATCTTAAGTCTTAAAAATAAGAGTTTTATTTTGATTCAAAATGTAAAACTACAAATTTTCAAAAAAAAACTAAAACATCAGAACAATAGAAATCAAACCAATTGGTTGCATTTAGCATTGAATTTAACACACATTAATAGCTGCTACTAAGCCAAATAGTAACATAGAAGTCTTTTCTTTCAAAGAATTCTACCTTATATACTGCAAGAGTCACAACTTAAAAATATCATAGAAATAATTTCAATATAAATATATATAACCCGACCACAAGGTTTCTTGAAATAATTTATTTAGCTACATTTCCTGTAATCAGCCTTACCATCTGAGCAATCCCTCTGTTGGTCATGATATAGCGAGCATGAATGAGCCCATACAACATTTCTGCAGCTTGCTCTATTAAATCACTTTGATTAGGGTTCTCTTCCAGCTCATCATCTAAATAACACAATGGCTCATTATATAGCAAACTGTTTATGACTGAATTTGGACTTTTACCATGCACAAGAATTTTTTTTATTTTAAGACTGCAATTTATAAAATACTCAACACTCTGCAATGATGCAGCCAATGGTTGAAAAAACAACAACAACTCAAATACAAAATAACAGTTTTATATTCTTCAAGACCTTAAAAGCCCAACACCAAATACAGTATTGTTCATTGGATGGAATGCAATAAATCTTTATCAGTTCATTTATTTTAATGAAAAGTTCAAAATGAAATCAACGTTGTAGCTAACTTGTCATGGGTAATTTAACACTTCAGTTTGGGGTTGAAAAACACTTTGCATTTCTTTTGTTTAGAAAATTAACTCTTCATTCCTTCAATGAAACGTGCATTTCAAAAAATTTAAACTCATAATAGCTTTTCCTCCCATATTCTTTTTAATTTTCAGTGACCTTTTTAAAATATATCAGTAAATGAGTAAAAAAAGCCAGACACTTAAATGAAAAAAAAAAAAAATGAAGTGACATAAGTCCAGCTTTATAAGCATGAGTTAAAACTCAATTTTTGTGATTGGGCATCCCTTAGCCTCTCAACATTTGCATTAATGAAATTATGTAGAAATGTGTATATATTTTTTTCCTCTTAACTCGAATCTGTTCTCTTATAATTTATTTTTTGTTTTGTGGCAATCAGTAAAAACATGTTGACTTTTTGGTTTACTTTTAAAATTATCTAGAATATTGTTCAATTGAAATTTATGCTGCATCATAATAACTCATTAATTAGGTCAGACCCCGTTTCATGATGCATTTACTCTCAAACTGTAACTTAAGAAAATAGGGGAACAAAAAGAAAACCCCAAATCCAATGTGGCAATAAAGTTTTTTTTTAAATGACCTGAACTCAACAAGACACAAACAGAACAGTTGGCAACAAAATGAATCTTGTACTACCATCTTGACAAGTCCGTTGTTAGTTAGAATGAACCTCATGTGTATAAGACCATACACCATTTCGGCTGCCTGCTCCACCATGTCCCCTTCTACATTATCTTCATCCTCCTCTAAGGTGATATTGAACATAACATTTTAACACTTTTGAAAAGTGATCATCCAATTAAAACCTATTCAGTGTTGCAATTAAAATTCTTTCATAACAGAAATATACACATCCTTCTTGACAGTAAGCAATGGGAAGATATTAACTGGTATGTTTCATGCAAACATTTTAAGAAAGAGATGAAAAGAAAGATTTCCTACCTGGTTCTAAATCCAAGATCATGTCCAGAGCCTGTCTATAGTGGGGTACTTGTTCATTCAGACCAGTGAGATTAAATTTATCTTGTATATAATCTTCATCAACCTATTTAGAAGACATTACAAATTTCATGTTTAGAATTTTTATTGAAAAGCCAAACATTTAGATTTACAAATGATTTTTTTTTTTTTTCAATCCAGCCCTGGGAATTTTAAGACCATTCTGCTTTGGTGATCAAGTTCACACAGTTTCAGTTTTGCAGACCTGTTTACTTTTACGAATTTTGCGTACCATGTACGATTTTGAGATGTATTTAATATATGGTATGTGTATTTTTTTTACTATTATGATAATGTATTGAACGATTTTAAGAGTTTGAGGGCAAACAGGTCTGGTTTAGCTCACCACAATAGTTATCTCATTATCATGGTCAGATCGCATTGAGTTTTTTCTGTCTATGTTTTGATGAGGTTAAGGGAGCGCTTGTGGGTCTTCCTGTATACCCCACGAGATTTTACCAGTCATGTATGACCGTCTTGGTGTGTCAGGGAAAAATACATGTGAGGAAGAGTGTGTAAAAATGAGAGGTGTGTTCAGCGAGACAGTGACGAGTGGAGTCAATAGAGTGTGTGGTATTTTCGTTTTGTGGAGTAGAAGTGATATTTTAATGTGGATATAAGTGGTCTTTTTTTCATTCAACACATGGGCTCATTAGGAGCTAGAAGAATTACAACACAACAGCTCTGCAGGAGCTGGAAGGACAGGAGTTTTTTTTACTCTGAAACTTGTCTGTGGCTAAAGCGCGGGGGACCTAACCTCTAGACAACGTTCCTTCAGTCACACTCATCAGAATGAGGCGGGACTGGTGTCTAACACCTAGCACTGATGACAAAGTTATGTTTGAATTGAGCATGAGTATTTGTTTATTTTCATATGGTTTCATCAGTAGGACAGCCATGTAAAGGGGGTAAAAGCTGTTCATTAATTTAATCCAAAAAAAAAACCTATTGAGTGCCAGTCATTATCATCATCAGTGCGCTACAGCTCATGTAGGGCCCTGGCCTGCTCCACCACATCGCTCCATTCAGACATCAGCATCAGTGGCGCTACAGCCCATGTAGGACCCTGGCCTACTCCACCACATCCTTCCAATCGGAACGATCCATGGCTTTCCGCCTCCACGCGCAAACCCCCAACTGGTGTAAATATTTCTCTATATCATCGATACATCTCAGCCTTGGATGACTGGTGAGTCGTCTGTTCCTAGGTTTCTGCCTGTATTCCGGCATCTTTTCAATATGTCCTGCCCAGTGAAGTCTGCCTTTATTTATTGTTGTGACTTTGAGTGGGTCTTTGTACAATTGGTATAGCTCTTGGTTTGTACGGATTCTCCAGATATCATTTTCCATCACGGGGCCATATATTGTTCTGAGGATTTTCCTCTCCCAAGTATTGAGAAGGTTCTCTGCTTTTCTGGTAAGGTTCGAAGTCCCACTAACATTAGTTACTACTGGTCTTATGATAGTGGTGTACATTGTCTTCTTTGTTCCCCTTGAGAGGTTTTTACTTCCCAGTAGCTTGAGTGCCAGTGCCCTGACTTTATTTTGTGGTTTCGGCTCTTAACCAACTGGTATTTATAAATCAAGTTGGAGAGTTACTGATGCAGTCTGGTGACGAGTTGTAGATCTCATGGTTGATGATCCCGTTAATCTTAATGTCAGACAACAGGTATGGTCTCTCCAATCTCCTCTAACTAGTTCAACTTATCCTGTATGTTAGTCCAATGCACTACAACTCTGACTCCATCATATAATGGTCATGTAGCATGACCTCAAAATCCAAGGGATACACAGAATAATTACTGCTTTACAATACGTCTGACAGAATCAGAAACACATAACAATATTTTCACCGTGAATATAATACAGCCCCCTTATTATGACACGACCACCCGTCTGTGACACAACGTTTTCTATATACACCCTCTCATCCATCATCAACAATCTCATTCCTTGTTCACTCATGCTTGCACTATTTTGCGTGAACATCATTTAATGTAATCCAAAACATCACAACAGTGATTCTCATACCCTTGACATCTTGCATAGTGTACATCTTTGCCTTCTGGTCTACAGAACATGAATAACTAAAGATTACATCTATAATATTCATCAGTACCTCACAAAAAAACTCATTTCCCCTTAAGCCACAGAACCATGAGATCCACGAGACTTCCTCAGAGCTGCTCATTGTGATTGAAATCTGGGCAGGGTCGCTTCACTGCAAAGAAATTTTTGTTAAAAATGAAAATGTTAAAGCAGATATAGAAATATTAGTTAAGGTATCCCATCTTTTAATGCAATAAATTTTAAACTTCCAATTTATCCGATGGAACTACATTAAAGCACTTTAATGAATGATTGAGCAGGTGTTGATTGTTTTTAAAATTACATTTTTTGTGTATTTTCACTGGATTTAAAGGGATTTTTCATATTAAATTATCTGTCCGATAAGTTTATTGTCTATTCACTTCTTCTTCTTTTATATATTAGGGTGCTGGGTGGCCGAGTGGTCTAAACTGAGCAAATATCAAGTTGATGGTCTGGAGTTCAATCGCCAGTCAAGCAAAAAACACCACCAGCACCCCGGGTGGATGGGACTCATTAACCTTGGACGGCAACCCATCTAAGAGAAGGAAACTCTGAATTCAAACCCGGAGATGGAGTCCCGATAGGCGGATAACATTAATACAATGAAACATTTCGGCAACTCATGCGACGCCACTGGTGCCAAGCTGTATCATCCACATGATGTTCCCTTGGGGTTATCCAGCAGCGTGGAGAGAGGCGATTTGCTGTTGGGAACCAGCTTATAATCCTAGAAGAATAATCCCAGGGCTTGTGGATTTCGTCCTGCGAATTCCACACCATCGTCAACTCTTGACGGACGGATGCCAGCCAGCATATATTAAGGACCCAAGATCAATTTATTGATCATTCTGGCTCCTATGCATGTAGAGGGGCTTTGCAATGTTTCTGTGCCTGATGTGGGGGTATCATGCACTGGGGGTTGGAAGGCCTGAGGCAATAGACGCAAACGTGTCAAGTGTTGTCGCCTCAACTGTTCCTTTTGGAAGCTTGTTCCAGTCCCTGATTGACTTTGGCAGGAATGAGCAGTTCCTGTACTGGCTTCTTGCTGGTATGAGCCGGAACGTCCTGTCATGGCCTCGTCGCTGTCTATGGGGGAGAGGGATGAGTTTCTGTTTAATGCTGGAGCAGTACGTCATGGAGAGCCTGGATAGTCGTCGTTCCAGCATGCTGCCAACACTAGAGGTATTCCTGTAGCGGTTCAGGTCAAAGTGTCCTGCCTATCGTTGGACCGCCTCCAACCTGGATAAATGGGTCCCAGACTGAAGATGCATCATCTAAAGGCGTCCCGACAAAGGCTTTATAGGCTCTTTCTTTCACACTGGAGTTGCCGATCTTTAGATTACACCTTAAGAATCCCAGGGTCTTGTTTGCCTTGTTGCACACATTGTTAATATGCTTGTCCCAGCGGACCTCTCTTTGAATGGTAACACCCAGGTACCTTACGGAGCAAACTGGCTCAAGCATATGGCCATGCCTTTCGTAATGAGTAGTACAAGTCTGTAAAACTTCTAGAGTGTCTGGCACTTGGCAGGATGAAATTACATGTCCCAGCTCATCTCCCACCAAGCTAAACGACTGAGATCCTGTTGTAGCTGGTCCTGGTCAGATCCCTATGCGATCAGCCCTATACACCGCCGTGTCATCTGCCAACAGTCTTGCTTGGGATGTCAGTTTCTCGGGTAGGTCATTGATGAGTTTTAATTACATGCCCAGTATCATGCCCTAAGCATACAATGACGTATTAACTGATGGTGTAACTCAGTCCTTCCCACTCTACACAGACTCAGATAATTTATTTTTTTACATGGAATAAGGTCAGTTTTAAAAAAAAAGTTTTATAATACCCTCAGGTGTTTCTTTTCTTTTCTAATGGCTTTCCAGTTTTGTATATTAATTGACAATCTTTAGCCGGTGGTTGTATTATAATGACACTGAAAGACATCACCCTTCCACCATCAGTAAATACATTTACATCATCGTATGACCCCCACTGTAAGTTGACCCCCCTCCGAGTCTGACCTATCTTTGTTTTACCTTACTTTTACTGTATGAATATTGCTTTGGGCTTGAGACTGAAAAAAAGTGAAAAATATCTTGCCACACAACGGCTGTATATACAATTTATATACTTATCGATTACACTTTTTATATTAAAAATCTCTTTAAACTTTAAAACCAACAAAAATGACACACCAAGTAGACAACAATAAATCATAATAAAAACAGGATAAAGTAACCACTGAGGTGTTTTAATGTAGTTCCATCAGGTAAATAGGAATTTTTTATTTTTAACACTAAAAATAAATTTTCTAAAATTAGGGATTACCACTTACCAATGGTCAAAGTGACACATCAAAAAAAAAATAATAAGTGTGTGTGTGTGGGGGGGGGGGGGGGGGGGTGTAATTGTATAAGCATCACCTTAAGACAAATATTTTCATTTTACATAATCAATGACAAAAAATATTTTTTATGTATTATTAGATAAATGTGACGCAGACATAGAATGCAAAAATATGAGTACCCCACAGAGCAGATTGTAAAATGGTCCCAAGTGTTTTTCCGCCATTTTTCTACTGCGCAGAATGATTTTCAAAAAGGAAAAGGCCATGGCTTTTGGTAGTAATCTTCGAGAGGTAATCTGTTACCAGTATCTTCAAGTCAAAAACTACTAATTTGTGATAGTTTGATTTAATGCAGTAGTGACTAAGCATTAGTATTGACTATTTTTTTAATGACATCACTAAAATGTGAAAATCTGACTTTTGCATCACTTATACAATGTTATTGTTGACACAAAAAAAAAAACATGTGCTGATGTTTTAGACAGCCGTCTGGTTGTGGTGCAATTCAAATAAAACCATTTTTTTGTGTCTTTGAGTCATAAATGCACTCCAAATCGGATTTTCAATACAAAATACACTATTTTTCTTTGTATATATTTTATGTATCACGAATCACGGCTATGTTATCATCGCGACTGTGCCATTAAAACATTGATTCTGCATAAGATTAAAAGTAACAGTAAATAGTGATTTTTAGACATTGAAATTTTTTAATCGTACTGTACATAAAAATATCAATGCCAATGCCTTTATAAGTTAATGAGTGCTAAATTGTGTAAATAATACTCAGTATGTCTATCTCCCACCAGAAAATCAATAACAGGAACATGTTCCTAAACAGAGATTGGTGAAAGCTTCTGTTGTCATCTTTAAGCCTAATAACTTAATTATACCATTTCATTTAACCAAGACCAAGGTAACAAGTTTTATTTTATTTAATATGCATATTATTAAAGAATTTTAATTATAATAATTATCACATACAAAATTTTTACCATAAAATTATTTCTTAGCCGGATTTTATGTTTCAGATGTGGACATAGTCATAATACTTTAGCAGAAAAGAAGCTTGGTATAATTTTTTTCAGACCATGAACTCTTCCCCCCAGTATCATACATCTATCTATATTATAAATTATAATTATATAGCAATATAGCCAAATCTGAGCATGAGGAAGGCTTAAAAAAAGGAAATGGGCAAAACAAAGTAGGCCTATGGGAAAACCAGAAAAAAAGAACACTACAATAGACACTTTCAAAAAATCGGCTAATGCTAAGAGATTGGCTCATGACGTCATTTGCGTGTATTGTTAAGTTGCTGTTTTATTATTATGTTGACTTTAGGGTTCAGGTTAGGTTTAGGGACAGATTTAGGTTTCAGGTTAGGTTTAGGGATACATTTAGGAAATTTTTTCATTATTTTTAAACGTTTTATTCTTAATTTTACGGGTCATGACAATCAAGTTGGTGGCCATGGTAAAAAACGCGGGACTATCTCTTCGCATTTACCAAAAAATCTACACTACCAAGTCTATCCTAAGCCTAAACAGTAAGGTTGACCAGACTCTCATTTTAATATTAACAAACAAAGAGATAGCTTAGCTAAAACTCCAATTTTCACCCAGGCATTTAATCAAGAACGTTATTTTTTTTAGTTTCCTTCCAATTGCCAATAGTGCCTGGTGCCAATAGCTTCTAAGTAGCTATTTTTATTTGAATTTGCAGTAATTTAGTAAATTACAAATAGCTTCTAGAAAGCTATTGGTAGTCCAGCCAATCAAATAAAACCAAAACCGGAATTTCAAAAACCTGCTTTCAAATTTAATTACTAGTTCGTACTAGTGACAATACTGATCGATATTGAATACTGAAATAATTTTTGCATTAAATTGCTATTTTGGTAATTTCAAAGATTAGGAAAATGCTATCAAAGCTTTAGAAGAGTTTCAAAATGCTGTCTTTTTATATTGCTATATAATTATAATATGTCTAATATAGTCATATATAAATGAATGATACTAGGGACCTTGGGGGAAGGATCATAATCATATTCATAGTCTGAAAAAAATTATACCCAGCTTCTTTTTTGCCAAAGTAGATTTATATGTACACATCTGAAAATAAAATCCAGCTGAGGCTGCGAAATAAATTTATTGTAAACATGTCGTGTGTGCTAGTTATTATGATTAAAATTGTCACAGTTACGGTGTGAGTGTCACTGACACTGTCCAGGTCCAGACTCAGTAGTATCAGTATCCTGAGTTAACGAGTATCACTCGACTCTTGTCTCAGTATAAGTATAAGTGATCAGCATATCCAAAACGTGAAAAGGCGAGTTGGGCCAAGAGAACAGGGATTATTCTTAAAACACGACATATTATTTTCCATTATTTTGGTCAAAAATTTAAAGCAGCCGCAAGTTTTATATTACCTTGAGGGGGAATTCACTATCCACTATAGAGAAAACCGGGTATTATAATAATGAATAATTTCACTCAAGACACGAAGTTGTCTTCCTTCCTAGCATCGCAACTGTTCCAGGATTTGGTATATTTGAACTTTAAATATAATTCTAAATATAGACAGCCAAAATTTATTTTTTAACATTGGAATAATGTTAGAGAATAAATTATATTTAAAAAATATTCTTAATTAATTATTTGTTTCTTTTAAACTTAAATTTATCTATGAATTATAATTCAGAAATTCTCATCATATAATTCTACATATTATGGACAATTTGGCATTTTGTTATAATAATTTTTCTACTCATGCGCTAAACATATAAAACTCAAAATTCTAGAAACAAGATAATAGCAATTTCCAAATATTTTCAATGAAATATTATAAATTAGGAAAAAATTCTTCAGTACAATTTTATTACATTATTTATAATTTAAGCATTTTTTACTAGTATCTCACACAATCAAAAAGAAAAAAAAATTTCTAGGATTATTTCATCCACACAAAATTAGAATTAGGAAAGGAAATATCCGATGAGATATTTTATCGCATATTTTTGTTTAAAAATAGATACGGAAGTCATTTAATAGTCGTTTAATCACAGAGTTTAAGAAGTACTCACTAAGACGATAGCCAATGTCAACAAAGGAAATGCCCAAGACGTAGTTAAATATTTCCATCTATGGTCCTTAAAGCTATAATTGGAGTAATCCGTATACTATTCACTATGTAGGCTGATACGAACTGCATTTTTTTAAAAAGTTGTATCCATGGTTTCTAGAAAGGAAAGTCAGCCTTCATCAGTCGGAATTGTGTCAGGGTCAGTGCATACAAATTCATACATTACATAAATAATATTAATACTATTAATACATTCATTTTCATAGCATGATAATGAATGATAATGTCATGGAGCGTCACATTCAATAATTCATTCATTGTTGATCAGTGTTATACTCATTGTGACTGAATATTTTAAACAAACTAGGAAGTCGGGATGGTAGACCATGGCCATGGCTACCCAAATAACTAACTGAAATAGGCCTAATTAAAATAATAGAAGGAATAGTAGTTAATAATAACTCTACTTACTTACATAATTTAGGTCTATAAACGAATACACGGCTAATTCAGATAGATCGTACCTCATCATTAGTCATTATTAGGTTTATAGATCGTACCTCATCATTAACTATCATTAATTTTAGGGATAGATTTAGGGTTCAGGTTAGATTTAGGGATATATTTAGGGTTCAGGTTAGGTTTAAGGATAAATTTAGGGTTCAGGCAACCAAGATAGTGGCCATGGTAAAAAAATGCGGTACAATCTATCAGATTTTACAGAATACACTACACTATTTCAAGCCATAGGCATAGGCTAAAATTTAAATAATAAACTTATGAAGTCTGAAAATTTAAGCCTGACTGAAAGGGATTTTCTGATTTCAGCCAAAACCAGACAGAAAGTTAAAAAATACTTTCGGCCTAAACTGAAGCTGAAACCAAAAGCTTAACGAGACTTTCGGCCAAAACCAAAAGTTTAACAAGACTTTCAGCAGAAACCGAAACATTTAAATATTTAAAAACATATCCTGCGCACCACAAAAAATGACGGGACAACTTTTCTGGCAATTTTTATTTGTCTTAATTTACATTTACCCAATGAAGTGACACCTTCCCCCCCCCCCAACCCCCTATCCTTTTTTTTTTTTTGGCATTGTCATTTTGAGCATCAGTTAGCTAAAAAGTCTTAACTACTTTTTTTAGACAACCGAACTTATTGGGACCTAAACATCTCTGTTTACCTTGGATCAGGATTAACTTTGAAATAGTCAAATTACCCTTTTCCCATGGATGTTAGCCCTTTAAGCTTGTCATCACACACACCCACCCCCACCATTTTACCATTTTTTCTATCTTTACAGTGAATGGCGCGCGATAACAATTCATACAAAACAATTAATATGCCCAAATTTTAATATTACAGTCAGAATGCCTAGGCAAAGGGTATTATGAATGACTTACATTTATTCATTTATTCTTTGACTTGGCATTTTATGGAATGGCCGCATTGCACACTTTGCCTGTAACATTTAAATATATGAATAAATATAATCATTTTTTTGTTGTAATGTCATTTTAGAATAAAGAAATCAATACTGTACCAAAAATTTATTTTAAGCTTGCTAGTACTAGACCTAGGTTGATAGTATATTGCCTAATAAACTAATACTACTTTATTAGTATTACTACAACTCTTTTCAATGCCTAATTTAAGTTAGTATTTTTAAATCTATTTAATAATAAATTTTAATTGATTGCTTAGTTAATTTAATACTCAATACTTAGCCTACTTATTAATATGTGTTTTTACTTTTAGTCTTAGACTACTGAGAGCAGTTGTTCTCAACCTTCCTAATGCCGCGACCCTTTAATACAGTTCCTCATGTTGTGGCGACCCCCAAACATAAAATTATTTGCGTTGCTCTTCATAACTGTAGAGCATATGTGTTTTTTGATGGTCTTAGGCGACCCCTGGGAAAGGGTCGTTCGACAGTTAAGAACCGCTGACTTAGAGTCTAATATTATTTAGTATTATATATGGTCTAGGCTATAACCCTTTGTTATATAATTGTAATCAAATGAATTGTAAAATTATTGACATAACAATCAATCTATTGTTTAAAATTGGGTTATACATGTTTGTTAAGGAACAATAAATAAATAAGACTCAACAACATCATAGTAATAATATTTTTATTAGTACCTATTAGTACATACCCGGTTATTTAAAAAGAAAAAAGAATAAATTAAAAAAATAAAAACAATTTTTTTGTCACAATACTTGTCAACTTCTATGTCCTCAGGATTGGATCATTCAATCAAGTTCTTCCAATAATTCCATCATTAGTAACAATAACAACTCAAGTCCTTTTCATAACTATATATAACTTTAATTATCAGGAAACACAAGGCACTCAGCTCTCTTCCCTAAGGTTCTACAACATTCCTCTCGCACGACTACCACTTACCACTTACGTCACCATACACATCTAATTACGTCATTCAAACAAGCGCGTTCAATAGCTAATAATAACTCTTTCACACACCTTGCGTAATAAACATGCATTCAAACACAACAATAACTACTGCACTCCCATACTTGACATATCCCCCCTCTTTCATTTCAGATTTAACTCACCAAGTTAAATCGACTCCCACAAAAAAAAAAACACATAATCATCATCAATAAATCCATTCATTCCTACATATGAATCACAATTCAAGATTTAAAAAATGTGCAACATTATATATAGGAAATCAAAGAAATGAATTTCATTTAGAAATATCAACAATAAAAATTCATTTCATGACAATGAAATTGTACTCAAAAATAATTCCCTTTACCTCTAATATATCAGGGCAATTATGACCCTGTAACATCAACAAAGATTATGAATTAAATATTGTTATAAGTATTAAAAAAAAATCTTTGACAGTCATTTGGAAAACTACACAACTACCTAACATTAATACAGGTGAAAGATACCTCACTACAAAAAGATTATACAAATTAAAAATATCCGAACAATCATGGTCATGGTTCATTTTTAACAACAAATTATTGTCAACACTAAAAATAAAATAAAAAACTTCACCTCCCAACTCATGGATTGAACTCTCACCTCACCCACAAACTCAAAACAAGTGCCCATTTAGAGCTAGCAGTGTTCTCTTTAGTTGAATCAACATCTGAGCAACTACTGCTCACAATATCAAATTAAGTGACTCATTTACTAACAATTTCAACATTGTGGTCGCCGTAACCCGACCACTTCTCAAGTTCATTTTTTTTTTTTTTTTTAAACCATACAAAATATAATTACAGGACAGTCTAATTTATTTCTTCATTATTGTCGAGATAAAAAATCTGCAATAGTATTTTCTTCTCCCTTGATGTATTCAATGTCAAAATTGAATTCTTGTAAAATTAATGCCCATCTGGCGACTCTCGAATTACTAAATTTAGCAGTATTGAGATATTTTAACGCCTGGTGATCACATTGAAGAATAAATCTCGCACCCATTAGATAGTAAGACAATTTTTGAATGCCCCATATTATGGCCAAGCATTCCCTTTCTATTGTTGAATAGCGTGTTTCCCTATCCATTAGTTTACGACTTATGTATTTGGTAGGATGGAGTATATTGTTTCTTTTCTGTAATAAACATGCCCCCAGTCCTTTGGTCGATGCGTCTGTTCGAACTATGAACTGGTCATTATTGTCTGGTAGCACTAATATAGGATTATTAGTTAAGTGTTTTTGTATCGCTTCTAAGGCCTGTTGGCATTCCTCTGTCCAACTAATATTGTTAGGTCTACCTTTCTTGGTGAGGTCAGTCAACGGTGCTGTTAGTGTTGAAAAATTGGGAATGAATTTGTTGTAATATGAGATTAGACCAACTAATCCTCTTACTTGTTTCTTATTTCTAGGTGGATCTATTCTTAACACTTTGTTTACATTGTTACTATCGGGTTTCAGTAAACCTGCACCCACCGTGTGCCCCAGGAACTCAATAGATCGTTTTCCAATCTCTAACTTGGAAGGTTTAACGGTAAAACCCGCTTTTTTAAGAATTTCAAAAACACGTCTGGTGACATTTAAGTGTGTTTCCCAGTCATCTGTATAGATACAGATATCATCGAAATATGTAACTACATGTTTCACATTTGTGAATAGTTTCCTAACTATTTTGTTGAATGTTGCAGGGGCGGTTGCTAGCCCAAATGGCATATAGTTATATTTATATAGCCCCTCAGGGCCTTGAAAAGCTGTGTACTCTTTGCTTTTACTATCCAGGGGAATCTGCCAGTATCCCTTCGTTAGGTCCAACTTGGTGAAATATTTTGCTTTATACAACTGAGCTAAAATTATATCCTGATTTGGCATAACTTCAGCTATTGTCTTCGTAATAGCGTTAAGCTTTCTATAATCTACGCATGTCCGAATAGAGCCGTCTTTCTTTTTAATTAACACCAGAGGAGATGAATACGGTGAATTGGATTCTTCTATTATTCCAAGGTTTAACATTGTATTAATTTCCTCCTTTAAACTCTCTACCATATGTAGTGGTACGGTGTACGGCTTTAGTGTTATTGGTTTGCTATCCAATAATTCTATTTTATGAATTCCGGCGGACATCTTTCCCGGAATATCTGAAATTATGTCCTTAAACTCGTGTAATATTTCATCTACTTCGGCTTTCTGTGTAGCACTTAATTCTGTATTAATATCAATCACTGTGTTATCACTTTTGTTAATGACAGGTATATTCATATTATCACCATTGCTGATTGTGTCCTCAGTTACCTCTTCTGTTATAACGGTTGCGATTGTACCATGCATTATGTTATCTTTGTTATTGTTTGTATCTGTACAGTTATTCCTGTCAAAATATTTCGTGACTCTATTTAAGTGATAGACTTTACGACACTGTCCTTTTTGTATTTCGATATTATATTTAGACAACTTCTTTGTTACTTTGAATGGACCTTCCGAGAATAATGTTAGTTTATTTCCTTTTTTTGGTTTCATCACCAATACTTGATCACCCACTTGAATATCCTTAACAACTGTATTGCGGTCATAATATTTCTTATTTGTGACCGTTTTTATTCTCGTGTTAGATTGTGTTTCTTCTAACCCTGTTTTTAATCTGTTTCTTAAGTCAGTTATATACTCATATACAGTTTTATTCTCTTCTGACATTTCTTCCTTTGTAAGTAGTTTTTTCAATATTGACATCGGCCCCCTAATCTTCCTACCGAAGATAAGTTCACACGGTGAAATTAACGTAGTCTCATTTGGGACTTCCCGATATGCGAATAGAATTGCTGGTAAAAATCTATCCCAGTTGTCTGGTTCTTCATTAGCAACTTTTCTTAACATTCCCTTTAAAGTGCCATTCAATCTTTCCACCATTCCATTCGACTGTGGGTGATATATTGATGAATGATTAATTTTTATATTAAAAAGTGCACATACTTTTTCATACAGATCTGAGGAAAATTGTGGACCATTGTCTGATAGTATAACTTCTAGGAACCCCATTCTAGAGAATATTGCCAACAGTGCCTCATAAATATCTTCTGTTGTTATATTTTTCAAGGGAATGGCTTCTGGCCAACGAGTGGCCATATCAATCAATGTAAGAATATACCTGTTCTTATGTGCACTTAGCTGTAGGGGTCCCACAATGTCAATAGCAACCTTTTGAAACGGTAACCCAATCACCTCCATCTGACCTAACTCTATGGGTTTAACTTGTCCTGGCGGACGTGCTTTTTGACAGATAGAGCATGATTTCACGTAATTTACAATGTCCTTGCTCATACTTGGCCAGAAATACTCGGAAAAAATTCTGTATTTGGTCCTCCTAACAGACATGTGGCCCGCTAATGCTGAAGCATGAGCTGTGTCCAAGACCATCCTGCGGTATGATGCAGGCACAACTAATTTCTTCTCAATCACACCACCAACGTTATAGGTAAATACTCGGTATAAAATTTTTTCCCTTATCTCGTAAGTGATTTGTCCCTGTTTGGTGTGCTCGACACAATTACTTTCCGCTTTTTTCCAGTATTTGGTTAACCCTTCATCACTGGCTTGATCATGTGATAAATTTATGTTCTTTAATATTGTGGGAATTGTCTTAATTATATTTTTCATGGGCATATCACCCGCTAAATCTCTTTTAGCTTGTGCCCTGGTAACTACATTACCGTGGTGGCCTGATGATCTATTATCTTCTTCCATAATATTTCCTAATATAATATCCGTAACTGGGTCATCAAAAAGAGTGGCCAAAAACCTTCCGCTCACATAAGGGGTGTCAATATCAATATAAGCTGTTTGATACGTCTTTATCGTCCCATCAATAAGTTTAATTTGATACGTCATGTCAGTTATTGAATTTCCCGATACCAAACTCTTTCTGCAACCCACTAGTGTACAACCCGTGTCACGAAGTAGAGATACCTCCCTCCCAAATAAAAAACATTCTTCAATTTTTAATTTTCCTGTTGACTTTCTAAGTATCTCATCCACACTACCAACAAATTGCATTTCGCACATAAACGGGCCTACATGAACCTTCCTTCCCCACCTCTTAGAACTGTATGTTTTAGCTACTCGGTTGTATTTTGTTCCTAGTCACTTTGTCTCGTGTCTGGGCATTTGATATTTATTTACATTATATCCAGTCTGACTGGTATATCTGTAGATTTGTCTGCCCCGGTTATCTCCAGGTCTTGACTGTGTTGTTCCCCTATCATACCACTGACGGCAGTTGGCCTTTCGGTGTCCAACCTGTCCGCAATAGAAACAAGGGCCAATTACTCCACCATCCATAGATCGACTTCTCAATTTAACCCATTGATCTCCCCATTTTTCGGCCCCTCCTGCTACTAAAGGTAGTGTGTTAACTTTTCTTGTTAACCTCACTTGTCCAGACGACTTAATATTATCAATTTGTGACAACACGTCCTCACATTTTTTTGCATTAAGTACCAAGACACTTTTAACTGCATCACTGTTCATATTTAGTAATAACTTATTGCGACACAACAAGTCCTTAAGTCCTTCAAATGTTTTCTCTGTATTGGAACTGGCCACCCAGTTATCTAAACTTCTAACTAGATTGGAGTGGAAAGCTCTAAAATTGTCGTTTTCTGGTGTCAAGCTATTCCATTTATCTCTATATTTTTCCCCATGGTACCCCGCATGTTTTAGTAGTAATAATTTAACGGTGTCGTATTCCGACAGTTTCTGTCTCACGTCCTCCGTCATAAGGAAAGATTGTAGCTCCCTGGTCAACCTAACCTGTAGCTCGGTGATCCACTCATCTTTTGGCACATTATTTTGAGTGGCTATATGTTCAAAATTAACAATGTACTCATCCAGTTTGTGATTGTTGTCATACTTTGGTAGACTTTTGAGTAAGTGATAATTTTTGTTTGTTCTCGTCTCGCTATTATTCAACTGCACAACTTCTGGTTTTTTATTAATTTCAGCAAGTCTAATTTCAAGTTCAAGTTTATCTAGTTCGTATTGTCTCTGACTCTGTTTATCTCTTTCTATACGTTCTTCCTCTCTCTGTCTATCCATACGTTCTTCTTCTCTCTGTCTATCTCTTTCTATACGTTCTTCCTCTCTCTGTCTATCCATACGTTCTTCTTCTCTAGCTCTAAGTTCTTCCTCTTTCTCTTCCCGTACCTGTTCTTCATACTTTACTCTTACATACTCCTCTAGCTTCTCTCCCGTATAGGAGAGTAATTCCCCTGTTTTCCTAATAGATGCGATTTTTTCATCTGTGCTCATTTTCTTTGCTTTGCTTCTAGTTTCCATTTCCATTTATTTGATATTATTTGATATTATTTGATAGGACCAACCTCGGTAACTATCAATAAACTCTTAGTACACACTAACTTTTTACAAGGGTAAAATCAATCAAATATATATACAAATATATTAAGAAAAATAATAAAAGTTAATAACTTGCCTGGGTTGTGGAATGTCCTACTGGAATGAAACTATTTAAAAACAACACACTTGGACTTAATTAAGTGTCAATTGTTCTTAGGTTAAGTGTCAATGGCTCTCTCACGAACTTCAATGTTACTGGATGGCAATTCACGAGACACAGTCATAGGTTGTGGATGACCAGGACAGGCCACGGGACATCGACAGCTCACTGGACAGGATGTAGGCGAATCGCCGACACTGGAGAGTTCGTGGGTGACTACCCAATGCAGGATGGGTGCATAGGCAGCGTGATGCAGGATAGGACGTCAATGGCTTGATGATACAGGACGTTGATCAACTGGGTGACCGGACAGGGCCACGGGACATCGACAGCTCACTGGACACTGGACACGATGTAGGCACTCACCAACAGACAGTTCATATGCAGCTTAATACAGCACTGCAACGACGGTCAATAACCACTGCGGTCTACAGCAACAGCGGGGTGTGTCAGCGGTGGTAACAGCAAAGGGCGGTGTAAAGCTCAGAAGAATACACCGATCAACGGCTCATAGCATCCGACAGGTGCTTTGGTTGGGACAGGAGACACAGCTTCCGACGAGCACCCCACACAGCTTCGGACGGATGGGTCAGAATACTTCACACCTCGGATGAGTTCGGATGAGGATTTTACTTAACAGACTCAGATGAGTTCGGACAGGCGACACAAAGCCTGTTCGGACGACGACACACAGCCTGTTCGGGCGACGACACACAACTTGTTCAGACGGCGACACACAGCTTGTTCGGGCGACGACACACAGCTTGTTCAGACGGCGACACACAGCTTGCTCGGGCGACGACACACAGCTTGTTCGGGCGACGACACTGGTAACTTCAGGGCGAGGCGTAGTTATTTCACTGGAGCCGGACACGACCTTCGTAACTTCATACAGGGCAGGACATTGTTATTTCACTGTAACTGGACACGACCTTCGTAACTTCATACAGGGCAGGACGTAGTTAACTTGAATAACGGCCAGGCGCAGTCAACATAACTAGCCTGATACAGGACGTAGGTAGTTAATGGAGTCACTGGTGTATGCAACTCATACACACTTGATACACGGTGGCATCAGAGCTCCGACCTTGAAACACGGGACAGCGACGATACTTGTAACTTCACAAAAGTATAAGAAAGTTCTTGGACTTTACCTCAAGTAAGAAATTGATGTTTTCCAATCTCGGACGAGTAGCCCCCAATGTCAACTTCTGTGTCCTCAGGATTGGATCATTCAATCAAGTTCTTCCAATAATTCCATCATTAGTAACAATAACAACTCAAGTCCTTTTCATAACTATATATAACTTTAATTATCAGGAAACACAAGGCACTCAGCTCTCTTCCCTAAGGTTCTACAACATTCCTCTCGCAAGACTACCACTTACGTCACCATACACATCTAATTACGTCATTCAAACAAGCGCGTTCAATAGCTAATAATAACTCTTTCACACACGTGCGTAATAAACATGCATTCAAACACAACAATAGCTACTGCACTCCCATACTTGACAGTACTATTTACCTTTGACTATGACAACATTAAGAGCAAGATAAGGATAAATCAAAATGTATTTCACAAATGAACGATTTGAATAAACCTAGGGTTCCCAATTTATTTATTTTTTAAAATTAAAACAAAATTAATAATATAAACATTACCCTTCCACTAATTGTTGTTTTTTTTAACCACAAAACATTTTACCTTTCCCTTTGCCTTATTGAAATTTCATATTTGGAAATATGCATATGTGAACAGTGTTTCTGGAGTCTTTCTTATATATTATACATTGACAGCAAGAGGTCAAGCAATAATTCATATCGGATTGCCTGCTGACAGACAGGGTGACAATCTGACATTTGGTAGAAGATCGAAGGCCTCAAATACTTTTGGACAGATGGCTGAAAGTCTCAGTCACTTTCGGCCAAAACCGAAAATAAACCGAAACTTAACTTTTGTGTTTTGTCGGAAACCGAAAATACAACCAAACTTAAATTTTCTGTTTCAACCGAAACTATTCCGAAAGTGCTAAAAAAACAGCCACTTTCGGCACCAAAACCGATGCACACTAGGCCCTTCACTTACATGAATTAATGAGTTATGGGCCATACATAAATGATGTCAAGCTGTTTTGGCCTATATATAAGCACCACCTCCATCATCACAAATTCTTCACAATATTTAGACACTTATAATAACACATTTTCACAAATTCATGGCACTTCGTCTCCTCATATTTATGACATCATTTATGAATGGTCGCTTAACATTATTTCATAAAATCATTAAATTGGTGCATTGAACATTTTCAGGCCCCTCTCATACTTACTAGTTGTGTTGTAAAAAATGTATTAAAGCATTTTACCAGGGTAGCCTAGCAAAAGGTCTGGCTGACCAGTTGTTGTTTACCAGATAGTTAGATTGGTTGAGTTAGCGCATCATTAATGATAACCCTAACACTTTTGATGCTTAACCCAGCCCCAGGGTAGAGTAAATTTTATATTTGCTCGTATAGTAATTCAATTTAGAGAATTCTGCTAGTTACACTTAGGGTCGAGTAAATTTTATATTTGCTCGTTTAGTAATTGAATTTAGAGAATTCTGCTACCGGGTAGTTACACTTAGTGTAGAGTAAATTTTATATTTGCTCGTATAGTAATTGAATTTAGAGAATTCTGCTAGTTACACTTAGGGTAGAGTAAATTTTATATTTGCTCGTATAGTAATTCAATTTAGAGAATTCTGCTAAGTGTAACTGGAACAGTTTTTAACTAGGCCCTATTTATTTACAAAATTACATGTTGCAAGAAGGAAATAAATAGAAATGTAGCAATACTGTTTATAAGCATACAGCTGTATCTAGAAGATACCTAATTATCAGGGAAAATGGCTAAATTTTCACTGACTTAGCTTGTCGGTGCAGAGCACAGAGTAACAAAACACTTTTAAAGACTGCAGAAAGCAGTAATTATTTTAAATAAATTTCCTCAGATCTCTCAGTCCTGGTGGAAGTTGTAAAGACAAAGAATGAAGATTCTTTTTAAGCTGAAAGGGAAAATTGAAACAATTGAAAATGTTAGTGTGGATGATAAGTGTTTCCCTCTTGTTGCTGGGATTCATCCATATGCTGCATCAGCTGTCCAGACATCACCATTGGCCCGTGAGTCTGCACTTTGGTACAAGACCCTTGCTGTAGACTCCCTCTTTATAGACTGCAATGCACGGTGAGTATGACCAAAAATATTAATCGAATTGAGGGAGATAAAGTCACAAAAAATTTTTTAAAGTGAATTAGTGTCTTTGCTGGTTTTAATATTATTTGTTTAAAAATAACTGTTTATGTTTCTTGATTCTATTTTTATACCTAATTGCAATAGCTATCCTGATTTTGAGTCAGAGACACAAAGTTTGCTTAACTCCAGAAGCCTGCACAAAACAGTATGATTAAACAAAAAAATTATGTGTAACTCATAATTGCTTGTATAGCCCATTGGTGCATTAGGAAGTGGTAAAAAAAAATATTATTTTCTCCTCACCAACACCTAAGAATATTGTTGCATTTGTTAAAAATTTATTTAAAAGAGTTTATGTGAAAAAGAAGACATGTGTTGTCCAGCTGCATACACGATCTTGCGATTTCAATTTCTTTTTTTGTAAAAAAAGAACACGTACATTTAATTGTGGTTTTCGATAATGTGAGTATAGTATGCTTTAGCCTCTTCAGTGCTATACAAGTGTTACCATTCTCTTCACAGGCCTAATGTATATGCTAAAAAACGAACACATTGAAAATTAATTAAAATTTATTTTGGTTTTATTTTTTTAATAATTACAGTGCAAATGTAAAAAACTATTGGTGTTCAGAATTTTTTTGTGTTTGGATATCTAAAAACTTTTTTTTTTATTAGTTTCATTTTTACCCATTAGGAACTGAAGGAAAAAAAAAAGTGGTTATTAAACGCTGTCTTCGTAATATCTGCAGGTTAATCTACTGGCTACCAGTTGTGGCTGACATAGACCCTGAACTGGTTGCATTACGCAGAGCCTTTCCAAGTGATACTAACAATGAAGATTTTATCCCCACCCATGCCAAGCCTCTATTTGAGGACAGTGGGCATTATGAATTTGATGCGTCCCTGAAAGAAATGATGGGGAAATGCTGTTTGCTTGTCAAGAAGTACATGAAACGAGCCATTTCCACAGAAGAATTCAACAAAAATGTAGCCAACATTTTGCACGTTTATATCCTCAAGGCCATCGTATTTTCTAATGAGAATATGTTTTGCCTCATCCGAGCAAAATCTCTGATAGATGAGCGCCTAACAAAAGCAGAAGAGGACATACTGGGCGTTGCTGATGGCATAGAGAAGCTTGAAAAATGTCAGAACACTCTGATGGCCAGCCTCCTCCACAAGGAGAACATGGACAATGAGCTATACTTGAGAACATGTGATAGAAGTTTTCTTAATATCTTCTTAAAGAAAGTTGAATCCGAGCTAGACCGACTTAACCTAAACCTGGAGGCAGAACAGAGTAAAGTGAACTGGGCCAAATCCAACACACAGGAAGGCTGGACATTGGAAGACCTCCAGAAAAAAAGGGACCAGCTCTTCAAGGAAATAGAGGTGCTTATAAAAGTTCGAGAGGCTATCAAAAATGTAGTCTCTCGTAAGGAGAAAGTGAAGCGTAAAATAAAAAGCACCGGGGTCGTCCAGAGTTGTTTTCACAATATATTTGTTGAAATTGACAGGCGTCTCACTTTGGAGATACAGGCCTTAGACAGATTATGCAATGACAAGATTAACATAAGTGCTGCCCGGGAAACCATCCTGGGCGTCATGGCCGAGTTGAAAAACAACAATCGAGACTCAGAGCGGGACACAAAGTTTGACATTGACGAATGCGTTGATTATTTGGATTCTGGCACGGAGATAGACAAGCCAGACATGTGGCTGACATTCCAGGAGAGGGTCAGCAAGGTGCTGGAGAACATCTCATCAGAGCCGTACAAGACACACAAGATCAACTGTGACAGGATACAGGCACAGATAAATATAGCCCTGTGCGAGTACAGCATGACCATGAGTCAAACACAGCCCCGCCACCAGAGAATGCTGAGGTCATCGAGTGGATCTGACGTAAGTGTGGCCTCGACCGATGTCAAGTTCAGGGAGAAAAACAAACAGGCCAAGAACGCAGATGTACGTTCAAGGGAGGTTTTTATCAATGACGATATTCATGTCACAGGGGCAGACGCTATTGTCATGGGAGATGACAATGTATTTTTACGTGAGACAACTCCAAGGAATTTATCCGGTGATCCCACTGATGATTTGCAGCTGAGGATCCAAAGTGATTATTTCGCCATGGATAGACAAAGTGTGGATCTGAAAAGATGGTCATCCTTTCCCTCAACCAGCGGTCTCCCGGATGAGGCTCAGGCAGAAGATGTTAACAAGGGAGAATCAGCCCTTAAGTTTTCATCAGCCAAGATGTCATTGGGACAGCAGCAGCTGACTGAGCAGCTAGCACTCAGCTGTCTGATGAAACATGTGGATAACTTGAAGGTGTATAATCAGGTGGCTTTCCGAGAAGTGGTAGAGAGCCTCGGCAAATATCTGGGTCCTGCAAATTTGGAAGATACGTCTTCTCAGGAGCAGACTGAGCTCTTGTGGAAATCGTACGAGCGTTCATTTTGTCAGGTACGTACTGTTTCAATCTTTTAAAAAATATTCTGCCAGTTTAGCTTAAAATAATTATATACATTGTTTAATAATTTGACAAGTTAAAAAAATTTTTTTTAGATTTATTGTATATGTTAAAAATTTAAGTTTTTATTTGAAAAAAAAGACTCATCTCTTAACTTTACATATTTTTTTTAGGTTTTTATGATTTAACTATCAATACCTTTTTTTTCTTTAAAAAAGCCCTTTGCTTAAAATATCTTTTCTTGTCATAGGAATAATGATGAATTTGTCATTGTATGTTACATTTCTTGCTTGATTTAAAAAAAAAAACAATCTTCAACCTTTAATAAGTTAACATCTAAACTAATTGTTTGGTTCCTTCCATGATTTATTTGTATATATTTATGGTAAAGTTTCAATGGACACTTTCATCTTTCCAGGAAATCTTGCCTGATCTGACAAATCTTTACACTACTGTGCTTTATGCTGGAAGTCAGAGTGCATACCAGGCACTGTCTAAAGCCCCACTGCAAGAGCTCCTCAAAGGAGACAAAATCCTGAATCTCTTTTTCGGAACCCAGCCAAACAGCATCACGAAAGGTAACGTGAACAATTCCAAGTCCAGGCCCGTGGATGCAATATCTATTGCCAAAACCGTTTCATCATTAAGCTTGGATGTCCGCCACTATGACATCAACGACTTGTACAATCTGGCCAATGCCGATAGCAGTGATCTTATAACTCATTTTATGCTGGAGGATACTGATGAGGTTGATGAGCATGCACTTGATGGGAGCAGCTCTGGATCCTCTGATAATTTCTATTTTCCGGGGTCTTCACCCATGTCCAGTGAGAACAATATACGTTCTGGTGGCTTACTCGGGTCACATGTAAGTGACTCAGACATTCCAACAACTGACAATAGTGACAGTAATTCAGAAAATTGGAATGGGCTGTATACCCCAGAGCAAATTATAGAGGTCTTGGATCCAGTTCTTTCCCCTTTCAGGAGGTATGTTAAGAAATGCCTGGATGCCACCTGCTTTCTTGATAAAGTGCGATACATCACGAAAGCCATTCAAGATCTGAACCAGGACATCTCACGGCTCTACGGCCCGGAGCATCAGTCTGCCTGTGATGATATTATAACCATGCTGATCCTAGCCTTGTCCAACATGCCAGAAGATATTTTCATTGGTTTGTATGTGAATCTTCGCCTCCTGATGGACATTCTTCCACAGTTCCTCAGTGGGACGCTGTACGACTACAATCTGGTGTCCCTCTGCGCTTCGTATGACTACCTGTTCACCAGGAATGTGTGTGTGAAAGTGCTGAAGCGTTATCCTGGGAGCTTCAAGGTCAGACCCAGTCAATAAATTATTACATGGCATTGTGTAACAGATGTGCTGGGGCTGCAACATGACAGTGCCCTTTTCCGGTCTAGGAAATATTCAATGGATTAATATTTAGTGACTTTGTGGATAAATATTCAAGATTCTTTGGGGCAGCTAGTCTGCTCGCTTATCTGAGACTTAAATAAAAAAATTAGCCAGTTAAATTTGTGTACAATTTAAAAAATTCAAAAATATGAATACGACAAATTTCTCATAATCTTGTTCAATTTATCTCATGTATAACCAAAGGGAGCGAGAAAATACATTTTAATGTGTATACGAAATGTCAAAAGTGGCTAGCAGTAGTTGTCAAGGGGGGAAAAAGTGCAGTACGGTAATTAAATTTAGAAGTCTTACCAAAAGGGGTAAAGAAGTCAACTTATTATTTATTATTTCCCTTGACCCAAAGAAATTTGTTTCTCTTTCAGAGTTTTCATTTGTTTTTTAATGCCAAGATGAAGATCTCTAAGTTAGGTTTTATTTTCAAAGTACGCAGCATTAAAGTGTACTTTGTTCCAACAGGGTTTCATCTCATAAACACAGGGTTTTAAAAGGTACATAATTTGTACACAATTATAATGATTTTATGCCCCAATAAGTACATGCATTTAACCTGTTCATAGTCACTGCATGATTTCAATCAAGTATCCTGATTTTTTTACATTCCAAATAAGTTAACAATTTTCCTATATTTCAGATTTTAACTAAAACTTGCTTTAAGTATATTATATCAATGGCGTCCTAACCTGTTTTCAGTGATGGCAAAAACCTATCGCCCTTTGTACAGCAATAAATACCTTTTTGAGGGTCTTATATGACAATGTACAAAAGGCATTTCAAAACGGTTTAAGGCCGTTTCCGTGTTAAATAAATTTATATTGTACTTAAATTTCATTGCACGGAAGGGTGGGGCAGAATGATTTCTACCTTTTGAGAAAATACTAAACATTGTTATTTGGATTTCACCTTTTTTTGTATTTTAACCTAGTGTCATTCCACTTACATTGATAATTTGTCACAGCACCAGTTAAGATAAAGAAAATTTAAAATATATTTTCTGCTATTTTGCTAAACCAGGCATCTAAGGCAAAATAATTGGCTTTCTTTTTCTGTCACATTGGTTATGATTTCTTGAAAAGATTGCTTCCCCCTTTTAACACCCCCCAGTATGCAGTAAGTGAGCTTGCATGTCAATGAGGCTTCTTGGAGCAGGCTACTTACAAAGTGAACCATGCCATGCTCAAGTATGCTGGGTTTATATAGACCTTCCTGCCCATCTCAGCTAGGGCTCCAGAGTATAATATACTGCATTAAACTCTAATCTTAAAAACAGAAAGTGCATATAAAAATGTAAAACACAAGTGAAAGCAAGTATATTATTTTTTAAAACTTAGAACTGCAAACCAGCCTTCTACATTGGTAATAATGGGGGAGACTGCAATCAGGTTAGCAAAATAGGAAATTAGTCAAACACAGTAAGGTTAAACCTGATAAAAGGAACGCAACAAAACAACGAACCTGTCGGCAGGAAGCCTTCATCAGTGAACAAACAGAAAAACGAATAAAATTGAAAAATGTATAAAAAAATATAATGTAGCACTTAGCTTAGAAGTAGTGTCCAAGAGGGCAGCAAATCGCACAAATTTGCACAAATATTTTGCTTCCTGCTGACACGTTTGTTGTTTTGTTGCGTTCCTTTTATCATGTTTAACCTTACTGTGTTTTACTAATTTCCTACGTCTGTAAGCTGTTTGGACTAGTCGGGTTTTATATGTCTGTTTTTTTTTTGTGAAAATAGTTTAACCTACTGGCCCTTCATTATTATTCTTTAAGGTAAAGTAACATTATCTTGAAACATTAGAGACACATGATGTACTCCCTAAACTCAGTTGTGCTTCATTCCTGCTCAGTTGCACACCACGTCTAAAACTGTGTATTTTGAAAGTTAAACAAGGAAGAGTGCCATGATTTGTATTAAAATAAATTACGTTTAGCTCCCTACCAAAATATGCGTGCAAATATCACAATATCATGTAATACATTATAGGGCTCTGCTATTAATATCCCAGTATACTGCTACTTCATGGGGGGTTAGTAAAAAGGGAAAAAAAATGGAGAAGTCTGTTTTCTTTCACTGCCCCATTTCAGCACAAAATGTCTTTCTGTTTTGTTCCTGCGCCAAAGGCCTGGTTAACAAACATCCCTGATGAGCTAAGAAGTTGTTAGATTAACTCATGCTAATGTGTTTTAATTAGTTGTTAGTTGTTTTCGATTTTATTAATACATACATTGCATTTTATCTAAAGATTATTTACAACTCTGTGAAGTTTGTGGTAATTACTGATGACAAACCGACTGTGCCATCTCATGAAACAATTACAATCTTTTACAGTATGGCCAAAAAATTATTTTACAACTGTATACAAGCAATACAATGTTCATGTTGACCCTCTCAGCAGCAATCTAATGTACATGCAAGTTATAATTCACAGCAGTCCAACAGTTTAAATCTGTGTGCAAATCAAACCAGCAGCACAGAATGTATGCAGAGTAATCCTCTCAGGAGAGACATTTTCTATACCTATTTTATTCACTGTGGCCAAAATATAAATATATACTTGCCTTAAAGACCTATACACTTTCTACTATTTTATCTGCAGTGATGCATGCAGTCTCTTGTTATTGTCCTCATGTTTTACAAAGGGTTTTGTTTTAAAATTATAAATGACAGCTACCTTTCATTATTCACCTCTAATAAGCTGTTAGCACAGATGTTACATGACTTGTACTTATACTGATCAACGTGTTTCTTCTTTGAATAATTTTGATAAATGAGCCTCTTGAAAATGCATGTACCAAAGTGTACCTCTAATAATTGTATTTCTTTAAATTGTTCATCTAACAGTTTTGTTCAGTAACATAATCTTGGGGTATTTAAACCCAATATAGACAAGTTTTTCAAGCCAAACAGATGCAGTTATTGTCCATTGTAGATATCAAATAGATCATATTATCTCTTTTCTTGATCTAATTGAATATAAACATTCGAATATAGTTTACAATATTTCTGCAATATTAAAATAATTCTCCTACTTTGATAATTTTACTTTGACAATAGTCTTTTTGAAGTCCTAGAGTGAAGTTTTAAAATCATCATCTTACTACAATTATTACAAACTTGCATTTCATTTAGTTCCAAGATCATGCATTTCTTTTTTCTTTTGTTTCTAAACTAAATTCTTGTTGCTGTAAATAAACTTTGGCTCCACTGGGTTTAGTTGGCCTAAACTCTTCCTAAACTTTCAAAGCATTTATGTTTTTTTTTTTTTCCTTCTTTTTTTAAATTTCTTATTGGGGAGGCCATAATTTGACATCGTCTTATCTTGATACTCCTAATCATTATATTGGTTTAAACTATTAAAGAAATATGGAAAGGAAGAAAATAATAAAATACTCGTGCAGTGTTGCAGAATATCTGATACCATGATAGGCTTTGATTGAGTGTTTGAGTACCGCAACCGTAATTAAAATTCATAAAGTGTGATGTATTTTTAGCATTCACTTTATACTTTATTATTCATCAGTCAGTTTCTTTTTATTACATGAAGTCATGTCAATGAATGAAGTCACATATGTGCACAGCTATCTTGGAAATTGGATTCATACAGTGTTTGTGTATCGGTGACCAATTGAGCAACTGAACTTTAATGTTTCATCTGTAGGCTCAGATGTCTGCTGGTCATTTCAGCACACTGGCCTAAAGAAATAATTACAGTTGATTTATTGGCATAAATATGGGAAAATATTTCGGAATATGTAATAATTTTGTCAGATTTGTATTAATTCTTCCTTTTTCATGGTGTTGTGTTTTTTAAAAATAGTTTTGATCTAATTCGTATTAGCCATGGATCGATCAGAATGGAAGGATGTGGTGGAGCAGGCCAGGGCCCTACATGGGCTGTAGTGCCACCGATGATGATATCTAATTCGTATTAGCCATGGATCGATCAGAATGGAAGGATGTGGTGGAGCAGGCCAGGGCCCTACATGGGCTGTAGTGCCACCGATGATGATATCTAACCAGTATCAGCTTTCCTGCATGTATTTTCATTTGATTCTCTGCGTGGCAATGATTTTCTTTTCATTCTTCTTCTGAACACATCAATGAATTTAATCTAGTACTATTTTGTATAAAACATGTTCTAGTATAGCATTCCAATACTTATCTCAGAAGATGAAAAAAATGTCCACTGTACCAAAATTTGTTTGAATATCTGGGAAAAAAAAAATATTTTCAGTGTCCTTTTTTACTGTTTTACTTACCGTTTTTAAGGCTTTTGTTTTTCTAAAGTATGACTGTATGACTGTATGACTGTATGACTGTATGACTGTATGACAGTATGACTGTATGACTGTATGACTGTATGACTGTATGACAGTATGACTGTATGACTGTATGAGTGTATGACTGTATGACAGTATGACTGTATGACTGAATGACTGTATGACTATGACTGTATGACTGTATGACTGTATGCAATTTTTCTACAATCTTCAATATTTCCATCAAAATGGAAATGAAGATATTTATTGTTTTACACACCTCTTATCTTAATAACCTCTAAAAGTTGTAATTAATTAATGTATGTACAATGTGATCTTTAATATTTCTTTAATAAACTCTATCAATATAATGTGCCAATTGTAAAGTAGAATTAAGATGTTTCTCTTTATTTATATTTTACTATTCATCCTCAAATTTTTTACTGTGAATGTTACATTTCTTGTCCATACATTCCCCCACCCCCCAATTTTTTTAAAAATGTGTTCCTCTATATGCTTTATTGCACGCCTGTGTTATTGTATGGATATTATGTGACTTGGACAACATAAGTTGACTTCAAGATTTCAGAAAACTCCATGCCCATAAAATTTGCTTAAGACTTTTAGGAAATATTATTCTACGCCAACCAAAAAAGTCACACCCTTTTCATAGTTTTTTTTTAACTTTCATTTATATGTTTATACCCACATTGAGCTTGTAAATTACCTTCTTTTCTCAGTTTATGCTGTTTAAAGAATATAAAAATAAATATCTTTTAGGATCCACTCCCTTCTGCTATAACCTGCAGGAGCTTCAATCCAACAACTATAAACATATTATTTTGGATCTCCTAAACCCTCTTGCAAATATTGAAATATTGCATGTTTATTATGACATCATAGCACGGTTATCACTGGCTACTGCTCAGCTTAAAATTAAACAAAATGTTATGGGATTTCTGTATACAACATATTATAGGTTTGTACATTACGCTCCCCTGTATAAAGATTCACACAGCCATTTTCTTTATGAATAAAATTTAATCTGTCAATATTATTTCTATCAAAAGTCAAAACTGAACAAACACTTTATCTTTTGTAGACATCTGAACAGCACAGGAATTTCCGCTTTCAATTATTTGCCAAATTTGAAACTTGCAAGGGATAAATAAATATAGAGGAGCTGTTGACATAGCCTTTGCCCAGATATGAGACGGTCTTAAAAATCAGTGTGTGTGGTTTTTTTAGAGTCGATCTTAATGTTTTTTGGCCCAAGTTGTAGTTGGGAAAATAATTTATTTAAAAAAAAAAATTAATTTCGAGGCATTCATTTTTTATCAAACTAAAATAAAACACTGTTAAAATTTCTTCAACTGTATTTTTAAGTGAAGTCATTGATTTGACTGAATTAGACTTTAGCAGAAACATTATAGCATGTTGTTGTAACCTGGAAATAGAGCTTTAAACACATAGTCCAGTTTAACTTTAGGTCTCTGCAGCCCATGAGATATTGCATTATTTGTAGTCGGGATGTGTTTCACTTTAGGCCTCTGCAGCCCTTGAGCTATTGCAGTATTTGTAGTCGGGATGACAGATGATGTCAGCAAAACTTTTTTTTTTCCCCTGACACTGAATGGCAGGTTTGATTTCATTTCTGCCATTCAACTGAATGTATGCAACCCCCATTACAAAAAGACAAACACTCTGCACCCAAGGCAGTGCAAGACTTCTCAGCCCTAAGTAAATATAGAATAAGTACATGTTTTGTCTCCACCCTTTAGCATTTTATTACACATAAACCGCTTGAGAGCAATCACGGAGCTGTTTTAAAAATAGTCATGATTAGCTTAATTCATTTTCAAGTGATCTCAGGCAACAAATTTTATGGAGTGATTCCCATTGTTTGAATGGCGTACAAACTTGAAAACACTGAATACAAGAGCTTAACTTAGCCGAAGTGAGACGGGTAGGATAGTTACCTGCCGTGTGCAAATCTAGATTTCATGAAATAATCCCCCCCCCCCCAAAACACACACACGCACAGAGTTTTATCTTAAAGGCCAGTATGACACCATCATTTCAACAAACTTACTAGCCGGCAGTGGTTTTGTGCAAGATATAACAACAGTATTTCATAGTTATACAACAAGTTTTCTTGTATTTTGTTGTTGGTGTACAAGTTATGTACTCCTGCAGGTTTTCTTAGACATGTAGAGAAGATGATCATACCATTTAATTATAACAAATTATGTAGTGGAGATGATCATACCATTTAATTATAACAAATTATGTAGAGGAGATGATCATACCATTTAATTATAACAAATTTTACCCCAGTTCAGAATTTTCAATAAAATTTGTTTTTCAAAATGATACCCGTTAAAGTTAAAGAGACAAATGCAAAAAAGGGTCAATAATAGCTCTGCTGAAGTCAGACGTATTGGACCATCCGGAACTCAACACGGTATTACATATCAATAATCTAATGTAATAAATCATAGACTTTTTGGTGAATCCAGAAAGGAATTTAAAAAATTGGCAAATCAATTAATATATTACTTTAATTGTGAAATTTACATATATTTTATTTTCTATTTGAATAATTTGTTGGAAAAAAATTAGAATTACCTCTATAAGTTATTTTTTTTTTTTTTATTATTTATAATTGGATTAAAAAATAAGCATTTATTTTTCCAGGGGGGGGGGAAAAAACAGCTTTTAATATATCTTGTTGTATTCCTTGTCATAGTTCTGGTAATAAACCTGCAAATGTTATGTGATCCCCCCCCCCCCCCCAATCATTCCTTCACCTTTGTTTGTCTAAATATCTAGTTTTGACATTTTCTTTGGTACATTTATATCTCAGGGTATGCCAAGTTTTGGAAATGTATCTGATTGATGGCAAAATTAATTGATGAAATAATATTCCTAAGTTTTGGTACAGGATATGGATGAAGATTACTATCAGTTTTTGTTACAGCAGCAACATTTTTTGTTACTTTTTCATACAGCAGCAACATTTCTGATTTTTTTTTTTTTTAACTTCTCTCTCTTCTTTTTCCAATGCAAATGATAGGCCAAAGTGGCATATCTGAATTTTAATTATATTCCAACATCATTGCCATAAATGATAGGCCAAAGTGGCATATCTGAATTTTAATTATATTCCAACATCATTGCCATAAATGATAGGCCAAAGTGGCATATCTGAATTTTAATTATATTCCAGCATCATTGCCATTGTTTTTTTTTTCTACATTTCGAAAATAATATTTTTTTATTGCAAAGCCAAATTAAATTTTTTTTATAAGATTCAGTTTTCATATTTGAAGGGTGTATATTATTATGTTGTTGTTTTTTTTACAATTTTGGATAGTAAACTAGTGAGTAGTATGTTGGATGGTGAACTAGTGAGTAGTTTTTGGATGATGAACTAGTGCGTAGTATGTTGATGTTGAACTGGTAGGTAGTTTGTTGGATGGTGAACTAATAGGCAGTATGTTGGATGGTGAACTAGTGAGTAGTATGTTGGATGGTGAACTAGTGCTATTATTATGGTGGTGAAAAAGTTAAATACCGTACACAAGTTATTTGAATTTAAGTGCTCAGTCTGTTGTTTTCACTACAGTATTGCCCAGACGAAGTCACACAGGGGAAGCAGCCACTCCTTGAGTGGTGATAAGATACAATATCATACGACTTTACCAGTAAGAATGTATGTATGCGTATATGTATGTCACAATGACAGTCTCGATACAAAAGACGTTGACTTTTCCTGTATTTATGTATGTCACAGTGACAGTCTCGATACAAAAGACGTTGACTTTTCCTGTATATAGGTATGTCACAGTGACAGATTTTGTCTTTGCACAAACTTTTTTTTTTTTTTAAACCAATGCAATGTAAAAAGGCTTTTTCTTTCAGTCAGTGCTTCTACCCCGGCATTATAACACAGAGAACAAACTCTATCAGTGTACACAGATATGAATATATCACGTAACTATTCCATGCACTAAGTGGTGATAAAATAAGCTCATTTGCATGGTCGTGCTTTCACGTTCAGATAGGTATGGTTTCTTTTTACAAAAATGTTCGTAGTTTTTATAACGCTGTGCATAGTTCTTTTAAAATTGTGTGCTTTTTCTTTTTCAATGAAATGACCTTCTATACATTTACTTAATTATTCTTTTTTTTACAATAACTTTACCAAATAAGGATAATAAGTTAATTGAAATAGACATGTTTATTCTTATAATTTGCTAATTTTTTTCCAATTTTTTTTGCCAATAAAAATGAAAGCCTTGTAGGGCAGATTAAATTATAATGTGTTTTTTTTTTTTTCTTTCATCTCACTTTTCTCAATGATTTGTGTACAACAAAATAAAGACGGCTTTGTTTGAGAATGGCTGTTCAAGCGGTTCTGAGCATGTGGGTCGCGACCCCTTTGGGGGTTGAACGACCCTTACACAGGGGACGCGTAAGACCATCGGAAAACATATTTATAAGGTAGCAACAAAAATAACTTTATGATTGGGGGATCACCACAACATGAGGAACTGTATTAAAGCGTCGCGGCAATAGGAAGATTGAGAACCATTGGCCTAAGGTCTAATCCTCCGACCAGTGTGGAATCTGAGCGGGTGTTCTGGTCATCATGCTCCTTTTGTAACCATTTGCAGTCAAAATTTAGCGATCAAACATTAGACACGTCATTTTTACGATCTTATTATTTGAATTTGACCAAAGATTAAAACAACACAAATTATTGTAATACAACTATTTCAATTAAGTTAAGAATATTATTTTTGTTCGTTTAATTAATGTCTAAAGTAAGAGATTTGTGTTATTGTTAAAAGCTAATTAAAAATCAAAATCAAAATGAAGACGGCTTTGTTTGAGAATGGCTGTTCAAGCAATTATTGCTCACACCAACAATGCTTTCTATTTTAAGTGCTGAATAGTTAGATGAGGATGATGTTGACTTGTCTGGTATATCAGTAGCGTATGATGAAAATGATACATCAGCTACTATAGACTATGCCCATCAGGGGCGTCATTTCAGTGTTTTTCAGGGGAGGGGGAGATGGGGGGGGCAAACCAAAACTTTGGGCTGCTTGATAAGTTGTTTATTACTGGAGGCGCCACAGTACTTAGCAATTTAAATAAAATCTGCAAATTTTATGTTATAATTAATTAATTTTTTTTTGGAGGGGGAAGGTTAGAAAATATTGAAATAATTAAATAGGGGTGGGGGCATTGAAAGTTTTACAGTTATTGACAAAGGGTGGGGGGTGGGGTTCTAAAATTGTTGGTTGACATAATTAATGGACGCCCCTTGATCTCAGCTATGGAAGTCAATATCTCATACCCCATTTGATCTCAGTATTGGCAGTCAATATTGCAATACCACACTTGATTTTGGCACTTGCAGTCAATATCTCAATACCCCATTTGATCTTAATTCTGGCAGTTAACACCTCAATACCCCATTTGATCTCAGCACTGTACCCTGAATCGGGACACACAAAAGTGCAAAGTTTTTTTTTTTTTTCCCTTCTTGCCTTCATTGTTTAAGCTTTAATATGTGGAGCCTCACGCTAGTCATTATTATTATTATTTTTAGTTGTCTTATATAGCGCGGTACCCCAGCCTAAGGCTGGGCTCACCGCACTGTACATAAAAATATTAGGAAAAGAGACATAATCGTAACAATAAAATAAAATACATTTATGTAATAAAGAACAGCTGTATAAAGACAAAACAAAAACAAATGCATATCCACCCCAGAACGTGTACATGTCAAGCCATGGACGGCGGCCAGCAGCATTGTTTATCTGTCAGATGTGGGGAATCAGTCGGGGTAGTAGAGTTTAAAGAGATGTGTTTTGTGGGCAGTTTTAAAGGCCTGGGTGGTTGGTATATTGCGGATGTGTAGTGGCCTTAGAATTTTATTGTTTGGGGCGCAGAAAGAGAAAGATTGTTCACCATATGTTTTAGTACGTATCTTAGCAACGGACAGAATACGCGTGTCTGCGGAGGAGCGAAGCTGTCGAAGGGGTGAATAGACAGAAAGAAGTTCGGTTAGATAAGAAGGGCAGCAATCTGAGAAAAGGTTGTGACAGAGAACAGACAGCTTGTAATCAATGCGGGCCTGTATACGGAGCCATTGAAGTGAGTGGAGTAGTGGAGTGACGGGATCACTTTTTTTTGCCTTTAAAACTAGCCTAGCAGCTGAGTTTTGAACCTTTTGTAGTTTTTTCTATAAAGTGTTTTGATGAACCTGACAGAAGAAAGTTGCAATATTCAAGACAAGAGAGAACAATAGCACAGACTAGGTTTTTTGTTGCGCTAACTGTGAGGTAGTGGACGGAAAGCGGTGTATGCAGGACGACAAATGTGAGAGATATGTTTATCAAGATACATGTTGTTAGAAAGAATATAACCAAGATTCCTAGCAGAGGATGTAAACTGTATGTTGGAGTTACCTACATGAAATGAGTTGGGGAGAGTTGAGGTAGAGGATGATTTGTGATTGGTGAATGAGGAGTGCTTCCGTTTTGTCATCATTAAGCTTTAACAATTGCTGAGTGTCATCCAAGACTTGACATCATCACTGCACTCCCGCAAAGTCTGGACAGCCGAATCCACAAGAGAGGGATGGGTATGCTTGTATAGCTGCTTGTCATCTGCGAATGACTGGCTCTCAACGGCATGCCTCCCAACGGCATGCCTCCCAAGCAAGAGGAGCAGTGGCCTGGTATACAATGTGAATAGAACCGGGCACAAAACGCAAGTGCGTTTGCTGCGTAATATTTACGCTTGTAAAGGAGGAGTAGAAATATTACTTATTATTTAAAATTTTGCACAATGGACTACGATGAGTCGATTGTTTTGTCACGTGATACGTGTAAAAACAAGTAAAACTTCCGGTAGGCTGTCTGCAACACACTAGTCGCTTACAAATTTTTCTTCAAACAACTTTCCTCCTTTAATCATAACTGAATTATAATTATTGTCACATTTAATGAATGTCATTTATAGAAACGCGTGTATTCAAGAATATTTTGAAAAGTAACATTTTTTAATTAACGTTGGGGAGGCGCTGATGGAGACAAACATTGTGCTTTAAAATTAATGATGATGGCAATGGCTGATCAGCTGTTATCTGTTGTTATGTGTTGTCATGTGTAGCAGAAAGCCTACCAATGGCTGGTACGTATCACGTGACAAAACAAGGAAGTGACTCATCGTAGTCCATTCTCAAAATACTAAGGTTTTTCTCATGAAAAAAAAAAGTTAAAATAGTTATATTGAAATTTCTGTAACGTCCGCTTGCCTTATTTCTAGTTCCAATGAATGGGGTTGTATTATAGAGCCAAATTCCAATACGCGAATGCCTTTCATGGTACAGCCTTGATATGCATTTCTCCCACACGGCACGTAACATATCTATAGCTCTTTGGATGAGCTCACAATGACCAACCGCTGTGTTTGTTTGACATCTGCGGTCTGGGAACCGTTGATACAGTAGTTTCAATGTTAAATCGGATTACATATCTGTCAGGAGCATCGTGTGGTGGGGGGGGGGGGGGAGAAAATAAAAGACCCAAAAAATAAACATTGTGTACAATGGCGACGTGAAAAAATGGCAGACAAACACTGTTACAAAGGGCCTGTACTCCCGGCGAGCAGTGTAAGATAACTCCTCGCAAACAGCCATCGAATCATTGCTGGAGTCAGATAAATCCACCCAATGTGACAACTCGGCTAACTACGACTGACAATATTTTTATTGACATTTTCTTTTGTTATAATGGACGCCGCAGGAAACGGCCTGTCGTAATTTATTGCCAGGCCTTCACAAGGGATCAAAATCAAAGCAAAATCGGGCGACGGTGCTCAAGCTATATATCAACTATTAATAATTTAAGATTTTCGACGCATAGAAAAAAAAAAGAATTACTTTGGTACATTTTCTGTCAGTCCAACATTAAATTGAAATCTCAAGAATTAACAAACACATTTTTTTTCCGTGCGTGGTATTGAAAACCCTGTAACTTTCCAATAGCACTTGATTCATTGAAGTGACAGAGTAATGTAAGCCTACATACGTTGGCATTCAGGGACCAGGATTTTTGTCAGATCCCAACACGAGGATGTGATGAAAACCCTTGCAACCTCACCTGGTTTATGTTGCACTAGTGCCGTGTTACAGTGAGACAAATTGAGAACCTTTATGATACATTCTTGCCCTTTTTTTTTATAACCAACAGGTGGCGCCTGTCGTAAAAATAAATAAACATTTTCTCTTGAACAAAATAAGCCATGCAGCCTTTTTCTTAAGTTACGTAACTGTTTGCTTTACTCAATCAAATAATGGTCTTCAATTTTTGAGTATGTCGAACAATGTGTACCCCCGACTTGGGCGAGGCTCTGGGGCCCTCAGAGCGATCATCTGCTTTTTATTGAGTGATTGATTACAACTGGGGATTAAAATAGTATGATAAATGAGATACAGGGGGACCCTTGCATGCCTGGTGCGGTATCAGAAAGAACTTGAGACAATTTGTAGTGGCCTTTAAAGTTGAATTAACACAGTGCTTCTCAAAATTTTCTGTAAGATTTTTTCCAAAGCAGTCGGGTGAGTCCTGCAACCCTTGCGGCTGCAAGGCGCCTAGGACTTTTATGGGGGAAAGAGTTTTGATGTGTTAAAAAAATCAACAACTTTGAGTGCAAGGAGCACAAAATCTAAAAGTGGAAAGGTGCCCCCCATCCAAGAAAAGGTCACGTGACAGCTCTCGATGTACCGCGGGATTACGGTCTGGGACGTGACACGGCAATATGGCGTCTCTGCCAACAAACTATTTCTGCGCCTTAGCGAATTTCATTTTTTTTAAATTCATTCAACAATTATTACCCCCACCTTCTTCCTTCTCTCATCGCTGTGAGACAATAGTATTGTCATATGCTAAGAATTCAGCTAATATTACTTGAATAAACAAATTAAAACAAAATGAATTCTAAGTTGTTCTATTTTGAACAGATATAAAAAGTAGAACGTTGTAGCTCTGCAACGGGAAAGAAAAAGTTTCGCTATTCTTAAATGCATGTATCGAAGCCATTTCCCACACCTACAAAACGAGTATCTTTACTTTGTTTAACATATCAAATGATCAAATGGTTGACTATATACTAAATAAGATTATTCTATTTTTACATTAAGAACAAAAAAAATTCAGATTCTAAGAGACTGACCCCTCTGACTGTCAAAGACACGAAATCATATAACATATCATTAACGTTCAGCTAATTTTAACTCCAGATGTTGGTATTGTAGGTATGCTCTTTGGACTCCATAGACTAAACATGAATTCCACAGCCAGAGAAATCTCTCGCGAGAGTCGGCAATGATCTCTTGCTCGCACTGGACAGCGGTAATGTCTCCATCCTGATCCTCTTAGATCTCAGTGCGGCCTTTGACACTGTTGACCATCAAACCCTTTACAAAACCTTTGAAAATTAATTTGGAATTTCTGGTTCAGTTTTGGTTTGGTCCTACCTCTTCGATAGGACGCAGGCGGTCTCTTTCGATGGCTGTCTCTCCGGCAGTGCTGATTTGGTGTACGGAGTACCACAAGGGTTCGTTTTGGGCCCGGTTCTAATCACAATGTATACCAGGCCACTGCTCCTATTGCTTGAGAGGCATGCCGTTGAGAGCCAGTCATTCGCAGATGACACGCAGCTATACAAGCATACCCACCCCTCTCTTGTCGATTCCGTTGTCCATACTGCTGGAGTGCATTGATGATGTCAAGTCATGGATGACACCCAGGCTGTTGAAGCTTAACGATGACAAAATAGAAGCACTCTTCATTCACAATCACAAATCATCCTCTACCTCAGCTCTCCTCACCTCATTTCAAGTAGGTAACTCCGACATACAGTCTACATCCTCTGCTAGGAATCTTGGTTATATTTTCTAACAACATGTCTCTCGTTAATCATATATCTTTCACATTTGTCGCCCTGCATACACCGCTATCTGCCAGATCAGCTCCATCCGCCACTACCTCATAGTTAGCACAACAAAAACCCTAATCTGTGCTCTTGTTCCATCTCGTCTTGACTATTGCAACTCTCTTCTGTCAGACCAAAACACTTCATAGAAAAACTGCAAAAGGTTCAAAACTCAGCTGCTAGGCTAGTTCTAAAGGCAAAAAAAAACGTGATCACGTCACACCACTACTTCATTCACTTCATTGGCTCCCTGTACAAGCACGGATTGATTACAAACTCTCTGTTCTCTGCCACAACTTTTTCTCGAATACCTGCCCTTCGTATCTAACCGTACTACTCTCTGTCTATTCACCCCTTTGACAGCTTCGCTCCTCCGCAGACACGCGTATTCTTTCTGTCCCCATGACTCACACTAAACATATGGTGAACAATCTTTCTCTTCCTGATGAGCCCCCAAACAATGGAATTCTTTCCCACTATACATCCGCAATATACCGACTATCGAGGCCTTCAAAACTGCACTCAAAACCCATCTCTTTAAATTCCACTATCCAGACTGATTCCTACCGCCTCTGACCGATAAACGATGCTGCTGGTAGCCGTCCATTGCTTGACATGTAGATAGCTCTGGAAGGAGTGGGGTGAATATAAATGTTTTTGTTTTATTGTTATACCGCTGTTTTTTTAAATTAAATAAATGTATGTTGTTTCTTAATGACTTAATGTCATGATATTGTTTGCCTATATTTTAATGTGCAGCGCGGTGAGCCGCGCTATATAAGACCACTGTAATAAGACAAATGTTATATGTATGGCATCTTTCCGTCTACACTACAAGAGACGATAGATTTATCTTCTCTGATTGCAGCTCTTGGTGTGGCTAGTGAGACTGATCCTCGAGTGTCAGTCTCTTTTGCAAGTCCCACACACGAATCTGGTGGCGCAGTGTTGTCTGGCCTTTCTCTGCGCTCTCTTTACAGCCGCTTCCGCCCTGTAGAGCTCCTCGGCACGTAGTGATCCTGCCTTCACGATGCCCCGCCATGTGGATCGATCCTCCGCCAGGTCCTCCCAATTTGAGATGTTGATGTTGGCCGCCTTCATGTCTCTTTTGCATATGTCTATGTATCCGAGACGAGGCCGTCCAACTGACCTTGTCCCTGTCGCCAGCTCGCTGTACAGCACGTCCTTAGGTATGCGACCAGGTTGCGCGATTAAGAGTCTTTCCTGAACTTTATCTGACGTATATTTAAAAAAAAATTATTATTAGGAGTTTACTTAAGTTTCATGACAACGAAAACCTATTGCAGATTAAGTTACGAACATTCTTAGATCCATGTTTGTTGTACGTTTTGTTTTAATAATAACCTGACGAAGTTCTCGTGTCTTCTGTGCTCGCATTGTTAGTATCTCCCCGCTAATGACAGGAGCTCTGTGCTCGCGTTGTTGGGATCTCCCTGCTAATGACAGGAGCTCTGTGCTCGCGTTGTTGGGATCTCCCTGCTAATGACAGGAGCTCTGTGCCCGCGTTGCTGGGATCTCCCCGATAATGGCAGGAGCTCTGTGCCCGCGTTGCTGGGATCTCCCCGATAATGGCAGGAGCTCTGTGCCCGCGTTGCTGGGATCTCCCCGATAATGGCATGAGCTCTGTGCCCGCGTTGCTGGGATCTCCCCGATAATGGCAGGAGCTCTGTGCCCGCGTTGCTGGGATCTCCCCGATAATGGCAGGAGCTCAGCAATTTAAATCCTTCATACTAACTTAGCTTTTTATTCGTGTGTTCGCGTGTTTATGGCAAAATATTCGAAAGGCTAAACTGACTGGGATTCTTATAAAGTACGTTATTTGTATGAATGTTTTGTCAAATTTTGAGCATCCCCCCCCCCCCAATACCTCAATATACAATTTTATAAAGGATTTATTAAAAAAAAAAGTTGCTTTTGGTGTTTGTTTATTAGTATTAATTGTGTGTGTTGAAGAGTGGGGAGTAAGATTTTAAAAAAAATATCCTAGCACATGGTCATCTAGCCGCAGTCTGTTAGCACATATACAACAAGCCATTGTCTGTTAGCACACGTTCATCGAGCCGTTGTCTGTTAGCACGTGTACAACGTGCCAAAAATGCAACAGAAGGGGAGTAATCTGAAGTGAACTTAATGTTGAAGTTAAGTTTGCACCTACTAATTGTTGTTTGAGTGCTGCTTTATTCAACTTCCCTCGAGGCTGCCCATGGTTGAGCCCGTCACAAACTTTAACCTTCGCACTGCACAACTCAAAGCTCATCTTTCACAACAAACCATCTAGCGGGCATGGTAAATGGTGCACTGAAGATGTACTTTATGAGTGCTCGTAGTTAAAGTACTTCATCTACTAGTTCAGCGGTTCTCAACCTGTGGGTCGCGCCCCTTTTGGGGGGTCGCACGACACTTTCTCAGGGGTCGCCTAAGACCATATGAAAACACACATGCTCTGCAATTATGCAGTAGCAGCGAAAATAATTTTGTGGCTGAGGGGTCACCCCAACATGAGGAACTGTATTAAAGGGTCGCGGCATTTTGAAGCTTGAGAACCACTGTACTAGTGGGGGGAAGGGGCTGGAGGATGTGTACAATTAAACGAAAAGACTACTGTTTTTCAGACAGCTCTTACAGTCCAGCTATGAGAAGCATAGTTAAACAAGTGCGGGATAAGCTTATTTATTCCTATATATTTTGTCATCTACAACTAGATATTAGTCTGTCGAATTTGCATTGTTACCAGTGGCGAAGCAAAGGGGAGTGCGGACGGGGCGGCCCGTCGCGGGCGTCACTTTTTTTCCTTCCTGTTATGAGGGGCGGCATTTTTGGCCAATTGCAGAGTTTTTTTGTTTTTTTTGTAGAAAGTTTGATGGCATCAAAAAGCACGGACCCGCCCTGGACTGCGCTAATCCTGTCTAAGCCACTGATCGTTATCTCTTTTAAAAAAAAAGTATATATATTAATTCCTTCATCCAGGCATCCTGCTTGTGTTCAAAGAACGCCACTTGTGTGTACCAGAAAATAAATGAGGGACTGGGCTCAAGCCGTGCGAAGGAAATAGTGGAAGAAGAGTAGATTTAGGCTTGAAATGGAAATACAGAACAATTAAAATGATGTTTCGGCAAGATAATACAAGAGAATACAAGATAATACAAGATAATACAAGATAATTACAGATAATACAAAATAATACAAGATAATACAAGATAATACAAGATAATACAAGATAATACAAGATAATACAAGATAATACAATTTAATACAAGATAGTACAAGATAATACAAGATAATACAAGATAATACAAAATAATACAAGATAATACAAGATAATACAAGATAATACAAGATAATACAAGATAATACAAGATAAAACAAGGAATAGGAAATTCAAAAAAAATAAAGCATTTCTTCGAAGATCTCGAAGCCAGGCCGAATAATTAGAGCCAAACAGTCACTTAACGCTGACTTAACATCTGACAACCCCATGAGAAATTTCACCCGAAACAATAACAAATGCTTCACTGTGCCTCGGAGTAACACAGTGCATTCTTTCCACGCACCATAATCGCTTGGAACAACCTGGACAATACCAACTCGACAACGATCGAAAGCTTCAAGGCCGCCCTGGCATCTGCTAGGAGCCGTTAGATTGGCAACATCGCTTCCCCAACCGTTGCACATATGCCAGTTTATGGATGCAGCAACGTACCGAACCAGAACCAGAATCTCCATGTTTTTAACATAGCGTTCTGTGTTTAGGAGCGGAAGCGCTTTATGCGAAAGACGGACATTTCGTTGTTCAACAACAAAACGTGCGTACTACATACTTCTGTTTGCGTACTACATACTTCTGTGGTGCGTACTACATACTTCTGTGGTGCGTACCAAAAACTTCTGTGGTGCCATTTTGAACCCCATTCCACATTCTTTATTGTCTTCTCATACCATTCCGCCCCACTTTTCAATGCACCTCCCTAAAACCTGCCAACAAAAAAGAGAACTACAAATAATGTACAAAGATTTATTTTTTTTTCAATGAATGAAAATGCACTACTGTTCACTACTGGAATCTGAGTTTTATATTGTATCCGCCTCGGCGATTAAAAGCAGTCAGTTTATCGGGAGAATGATATGATAAAAATTGCTTAAAAGCGTAAGGTAGCATACAAGCAAGTATCAAAAAACCTCTAAACGCAGCCCTGCAATTGAGCCAAAGTTGAAGTGGCATACTCTTGGGAGTGCGTCATAGTAACACATCTTGGGAGTGCGTCAAAATAACACATCTTGGGCGTGCGTCAAAATAACACATCTTGGGAGTGCGTTATAGTAACACATCTTGGGACTGCGTCACATTAAGACATCTTTGGAGTGCTTCACAGTAACACATCTTGGGGAGTGCGTCATGGTAACACATCTTGAGAGTGCGTCATAGTAGCACATCTTGAGAGTGCGTCATAGTAACACATCTTGGGATTGCGTCATAGTAACACATCTTGAGAGTGAGTCATAGTAACACATCTTGGAAATTCTGTTCTCTCCATCAACAATCCGCGCATGCATTCCTTCATCTAAAGCAGTGGTTCTCAGCCTTCCCAATGCCGCGACCTTTTAATACAGTTCTTCTTGTTGTGGCGACCCCCAAACCCACAAACTTAGTTTCATTGCTACTTAATTAACTGTAGATTATATGTGTTTTCCCCATGGTCTTATGCGACCCCTGTGAAAGGGTCGTTCGACCCCCCCCCCCCCCAATGGCTCGCGACACACAGGCTGTGAACCTCTGCTCTACAGCATTTGGTCTTGTCTTTTAAAATCTCTTACGACCCGTCTGACGTTCATGTGACCTACATACGTGTTATAGGGCTTCGGCAATACATATTTTGACAAACGCACAAAAGGATAAAAAAAAACATTTTTTTTTTTTAAAGTGTGCTCAACCTCATTAAGTCCGTCATACGTCATGTTAAATTTATACAGTCCGTCATACGTCATGTTAAATTTATACAGTCCGTCAGATTTTTCTGTCACTTTTTGTTCAAATGTAGGAACAGTAAGTTTTAGGATTGGATCCAATGAGGTCTTATGAAGAATGTTTGGTAGCATAATATAATTTAATATAAAAATATCAACTGGGTCTACTCTATGAAACAAAAGTTGGCTTATTTTAAATTTTGATTAATGAGCTAGATGCAGTTCTGTTTTGACGACTGGATGTATGTGCTTACTGTTAAGGTAGGGAATAAAGCGATCAAATTAATTTAAAATCAACTTTTTTAAAAATAAGAACGGGTCTACGAAATAAATCCTGTGTATTCTAGCTTTAGCAGCTAAATAAATAAATAAATATTACGCTTCTGGTATGACTCGTGGACTGCTTCCTAATTTATTGCTTCCATTTCCGGTTCCTTTCTAGTCAGCAAATTAGGGATTGCGATTGTACTATAAATAATTGTATATGTTTGAAAGAAAGTATGGTTCGATAATGAGTTCAATAGCGAACAAAATATAATTCCCGATAATTACGCTAAATGATATATTTTTTTATGTCACGCAACTGCGTTTGGCGCGAAATATTTTATTTTCGGAAAATGAAATCGTCTCAGTTTAAGTATGGTGTACAATATATTTGGTTTAAAAGTGGTTTGGACATCAAAATATTTAATATAATTTATAAGCGTGAAATAAAAAGTGTGCAGTGAAGTATCATTGGGGGGGGGGGGTGACTTTAGTAGATGGGAAATTCACGCATTGCTGCAGCAAGTGTTTGTCGGGCTACATCTAGTATAATACATAATAATTTTAGACAAGATAGTAGTTTTTTTGGGTTTTTTTTTTTTTTAAAGGTTATTTTAAAAAATATTTACAAATAATTCACCCATGATCATTTTTGTTGTAGGATGTTTTCTTTTAACTCCTAGTAACTTTTAAAAAAAATATTTCAGCAAATGTATTTTTCTATTATTCTTTTTTCGTCTTTTTAAAAAATTAAATTTCTCAAATGTCAAAGATTATTATTATTTTTTTTTATAATACCCAAATATAAATGATCATCTCGTAGAAATATTGCATGCTTTTTCCTTTGAGCTTTCACTGAAATTACTTTATAAAACGAACAGGTAGATGTAAATATTCATCTCTTTCAGATACTCATATCATTTTGAAAAAACTAATTGAAATTGTTTCGATGACGACTTAATAGATTTTGTCTTACAGTATTCCTCAGACTTTTGCGTTCAAAGAAATGTTTTCTGCCTAGGGATTTCTGGACATAAAAATTAAGTGTTTATTTGCTGTAAAGAATTTTTTTCTTTTGTTTTGTAGCTTTAAGATTGTTTGTCGTATCAATTATTTTACTTCCACAACCAACTCCCCCACTTTTTCCCGCTAATCTTGCCTCCCCTACTTGGTGCTTTGTGTGTTTGTCGGGACACTGAAGCCTCAACTTCAAAAGGAAGTTATTGGTCATTTCAAATTACAGTGTGAACATTAAAAAAAAATAAAGACTTTTGATTACACCCATACCCCACCGGGCCACATCCATTGCACTCAGCCTCAACCTTCCATAAAAAATTTAACGGTATATTTGTTTTCTCGCCTGTTTGTCTGTTGTTTCCCCACTTGTTTGCATCAGTTCAGCCCGAGACTGTGTTAAAAATTCACCTTGTTTACACATGACGTTCTATCCGCGAGACCAATAGCTGGTGTTATATTAAATACTTCACAGTTTACTTAGCTTAAGTAAACTAAAAGATTCGGTGACATTAAAAGAATTCATGTTTCAAACTTGCATTTTTTTCCGAAGTGAGAAGTTGAATCAGACAGCAAAAAAAAAAAATTATTTGATATTTTACATTGGCGTACCTCCCAGAGCAGTTTTCATGTCTTTGATTAATGGCATACGCATCATTGGAGCAGTACGTGCCTCCAAGAGCAGGGCGTACCTCTTATGGCATATTGGTTTATTAAGATGCATTTTAACAGCTTTCAAGGCATATTGGTTTATTAAGATGCATTTTAACAGCTTTCAAGGCATATTGGTTTATTAAGATGCATTTTAACAGCTTTCAAGGCATATTGGTTTATTAAGATGCATTTTAACAGCTTTCAAGGCATATTGGTTTATTAAGATCCATTTTAACCAAAAAAAATATTAATAAAACGTCATTGCTTTGTTGTTTTGATTGCTGTAATGATTCGATATACCGAAACCAATAGGAATAAACTAGTATAACCAAACATGTGGAATAAGGTATTGAATTGTTTAGAGCCTCTAGAATCTAGAGTCTCATGCTATGACAATGTAACATTGACTAGACATATAACATTGACTACACGTGTAACGTTGACTACACATGTAATAACGTTGACTACACATGTAACGTTGACTACACATGTAACTTTGACGACACATGTAACGTTGACTACACATGTAACGTTGACTACACATGTAACATTGACTACACATGTAACATTGACTACACATGTAACATTGACTACACATGCAACGTTGACTACACATGTAACTGTAACATTGACTACACATGTAACATTGACTACACATGTAACATTGACTACACATGTAACATTGACTACACATGTAACATTGACTACACATGGTCCTAACATAGATCCTTTCTATTTAAACGTACGGTTGAGCCAGGGATAAATACAATCTTTAAGATATTAGCTGCAGCTAGTAACACTACTGGAATCCCTGAACGGGGATGACTCACCACTCACTCAGATGTCCGCCCCCCCCCCCCCGTCCCCCGCTTCCCCATTTAATAATTATAGAACATAAAGAGCTGAATAAGCATACATTCTCATTTTAATATTATAACCCAGCCCCCTCTCCTAATGGTCCTCAAACACAGATTTCTGCGAACGCCTATGAAATGACAACTAAATGATATAGTTATGAAACTGACAAGGAAAAAAGTTTAAGTGTTTTTGGTGTTTTTTTTTGGTGTGTGGGGGGGTGGGGGGTGGATCAGCCTTATTTATAAGGTATCGTTTATTAATTGCCTAAAATATCACGCAAATCTCTAGTTCAAACAAATTTACCTTAACAAATGATGTTTTTAAAAATTGATATTCGTAAATTGTTTTTAAAAAAATATAAAGAAAATAGGAAAAATCTGCACAAACAGAATACATCAATAGGAATTGTAACGTTCGCACATTATTATATTATCAATACAACTCCTTGTCATTTTATTTTGAAAACAATGAAACTCAAAGATCTCTGTTTTGCCGCAGATTAGTTTGTTTGTCTGCGGAGCGAAACAATTAAACAAATACGCATATTAAGTACTAATAAATGACTGCAACGAATTATTGCAAACACAATGGCATCAGTGGATCAGCCGGAGGTGTGTACGTACGAGAATGTTGAGAAATGTCAGACCGATCAAAAGGTGTTGCATTTGTTTTGACACCTCCAGCGTGAAAATAATGAAATAAATGAGGGAGTTGCATTCCAATAAGGGTAAAAAAAAGAGAAGAAAACAAGGAGAGACCACCGCCACATTTGTAAAATATGAGTCGCCGTCCTTGGTTGACGTGTCGGCGATTTGGTTGGATAGAATTGTGCAGATGACAAATTGCTTTGTATGGGCAAAAATAGTCATTTTAACTGGCAAAGCGGTGAAATGGACATTTTTTTTTTTTTACTTTCTTTACAAAAAAAATAAATCTATCTTCACTGACAAATGCATCAGAAAATCAAGTCAATAAAACTTTTTTTTTTTAAAAAGCTTGTTAAAAAAGACTTTCTGACAAAGACGAGTTAGAACGCACTAAAAAGTGGAAAATAATTTACAATTTCTCAAAATGCATTACGCATTGAAAGACTGTGCAGACGTGCAGAAGTGGACGACATGCCGCCAAATGATTCGAAGTGAATGTAGACGAACAGTAAATAAATTTTATTTCTAGAAACCTTGAAAATATTTCCCCCACAGATTTTCTTTTCGTAATCCATGTTGAGAAATTGTTGCAACGAGACTATCAACATCTTTCCGATGACCACTTCACTGGGCGAAAGTATAAAGAAAAAAAAAATCGATCCATCCACATATCTGCACGATTGGAAATGCTGGTAGACAGAAAGTCTTAAAAAAGAAATTTGTCCCGTTCAGGGAATTTTGTTGTTGTCATTGTTGTTTAGTGAAAATGATTTTATTTAGAATTTCAAATAGTGCAATAATCTCCTTTTCTTGACACACTTATAATCTCCTTTTCTTGACACACTTATTGTCTCCTTTTCATGACACACTTATAATTTCCTTTTTCTTGTCACACTTATTATCTCCTTCTCCTTGACACATTTATAATCTCCCTCTCTTGACACAGTTATAATTTCCTTTTCTTGACCCACTTATAATTTACTTTTCTTGACACACTTATAAACTCCTTTTCTTGACACACTTATAATCTCCCTTTTCTAGACACACTTATAATCTCCTTTTCTTGACCCACGTATAATATCCTGTGGGAGTTGGTAGCTAAAAATAGCTAAAAATAACTAAAAGTAGGAAGTGATAAAAATAAAGTCTGCATGAAAAATTAGGCTTTTATCTTCATATCCGAAGGAGATTGGGTATAAATGGTGCTGGTTGACCGAGTGGTCTAACCTTATTCAAACCAAGTAGCTGGTGGTCTGGAGTTTCAATCCCCACCAAAGCCAGCATCCCTGGGTGGATGAGACTCGTCAGCCCTGGATGGCAACTCATCTAAGAGAAGGCAAACTCTGAATTCAAATCAAGAGCCAGAATGATCAATAAATTGATCGTGGGCCCTCAAATATAAGAAGATAAAGTCTCTTGCTTGCCAGTAGGCGACTGAACTTGATGGTTCTATAGAATTTGGCTTAAATAAATCAAGCTTCAGTTGATGGCCGGCCAGCGGCGTATTTCATAAATCTGCGCGTCTGCTCATCTAACTCTTTGCGGTGAGATTGGATCGTATTTGTGATTGTTTTTTTAAATTAAATTTGATCTCCAAATGACCGAAGTTTTCATGATGTTTCCCTTTAGGAAAGCTGGTCCATGTCAACGCTTGAGGTTTTAAACAGTTGTCACTGAGCCTATGTATTGTACCGCCTTTCTTTGCATGGCGGTTAGAGAAGATTTGTTTTTCTCTTTGGAGTACGATCATCTGCCTTGTGAGAAAGCTGCCGTGTCCAAAGTAGATGTCTTGTAAGAGGCATGGCCTTCATGAGGGCTAAATAATGGGGGGGGGGGGGCGCCGCCAAAAATGTATTATTTATGCAAATTATATTTTCGGAAGGGCGCGCGAAAGTTCAGTCTCTGCCCCGATCAAAAATTATCCTTGACACGGCCCTGCCTCCATGCTGTCCAAACTTACTCCAAACTAACCTCTTACTAACATCTCATTGTTTTTTTTAAATGTAATTTAATTTAAAAAAAATTATTTAACTTTTCATTAATAATGGGACAGAAAGCAAAGAGACAGAGAGCGAGAGAGAGGGAGCGCGAGATATAGAGAGGGTGTGAAAGATATATATAGAGAGAGGGCGAGAAAAAGAGAGAGAGAGATTATTCATTTTAGCGTAACATTTTTTATAATTTTACAATCAAGCTGACGAAGGAGCAAATTTTAATACCACTCGATTTTATGATAATTAATAAAAATCCAACAATGTACAATTTTTAAATTCACTGGTTTAAAGTGCTTAGCTCATAAAAAATTGCTTTCAACGAAATTTTGAAGAGAACGAAAATAAGAAAATATAGGAAATATTTCACATAACATTAGTGTCGTTCTGCATAAGTTACGCTAATACTAATACTGTGAAATGATCTACTGCCATAACAGTAAGTTTGAAAAGAAAAGTTCTCCCCGGTACTAGTATGATAATATTTTTCTTCTTTTTCGTTTTAAATCGTTTTATGTGAACTTAATTTTTGCGAGTTTCATTGTGGCGGCAAAATCTTCGGACGGCTAATTGACCCACCTCCCGTCATTTTGTCGAGCTGACACTTGGTACGTAGACTCGTTGCCGATGGCAACAAATTCTTTCATATTTTCAGCCCAATCCCCTAAATTTACTCTTTCCTTTTTTTTTCAAGGGAAGATGAATGAAACATGATCAATTAGTGCGTGCTTTGGTATTGAGATTAATTGTTTTGCTATGTATTTGTGACGTCTTTGTGTTTAAATATATCTTTATTCTATTCTATTTTACATGCACAAAGTTTCATGAAAAAACATTCCCGTACCATAAAACAGCTGCTGCAATCACACACATGACTTATTGATAAATCACGTACAGTTACAATGTAAAACATGCATATAAAAAGGAGTCATACGAAAAAACTTTGTTTTTAGGTTTTGTTTAATTTTCTTTCAATTTCAATGCACACGGTGGAATTTGCCTCGCTTACTTGGGGACTAGATTACAAGATGTCTCAAAACTAAACCATAACTCGTTGCGCAAAACGTGTTAGTAATCTCCGCTGACAAGCTTTGAGCGCCCATACAGCCCAAACATGGGCCCGTTCTATTCACTAGGTAAGTATACATCCCTATCTGCCATCAACCGTTCTATTCACTAGGTAAGTATACATCCCTATCTGCCATCAACATTACTATTCACTTTTCTAGTTTATTTTTTTTTTAAATCTCTCCACCAAAAGTTAATGATTAGAAAATACACCGCTACTCTCTGACCTCCTAAATGTACCAACGCCATGACGCATTCCGTGGTTGCCATGACAATCATTTAGTCAGTGATAAAATAGTTTCCGTCTTTTACTTACGTGTCATTGTCTGACCTTGGGGAATATGATTATAACGGAGATTATATTTAATCGCCAAATTTAAAAAGAAATATCGGTTGTTGTTTTTGTTTTAAAACCACAGTGACTAAGATGCAGTTAAGCTAAGATGTTTACGTGTTTCTGCTTGGCTTAAACACCTACGGTAAATATTCAAGCAAATATTTATTTTTCAAAATAATATTTTGATGATAAATGAGCTTATTGAATGTTATCCTGGATTCGCTTACATCTTAGTTTATCATTAAAATATTTATGTCTGCCAGGTACAAAAAGAATTTCGGTAGACATTTTTTTTGTGGATAACTTTTCGTAACTATTTCGCCTGGCTCAAAAAACGTTATTTTTTGGTGACGTCTGTAAAACTTCACTCTAATGGGGGGGGGGGGGGGGGTGTCGATGACACACATATTCTGTCCAAAATATGTTTTGTTCATCTCAAACATAACTGTTCTAAAATAAAGTAAACATTAAAAAATCTGAGATTATCTATCTCCTTCGCGTGTTTGCATCGTTGCTCATTCAGCCAATGACGTCATTAAATTTTTTAGAGGCATCGTCGATAATAATCTCTAAAATTCCTAGAGTGTATCACATACTTCCTGGGGGTAACGTTCTCGTGTTAGATTTAAACAACTTACTCTCAAGCGTTTCTAAAGTAGCAAGCAAAGTCCTGAATGTCTTACTCTTTTTTAAAGAATAATTTTTGTATATTAGTTGATGAATTCTTCCAGCCGATACCTACTTTGTTCTGTCTTTTATTGTTACTTAGGATGTATTTTATCATATGTTTTTACTGTTTCAATCACATGGCTTGTACGAAGTATCTCTAATAACGTACGACTCTTGCTTCCTACATGACCAAGTCTTTCAGTTGGATCAAATCTATAAGGCACGGACGAGAGAGTGAGGCTGACGAACTGAGCGAATCCTCCTCACTTTAAACCAAATTACAGCTCAAGTCAAGGCCGACCACTCAAGTCAAGACCTATCACTGAAGTCAAGGCCTACCAATCCAGTCAAGACCTACCACTCCAGTCAAGACCTACCACTCCAGTCAAGACCTACCACTCCAGTCAAGACCTACCACTCAAGTCAAGGCCTACCACTCCAGTCAAGGCCTACCACTCCAGTCAAGACCTACCACTCCAGTCAAGACCTACCACTCCAGTCAAGGCCTACCACTCCAGTCAAGGCCTACCACTCCAGTCAAGACATACCACTCCAGTCAAGACCTACCACTCCAGTCAAGACCTACCACTCCAGTCAAGACCTACCACTCAAGTCAAGGCCTACCACTCCAGTCAAGGCCTACCACTCCAGTCAAGACCTACCACTCCAGTCAAGACCTACCACTCCAGTCAAGACCTACCACTCAAGTCAAGGTCTACCACTCCAGTCAAGGCCTACCACTCCAGTCAAGGCCTACCACTCCAGTCAAGACCTACCACTCCAGTCAAGACCTACCACTCCAGTCAAGACCTACCACTCCAGTCAAGACCTACCACTCCAGTCAAGACCTACCACTCCAGTCAAGACCTACCACTCAAGTCAAGGCCTACCACTTCAGTCAAGACCTACCACTCCAGTCAAGACCTACCACTCCAGTCAAGACCTACCACTCCAGTCAAGACCTACCACTCCAGTCAAGGCCTATAACTCAAGTCAAGACCTACCACTCCAGTCAAGGCCTACCACTCCAGTCAATTCCTACCTTGGTCATCTTCACATGCGATTGACGAACAAAAATACTTACCAATATAATCAAGTACATCCTCTAACATATCTTTCACTTTTAAGATAGTTCTACAAGTTCGCGGTAAAAATGTTACAACCATAAATGTGACTGCATAAATGAATTATTGATAAGTTATATAGTTGAAAAAAAAATTACATTAACATTTGTGGACAGTTCATTTATAATTACCTCAAAGGCTTAATTGTTATTTTCCAGGAATGCACGAATACATTTTATTTTATTTTATTATGTTCGTTCGGCCATCGACATGATGAGGACCACTGTATTCATCCAATGGTTGCTGCGTCAGATATCTGACAGTGCGAAGTTGAATTGTGAATTGGTATTATAGGCTCTTGTTGAAAATTCAAATGTCCATATTCTGGTTCTGGTAGGGTACGTTGTTACATCCATGTACTGGCATATGTGCAACGGTTGCTGCCGTCCTAACGGCTCCTAGCAGATGCCAGGGCAGCCTTGAAACTTTCGATAGATGTCGAGTTCACGGCGGTATTGTCCAGGTGGTTCCAAGCGATTATCCACTAATGCAAGCTATGCTTTTAGTAAAATAAAGAATACATTTAAACGTCACCATCGTGTCAACCATAGCGGAAAGACTCATTTATATGCTTTAGTCTAGATTCCACAATTATGCTTAGACTAATCTTCCACATCCTGTGTCTACAGCGGATACATTTTATGAGCAGGATTTGCGCAGCTTCAACCAAATTTCGCACAAAATCTTGACATTATTCGGGCCAAATATTAAAAAAAATAATTCCCCACCGATCAGAGGGAAAGTTCTCAGAGAGCTGAAAAAATGTTGGTGTCTTCCACATTGTGTCTTAAGTTATAAATGTGCGCATTTTCCCGCCGCGCTGTGACGCAAGTCGAGCAGACGAACGTCATACAGTTGAGAGTTGTGCTTTAAAATATCGCCATTTATCAACCAGACCAGCACAGGAACTGGACCGGTATCATCACTGCCGCGACTTGGTGTTTTGATTTTAAGATACAAAACAACGACTCGCTGTCTCTCGGCCTTTGTCCAATCAAATGTGGGGTTTGACTCATGACTTTGTTTTTGTTCGAATGTATCGTTTCGTTTCTTTTCTGAAGTTCAAAGTTTAGTGGGTAAAGCACTTCTTTTTAAATCCGCACCGTACAGATTTTGTCAGATAAATTGATCGGAATAGGATTTTGGTTAAAACATTTGAAACTGGAGCCAAGTTCCCGAAAATAATATTGAACTCTGCTTAATACAGTGGACAAAATTTTCCACACACAAAAAATTAATATATTCCGGAATCATCAATGTTGTATAATTACCCAAACAGTCATCACAAACAACAAAAACATCACGAACAACAACACAAACAACAACACAAACAAACAAAAACATAATCATATCCTGTTTGACTTGATGTGCCCAAAGCCGCTTGTCTATATTCAGGTCCTAGAATGTATTTGTGCATTTTGTAAATAAATAGTGGATCTAGATTATGTTTAGGCTTGAAAAGAAAAGACAAGACAGTAAAACGGATGTTTCGGCATGATGCCATCTTTAGAAAAACAACACGCAAAAGTAGCAACAACAGAATCTTTAAATTCAAAATAGACATAGAAATGTATGTTTTTGAAAATCTCAATGCTTTCAGTGTGGCTCAATGTTTAGAACAGGAAGTACTCTATGCCAGTGTTTCTTTCAGGCATAACTCCGGGGGGGCACTGCCTGCCCGGAGCAAGTCAAGTGCCCCCCGGGGGGAAATGTGTAAGAAAAAATAATTTTAAAAAAAAAACTACTCTAAATTTAATTTTTATAAAATTTTTAAAAGTTATTGAAATGTGTGCCTTTAATCGATTACAATTATTGGAACAAATAAAATATCGCTTTGTTCGATATATATTGATGATCCATAGCGTTCAGGTTAATCTTGTTACAGGCTCGCAGAAATCGATTATAAATATGGTATTGTTTTGAAAATTGGCCGCTCCTGATCATAAGCTAAATCTTACTTTTTCTGATTCGCAGATATCGGTATCTTTTATTTAATTACATTTTGCAGCTGCAAAAGTTGAAAGACTTTTTAATAACCCTGTATTAAACTACCTTTTCATCGATATAAATGTCTGTAAATTAAATATACCGGTAGTTCTTGCTAAGAAATAAACATGTGCAATCTGTTTTCAAATGATATTGTAAAATAGTATCATGCTTGAAAAAATCATTTTTAGCAAACATTTTAATGTAGTAGATTCCATAGATGTATGCTGACATAGATAAAATGAAAATTTAAAAATAACAATAATTATAATTTTAAAACAAAAAATTTGGAATTTACCGGTTACATACAATTAGTGGACATTTCATCATAATTATTAAAATCGAGTGTTTCTAATTTTTTAACACAGTTTCGGGAACAGAGTAAAATGATTTAAAAAATAGTCTTTATTTATTAAATCCCCAATGACTTTTCTCTGTTAATATAATAATAAGAAACAATCTTCCCCAGCTGTTTGAACTATTTTAAAAAAATTATTTTAAGATGATAATCCAGTAGAAAGAATATAATATATATTTAAACAACGAATAAAAAAATCGAGTATTTCGATTATCTTGTAAATGCCATTTTTGGTAGTAGTTTAAAAAAAATTATTTGGAATTGGTAAAAAAATAGTTTTCAAGTATAATATCGAAGAGGCAAGTTGTAATGATCTGAAGCAAATTATAGTAGTCTAAATTTCTTAATTAACATTTCAATCAACTGAATATTGAGATTGAGAATTGAAACATTAATTTTATACGGAAAAAATCACACATTAATAAATATATGATTCTTTTATAAACAATTCTTGAATTCTGAACAATTATGTCGGTTACATATGATTTATAAATAAATACCAATTTTGAAAACCCATAAAGATATAGTCTTTAGCCCTTTGTACAGAAAAGCTTTTTTTCTTTTTGACTTTGGTGAAACTTGGAAATATTTTGAAATAAACGTATGTTTTTGGTTTTTCTTTTTAGTTCAAAATGTAAAACTATTTTAGCATTTCTTTTTTGTGATGGATACCTTTTTGGAAGGAATTTTTTTTTCTTAATTTTACAAATATTTTTAGTAAATTCATTATTTTTATGTAGTTGATCCCAAAAATATTTTAAAATAATAACTTTAAAAATAAATTACTTTTCAATTTTAAAAAAAATGTTTGCATACCACACTTAGTCAAGCAGAGACGTCGCTTGACTTTTTATGGCACCCGTGCTACTTTTCGGTTTTTTCCTTCCCTACCTAGCAGTAAAAGTTGATAATTTAATGTAATTACAGCCCAACTTTAAGCCCCTAAAATATACGAGGCCCCATGCAGCTATGTGGGTTGCAGACCTCACACGATGGCTCTTAGGTCAAATGACACCTAAAATATTAACTAGCATCTCTCCCGTTGCTCTACAGTTAAGTGTTTAATGATGCGAAACTAAATTTAACTACGGTATGTAAAAAAAAAAATGCATTCTTGCATTTTGAATTTATCAAAAAATTTCCGGGACCTATAAAGTTTTAAAGGGCGAGTCTAAGCTAAGGAGTATCTCTCGATAAAAAAACATACCCTAAGGGCTCCCAATTGGACTGAATTTATTTAATATTGTGCTGGTGGAAGAGTTAGTGATGTCCTGTTATTATCGTTATTTCTAGCGCTTCCCACCAAAATATCTGAAATGTTTACACCAGTGGCGCTTCATCCCATTTAGGGCCCTGGCCTGCTCCACTCCATTCTTCCATTGGGATCGATCCATCGCTTTACAACTCCATGTGCGAACCCCAACCTTTGTAAGCCATTCACTACATCGTCAATCCATCTCAGTCTTGGTCGACCGGTGAGCCGTCTGCCCCTAGGTTTCTGCCTGTAGATCGTTTTTCTTGCTCCAGAATCCGGCATCCTTTCAATGTGTCCTGCCTAGGGCAGTCTGCCCTTTTTTATATTGTTGTGACTATGGATGGGTATTTGTACAATTGATATAGCTCTTAGTTTGTACGGATTCCTAAAAACAAAATTGTCTATCATCGGGTCATATATTTAACAGGTTCTCTGCTTTTCTGGTAGGAACCAAGTCTCACTACTGGTCTTGTGATAGTGGTGTATACTGCCTTCTTTGTTCCCTTAGCGAGATTTTTGTTTTGAAGTAGTTTTTGATTTATAGTCACCCCTAGATATTTGAACGTAGCTACCCTCTCAAAGGCGTAGATGTTCATATTGATGAAGTCATCAGTGCGTATTTCCTGACATTATCATAAATATTGCCTTCGCTTTATTTACATCAAGACCAGCTTTGACCGTCACATCTTCAAGTTCCCTGAAAGTTTTAATTATATCATCAATGCTGTTTCTACCAAGTAGCGCTATATCGTCTGTGTAGGCCAGGTATTGCAGTGGCTGGCTTTATAAAGTTCCTTATGGTTGTTCTGTACCACCTCTCAGGTGCTCACACGTATGTTTCTAATGCTTTTTCTAAAGTGATGTTGAAAATGATACACGGATTTCCTTGTCTGAGGCCCAGATTGATTGGGAACTCCCTCAAGTACTCCCTCTGTACTTTGAGTCTACTTTTGTAGTTATCCATCGTCATATGTATGAGTCGGGTAAGTTTGTTAAGGACTCCAAGTTCCAGCACAGCATCGTTCATGTATTTCCTGTCTATGCTATCATAACCTGATTTGTAGTCCAGATATAGTTGATGTATGTTGATGTATTCTTCGCATTTTTCTACGAGACATCTAACAGTAAATATATGAACGTTTGAAATGCCCCTTCACACATTGTCTTAAAGATACATTGAATACAGTGCATGATACCCTTACTAGGAAACTCTTGTTACCAGTGAAATATCCGCATCAACACCAGGCACATAAACTTTGCAAATCCCATCTACATTCATAGGAGCCATAATGATCAATAAATTGATCGTGGGCCCTTAATAGACAGAAAAAGAAGAAGAAATTTAGTTTGTGTCTGGCACTGGTCGCCATAATGCCTCCCCCGACGCTTGAAAAATTATTTCCCCCGATCAAATGAAAGTCTTATCAAAACATTCGAATCATGTATACTCCAAAATGCACCTTTTGATTGTTAAACAATCACACATTTTCTGCTGCCCTACTTCCCGATAAAAATGACTTGCCATGACAGCCAAATTTGGTGCTGATATATACTGCCCAGCGGCGTGCCTAGTGTTAGCGCCACCCTAGGTGGGTAAACTTTTTTGCTACGCTACCTTTCTCGATAGAAACTCTGCAGATGTCCGTAAAATCCCGCCGCTCTATGTAAAGAAAAATGACACCTGGGAAGACCAAATGTTCGCCCCCCACACTGCTACGTCACTGACGTGAGTCTTTGATGACAGGGGACAAGATTCATTTTTACACCCCCTTCAGCTAAACTCTGAAACCTATTATTTTCCTCCATTAACACAATGCCCATTAGATGCCCCCGCTAGTCTAGCGCCCCGGCGACATATGTCCCATCTGCCACCCCTTAGCTACGCCTCTGGCCACTGAAAAACTGGCACTGCCCCCCCGAACGTCAAAAGTGCCCCCTCGGGGGAAAATTTCTGAAAGAAACACTGCTCTCTGCTATTATTAAAAAAGGAAGTTAAGTTGTTCAAATCCATAACTTGCGTCCCACATTAATCCGTGGTGTATTCTAATGCTCAGCTCACGATCAAATGTTTATCAAATATTCTATCATACATTTAATGCGATTTCATTCTGAAGCTTTATCACAACTTTCAAATTACTGTTTGATCAAATTCTCATTTTTTTTCCCACACACAAAAAAATAACAACACAAAATAGTGCGTACATACAAAACTTTGACGCAGTGTTGACGAAAATTTGATAGGGTGAACTGAGCATAAAAAGCTAAAAGAATGTAAGCATTAGTAATTTAACATTTTAAGTGAAGAAATTGAGGGAAATTAAGGCTCGCTCATATGGTGCTAAAAAATCCTCTTTTTTTTCATTCTTCTCTCTCGCTGGTGAATTTCTGCAGTAAAGTAGAGTCGTGATGGAAACATCTGGTGTGCCCTGGTGTTCACCTCCTTGAAATTGGATGCGCCCGGGGAATGGCTCGCTTGGTTCAATATCTCGAAAATGTTCACTGAACCTATCAGATAGCCTACTTCCCGTCTCGACTATATAACATCTTCGGCAATCGCTGAATAATACATGTGAGGCCTTCTTTTCGGTGTAAACTTTCCGTTAGGGAAGCCAGTGTGTTTATTTTTCGGTACAAAGGTGCACGCCCTACAACGGCTTCTTGAACATGGTTTAGTCCCAAAGTGAGAGGGGGTCCGCTCGAAAGTGACTGTGAACCCAGAAGGTCACAAATACTTCTTTATCCTTTCTGATTCCGGCCCAGTGTTCAAAAATAATTTCCAGCCATCACGAGGCAGTTGCAAAGAAAGCATGGTGTCTTCCACATTGTGTATCATACTGTTGTAAATGTGCACATGTCCCCGTGTGCAATGGACGTCAAATGGTTGAATGTTATGCTGTAAAAATAAATTAATAAAATACCAACAAATGCGCTCCACATTTTCCTGTGGTGCGTACCATCAATGTACTATTTTAAACGACGAAATTTGAGAATATGATTAGAAGTGGAGGGAGATTAAGGATCGTTAGTTAGCGAGCACCAGCGTGCCATACTTTTCGGCTCCTTTGATGTCCAAAGAATCCAGCAAGTTTGTAGTCAAAATGGTCTTTTTACTCTCCGCCACGACACTTATTTCTAAATATTGATGGGCACAATGTCAGGCTTTGGGTCTCGGCACGCCCCTTGGGGCTGATAACGGAATAAAAATAGTTAATGAAATACTTAATAAGGTCAAACAAAAAGAACAATAATTAATAAATTAATCATCACTCCCTGGTGCACGTGCAAGGGTAATTATGACCCCCAGTCCTCGATGCAATGGTCATTATGTCCACCAGGCCATTATGTCCACCGGGTCATTATGTCCACCGGCTCCTAGTGATCAATGCTGATGCTATATTTGGTGAAGAAACGGATTTGAGCTGAGACATGCGGATTAACTACATCAAGTTGCATTTATAGCCAAGTTCTGCAAGATCTTGCTAACCGTATTTGCGGCAGCAAATAAGACTTCTGCGGCAGCAAATAAGACTTCTGTGGCAGCAAATAAGGCTTCTGTGGCAGCAAATAAGACTTCTGTGGCAGCAAATAAGACTTCTGCGGCAGCAAATAAGACTTCTGCGGCAGCAAATAAGACTTCGTCTCATAATACGACCAAGACAAATAGCGTCACCCTTTGCTTTAGGGTCTTCTTGTGATTGAACATGGAGGGGTAGTACTGGACAAGGAGGGGTAGTACGGGACAAGGAGGGATAGTACGGGACAAGGAGGGATATTACGAGACAATGAGGGATAGTACGGGCCAAGGAGGGATAGTACGGGCCAAGGAGGGATAGTACGGGACAAGGAGGGATAGTACGGGACAAGGAGGGATAGTACGGGACATGGAAGGATAGTACGGGACAAGGAGGGGTAGTACGGGACAAGGAGGGGTAGTACGGGACAAGGAGGGCTAGTATGGGAAAAGGAGGGATAGTACGGGACAATGAGGGATAGTACGGAACAAGGAGGGATAGTACGGGACAAGGAGGGATAGTACGGGACAAGGAGGGATATTACGGGACATGAAAGGATAGTACGGGACAAGGAGGGATAGTACGGGACAAGGAGGGGTAGTGCGGGACAAGGAGGGATAGTACGAGACAAGGAGGGATAGTACGGGACAAGGAGGGATAGTACGGGACAAGGAGGGATAGTGCGGGACAAGGAGGGATAGTGCGGGACAAGGAGGGATAGTGCGGGACAAGGAGGGATAGTACGGGACAAGGAGGGATAGTACGGGACAAGGACAGAGCGATCTTTTAATTATCTTGTACATCCGAACATGGTTTAGATTTGAAATTACGAACTACGACGGCCTGACTACATCAATAGTATATTATAAAGTCTAGGCACGGGGCCTCCATTGGCTTGGTGGTCGCCTGAGGAAAGCATCCATCAAACAAAACACGCAATCCTACCCAGTGAAGACTTCATGATACACAGATCATACACTCCTACCCAAATGAGGATATCATGATATCATCCAATTTAAACAGATCTTGAGATCCTACCCAGTGAAGAGATATCACGATATCCCTGTCCGTTTAACAAACCACATTATCAAATACGTTAAACATGTCACATTATCCTATCCATTTAACACAGATCATGTTATCCTGGCTCTCGAACAAGTCAACTCCATTTACGCCGCTGCCGAGAACGATCCTGGGATACCAATTTCTATAGTCCTAATTTTAGGCAGCATTCCCTCTCGGCGTTGCCAAACAATGAGAAAAGGAGGACTCAATGAAACTCTCCGAACCCTTGATCCTGTTTGGGCCAAACAACCAAATATTAGAACACGCGACAAGCTCCCGGTGAATAGATTAAGGGAGCTCCCCTCAGAAAATGCCCTCACACAAAAGATTAGGCTACAAGTATACAGCCAATGACGTGTTTACGCCGAGTTTCTCTTTCGGCGGTCTCCAAGTAGGCCACAGCACCTCATTTATCACCCCGCTATCGCATTACCTCCGCACATATATAAATGAATCCTAAAGCGGGATATAGCAACAGTTAAGACGCTGTAATCTGCCCGACTGATTGTGATAACCGTGCAGACGTGGAAAGAAAAAAAGAGAATCGCTCTTCTTGTCTAGAAGGTAATATTGCCCAAACACGCAAGAGTTACTCTCCTTTAAGATTGTAAAACTTGAAGCCGGATTTGGGTGGTTAGCGATATTTAAAAAAACAAACCAAAAACAAACAAAAAAGAATTAATAATTCTAGCGCTTTCTTGACAAATTTGAGAAAAAAAAAGTGACGCGTTCTTCAGTGTTTCTCAAAATGTGAATTTTTAAAAATAAAATTGCGCATTGGGAAATAAGATAATTAAAAACATCTTGTTTGTATGATAAACAAGATGAGTAAATAAGTAGATAACATGGAATTTAATAACAAAAAAAAAGGATAATTAATATTAAATAACAAATTAAGGTTAGACAAGTCTCACATTCTGGCTAAACTAATACATCTCGCGGGAGCTACATACGAATGTTTTGCTGATAGATCTGAATAAAGTGATATTCGAGAATGGCTTATAAATTATATACATAAATTATTTATTTTAAAGCTCTGTGCCAATAAAATAACTTTTCAGAGCCTATTAAATACTGCCACGTGGCAATTAATCCTTTTTTTATTTTGCTTGGTTCAATTTAAAAAGAATTTAGAATTATATTTTTTTTTCAAATTCGTATCACTTTTTTTTTTTTTAAGTCACCTCCTTAAAATGTATGCTAAAGAATACAGCCCTCGTCTGTTTCGTTTGAGAGTCTTCTTTCTGTAAGAAACCCTATCAGGAAGAGTTCCATTTCTTTCACTTGTAAATGACATAAAACAAACCAATTTAAAAAAAAAAAAGATTACATTTTTTTTTAAATTATATATTTTTCGTCGTGGTCAAAAGCATATTTCTCGAGTGTTTCCTGTTTATCGCTGGCATTATTTATTCTCTCTTCCCTTTGTTTAGACCAAACCGCCCACGAATCACGATCTTAAGTTCTTTCCTAAGCCTCACACACGCATCACGTATCAGGGCACATACTTCAATGCCAAGTTGTTGTTCTCAGAATTTCAAATGTTTTGGTTGTGTGTAGTTTTTTTTCCCGCCTGAAAGTTAATTTTTTACTCTCACTGTGAGTGAACGGAATAAAGGTTGCTCCGCTTATAATGTGACGATGTGTGATTTCTTTCGCTGTGATATTGTTGTAAACTTGGGTCATTACTGAAGTAAATCAAAGCATACATATAAATCAGAAACATTTCTTTGAAATACAAGCTTCGTAACTCAGTTGTAAAGATACAAATTGATATTTTCGAGGCACATTGAATAACAGCTTATAAGTGCACTTCATATTCTAACAGCAACGCTTCGCTATCTGAACATTTTTTATTACTCTTACTCCAGGTATGTGACTCAATTAAGCCTCACAGCTTGGTCACAGCTTGGTCACAGCCTGGTCACAGCCTGGTCACAGCTTGGTCACAGCTTGGTCACAGCTTTATCACATCTTGGTCACAGCTTGGTCACAGCTTGGTCACAGCCTGGTCACAGCTTGGTCACAGCTTGGTCACAGCTTGGTTACAGCTTGGTCACAGCTTGGTCACAGCTTGATCACAGCTTGGTCACAGCTTGATCACAGCTTGGTCACAGCCTGGTCACAGCTTGATCACATCTTGGTCACAGCTTGGTCACAGCTTGGTCACAGCTTGCTCACAGCTTGCTCACAGCTTGGTCACAGCCTGGTCACAGCTTGGTTATTGCTTGTTGCTTTTTTCTATGACGTAAAAATAAATTTTCGAGTATCATAAAAATCGAATTCATTTTCTCGACGCCAACTTTGATGAAAAGTTTGACATAGAAAACCGCATTTCAATTTAAAACTCTCTCTCTCTCTCTCTCTTTCGCTCTTTCTCTTTCTCTCTCTCTCTCTTATATCCGCATATCTTAGTTAACTTCTATTTGAAACTCTCTCTCTCTCTCTTCCTCTCGCTCTCTCTCTCTCTCTCTAACACACACACACACAACCACATGTCTGAGTTCACTTCAATTTAAAACTCTCTCACACAACCGCATGTCTGAGTTCACTTCAATTTCAAACTCTCTCTCACACAACAAAATCTGTTATTTCATTCGCCATGCTGTCTATGTAATATGCGTAATCCGTAATTTTTTTTTAAAAAAGCTACCAGGAAAGGTCTACTTATATACATGGTTTTATGTAGCCCGCATAGTTACATTCGTACCCCAAAAGGGATAAATCCTTTGAACATAATGTATATTAAGAAATAGCCTGTACATAAACCACTTGTTTCCATGTTATCTTCAGACAACAATCTCTGTTGACAAGTGAAAAGTGTGGCCGCTTGTTAAAATCCTTCACTTGCCCCCCACTTGGTCGCCATGGCAACACTAAGATACTGGGTACTGGGCCTCGTGCTACTTCAGGTTATCTTGCTGTCGCTCGGCGCCCGCGCTCCTCCCCCTGTGAAGCGCCCGCCCAGACTCCATCCGAAATTTAAGCCTCACCTGCCGGAGATTCACAGACGACCACCGAGGAAGACCGCACCACCGCCAACGACGGTAGGACCCTTTTTTTCTATGTGGATAACATTTTAGTGTAGATATCTATACGTTTTTCCGGGGAAGTATCTTTGCTAAATGCTAGCAGGGGCGAACTCCCAATAGCGCGCCCCTTAACACATGCAAACAGGTATCATTTATATATTATACATTGGCGTAGCTGGTGTTAGTGCCGCCCCGGGGCAGGCCAAGATTTTTACCGCCCAAATTCCAGGGGGGAAAAACGATGCATTTGGCAGAAAATGCCGCCCCCCACCTCTTTGATATATTAAAAAAATACCGCCCGGATGGTCTGCCCCCTCCCCTGATGTTATATACAAGCTATTAAAACGCTACCTGGGCGGTCGCACCCTTCTCCCCACCCTGGTTACGCCACTAATTTATGCAAGTAACTATAGATATTCCACACTGAACATTAATGATTAAAAGCCACCGATTTTGTGATTAACTGTTTTCAATTCAGAGTCCCCAAGTATTTAGCCCCCCCCCCTTTCCCCCACACAAAATTATGTAATTTAACTTATACCATAATATAATTTTCAATAACCACACAGGTATTCGAAGGTTTTTATACAGGTTTTTGATATGACACTTTAAAACGCCGTTCATGTTGGTCATTTTAAAAAACCCACTTAAAGGGCCACATTAAAATGTTCCACTACTGTCTAGTTAATGATATTGTACATAAAGGCCATACTATCATGCACAATATTAATATGTTGTACATTTAAGCCCATACTATCATACATAACATTCATATATATTGTACATTGAAGGCCATATCATACATAACATTCATATATATTGTACATTAAAGGCCATACTATCATACATCGGGAAATATTCATATATTGTACATTAAAGGCCATACTATCATACATCACATTTCATATGTAACTTAAATTATTAGACAAACACGTTCGCTATGGAGACAATTATTTTTAAAAGGTGGATTGGACATGAAATTCCCGATAACATTTGAATTAGTCGTGATGTCTATTTTCTAATTCAACTCTTTGGATTGTGTCTAAATATAACAATATAATGTTTATTTAATTACACAAATTAATTGATCAATTTAAACAACGGAGATATTACGCTATAATTAGGATATATATTATTTTTTTAACTGTTGTTTGTTCGCCGAAGAAGGCTTCTTGCCGACACGTTTGTTGTTTTGATGCGCTCTTTTTTCCAATTTTCCCATACTTTGTTTTGCTTATTTCGTAATGACCCTCAACCAGAGGTGTAACGATAGTACATGGCGCCCTCAGCGAACCAAGTTGAGAAACCTATGTGTTTTAAAAATAAAAAATGTAATTAAGATTTACCACATTGTATATCGGGACATTATGGTAAAAAGAGTGACGTACAAAATGTTAGCTTAAATTTAATATCGGTTAGTTAACATTTAAAGGTGAACACGAATAACAATTTTAAAAAATAAAACTATTTAGTCCTGCTCAACTTTTCTGTGCCTCTCTTCAATCAGCACCCACTGTACATGTCGTATTTTGCAACACTGTCGGCATTATAAAAATATGGGGGAGAAAAGTTCTCCGGAAAATATACGGACCAACAAAGGATGACGATGGATGGAGAATACGAGCTAACCAGGAATTGTATAGCTTATATCAGGATCTCACACTGGTAGCAGGAATAAAAATGGGCAGCCTACGCTGTGCGGGACACTTACAGAGAATGCCAAATGACAGAGGAGTGAAGAGGGTGCATCACCAAAACCTCAGAGGAAAACGGCCCAAAGGCAGACTTAGCCTTAGATGGATCGATGATGTGGAAAAAAATATCTACTGCAGCTGGGAATCAAAGCATTGTAAAGAAAAGCCCCTGTTACGTCTGTGTGGAAGGACGCGGTGAGGCAGGTGCCCCACATAGGCTGTAGCTCCACGGGGATGGATGGTCCGAGTGGAAGGACGCGGTGAGGCAGGTGCCCCACATGGGCTGTAGCTACACAGGGATGCGATAGATCAACATGCCCCTGACTCTCGATCAAGTGTTCAATGTGGGCTAGTTTGAATTTCGACTGCCGCCGAATCTGAAAGAGAAAAAAACCTCAATCGCTGAAGTCGGTCTGAAGATTGCAGCAAACTTGGGATTGTGTTTAAATATCGACGATGTAAATCTTGAACGTAAAAAAAAAAAGATTTTTTAGATCTTAAAAGATCATAAACAATTTTTTTAATTAACTAGGCGAGCGTTTGGTGTCTTTTCTTAAATTCAAAGATTATTTGGCCTACTCTGGCTGTGTGCGAATGTCCCTGGTCGGTCTGCTTTAGGTCAAAGATTATTTGGCCTACTCTGGCTGTCTGCGAATGTCCCTGGTCGGTCTGCTTTAGGTCAAAGATTATTTGGCCTACTCTGGCTGTCTGCGAATGTCCCTAGTCGGTTGTCTTTTTGGTACCATAATGACTTGTAAAGCACCACATTTGCAAATTAAGTTGCTTTATTGTTTCACTTTACAATTTTCGGTCTACTTTTTAAGACTTTGTAGTGGACGATTAGGAAACCTGTTTAATTCCTTTTCAATGACAATTCAAAAGATAGAAAAACATACGGTGTGCACACTGGAAAAGTGTACAACTTGAGCAGTGTAAACTCCGAGAGTGTTGTGAACAGCCAATCAATTAAGAGAAGTTATGTTTTTTTTGCGCCCCTTTTCAAGTGGTACCTAGGGAATCTGTCCTACCTGCCTTATCCTGGGCACGCCACTGAATTTAAATACATTTTTTTTTACATTTCAATCATATGTCTTTTTTATTTACTTTTGTCACAAACAAAATTTCAAAATTCATTTTAAGCAAATTATTTTTAAAAAGCCCAAATGTAAAGAAAATTCAAATGTTTTTTTTTTTTGCTCCCTATAATTTTTAGTGTGGAAAAAGAAAAAAAAGGGGGGGGGAGGGTTTGGAGATCTAACTGACAACCAAAGACATCACACGTGGTATCAGATAACTGAAAGCGTGGGGGGGGGGGGGTATCAATTTTCCTTTAACACGTGCTATACACTTTTCTTCGTTTATTGTGATGAGTTTGGATCAGCTGAGAACGAAACACGTTGTGTCAAAGGTTATTAATATGAAAAAGATTTGAATAATATCGCAATGCTCAAATTTGAAACATATGTCGCTATGTGTGTTTTCTATAACTTATATAATGTATCACTTTAATACTATAAGATGAATGTTTCGTGGATTACCTAAGTGTATACAAAGTTTTGTAAATTACATCATTGAGTAAATCCCATTGTCTCAAGCCTTGCTACGACGGACAATCAGATTTTTTGCGTCCAATCCGAGGAAATGTCAAAGTTCACTATATACAAAGACGTAGAGATAAAAATCTCGGATGATTAATTTGACAATCACAAACTAATAATTCTCTGGGTATGAATTTATGGCTGCAATCATGGCCGTAATTAAACTTTCTCGGGCCCAGAAGCCCCGTACCGCTTTAAATTACATCAGCTAGTAAAAAAAAAAAAAAATATATATATATACATATAGGTGGTAGATTGTGAGGCCCTAGGCTGTAGATTAATTAGCTTATATGTACATCTGGCGTTGGTGTTAGTTCTCTTTTCCATAACACTCAAAGTAAAATTTCCCAACGACGGCACCAGCGGCGCGCAAAGTGTGTTCAAGAAAGAATTCCAAATTATGATAAGGATTCTTTAAAATAAAAAAAAACAAAAACACCGATAGTAAGTTCATATGTTACGGAAATCGAATCAATTTAAATCTGATAAAATAAATAGTATGCTTTTATTCAAGTACATTTTATTAGCACTAGTTGGGATACTTAAAAAAGTGGGCTACTTGAATTGGTGTTATATCAAGAAAATTTAGGAGATGGGAAGTTGGCGCTTTGCCGCTACAATTGTATTGGGGGGGGGGGGGGGGTATTTCTAGTTGTGTGTACTGCTTTACGTCATCTTAGGAGATTTACGCCAGAAACTCATTCCGTAAGGGGTCGTTCGCAAATTACGTGACGCTCTGGTGGGGGGGGGTAGGGGGGGGGAGGTCGAGATTTTGTGACCTTTTGTGACAGGGGGGAGGGATGGTAAAAAAATCTGTGATGTCAGTATTTTTTTTTATTTAATCTAAAATTTTCTAATTTTTAAAAATCTTTATTCAATTAATTTAAAAAACATTAATTTGAGTTCGAAATAATAGATATCTTGAATCTCAGTCGCGAAACACCTTTTGCGCAAAAAATGTTGTCGCCATTTTACATTCGGTGCGGGAATGACTTCGTTGTTACGCGTCACAGATTTCTTATAATACAACCTCTTAATCCGTTATTATGAGATAATGTTAAAGAATAAAATAACATCTTAGTTTAGTTATGAAAATGTTATGTATCTTTTGATTTTCTTAGGTGTGAGGTGACACTAAGGGGGGTGGGGGAGAAAAAATTTGTGACACTTCGTGACAAGGGGAGAAGGAGTCTAAAATGGTCATGTTTCCGTGACGTAATTTGCAAACGTCCGCTAAGCCCGCAGGTTAATAACATGCCAATGAGTTTATCGAATATTTTTGGTGTCTTTCCTTTGGGGAAGGGAGGGTAAGAGGGAGATAGAGAGAGAAATATAAGAGAGAGATAGACAGAGGCGTAGCTAGAGTGTTTGGCGCGCAGGGACAAGATTCGCGCCCGGGGACAAGATTCATTTTAAAGCGCCCTCTTTTCCCTTTTTCAACTCTCAAAACCCAATATTTTCATCAATAAAATAATACCAAAGCACATTTTGGCACCCCTAACTAGCTGGCGCCCGGGTACATCTGTACCCCCCCTGCACCCCCCTACGCCATGCCTCTGGAGAGAGAGAGAGAGAGAGAGAGAGAGAGAGAGAGAGGGGGGGGGGGTCATTGGAGTGGAATTTTAAATTTTTTTGTTGGCTTGGAATTTCAAACTCTTTCCTACAGAAAGAGTTCCTTTGTGGCAATGTGCTTGTTGCCAGGCCGCAAACAATTAAACTTTTGATACAATGTGCGTAGTTTTATGTTTATTACTTTGTCACTTTTTTTTTTTTACAACATTTGTTGTATTTCGTCCACACCCACAGTTTCACCAATCCCTCCCCACAGCTGACTTGTTGGAGTACTTCGGTACCAAAGATCGACATGCCGGTATGTGTACGGCCTACATAGTTGGATGCATGACTCCATAGTTAGTTTTAAAATAACGGAAATAATATTTTTTTAAATATAGTAAAATTACTTTAAAAAAAAACTCTAATTGTTATGGGTTAAATATTTCTTTTTACATATTGAAGAAACATTTGAATTTGAACATTATTATTTCAGTACCCGACTACGTCATTACATCCCCGCGTCATATCACCGGAAGTCGTCATCGTAGAAGTACTGATTCCAAGAAAGATACATTGGAGTACCACGTGACAGCTTTCGGGGAAACCTACCAATTGACATTGGTGCACAATGACAAGCTCGTGGCTCCGGGTAATAATTGCTAAAGAAGTCCCTTTGGATAAAATATTTAATAACTGATTCAACAACATCACAGGTTCCCAAACCAGGGGCGGACCCACACTTGGTCGTGACTTGTGAATGGTTTTCTGTGGATTCGTCGACTGTTAACTTATTAAATAATTTATTTAAAGCATTTTTCATTTTTAATCTCTTAATTAACTTATACTTAAAACTTATAATAAAGTATACACGTTCCGATTGATTAGCCTTTTAATTCATTAATTATAGTTCAGCCATCAACGATAGTCTGAAGCATTTAATTTTAAATGAAACAAGGAATAACAGTTGAAAACAGGTAAACAAAAGCGACTGCGCGCGCAATGCATGATCTTCCAGTCTACTAATTTAAGTTACTTGTCAAAACATGCATTCAAGAATGCAATTTACTTTACTCACTTTACTTTAATATACTTTATAACAATAAAAATTAGTGCTAACTTAAGTGATATATTTTTTTGCGTGCCTACTGAACACAGCGCCACAGCCATATATAGCCTATAATATATGTATATAGTATTTATATAGATATACAAGGTGGGTCAATAAAAGTGAGAACATCTCGTAACATATGAGTTATTTCAAAATATAATTTAATTAATTATAAATCTTCATACATTTTTTTGCGTTTATTTAGCTAATCATAAATCATGTTCAATGTGTCCTCCTTGCTTCTCAACGACTTTTTCTAAGCGTCGATTATGCTTCTGTCAATGAAACGTTGCCCCAGATTTTGCCATTCCTTGATTATTGCCAACTTGAGCTGCTCAACCGTGGTAAATTTTCGCCGAAGGTAGATTTTTTTCTTGTAAAGCACCCCATATGGCATAATCTACTGGGTTTAAATCTGGGCTGTATGGATATAGTTAAACTACTTTTATGTGATTAAATCACATTTTATGAGATGTTCTCACTTTTATTGGCCCACCCTGTAGATATATGTAATTCAAGCGTTATGATTTATGATCTTACGTTACTATTGCAGGCTGTATCACTGAACACAGAACAAATGGAACAGGTCACATCGCTCCTTGTTTCAAACCAATAAAAGCCAGCCAGAAAGGGGATAACGACTGTTTCTACTTTGGCTTCTCAAAAAATCACAACCAGTCAGCGGTGGCTATGTCCACTTGTTCTGGCTTGGTAAGTTAAAATTATGATGTCTGATACATCTACTCCCACCCACCCCCACCCCCCTTTTTCTAAGCTGCAATGTCTCACCATTTAACATCACCATGTCAATTTTTTTTTTAAAAGTATACTAATCATACACTTTCAGCAAGGTATCATCAGTGCCCCACAGTCTGACCAGGACCTTATCATCAAGCCAATCAAATCCCAGCACACAAATCGAGCCAAGAGACATGCAATCGGAAACAGCCCACACATAGTCTTTAAACGTCAAAGTAATGACAGACTGTGTCAAGGTATATTACTGGTAACCTAGCACTAACCCAACACTACATTTTACAATCTAGTTTAAGAGTTAAAACTATGACTAATTTATCATGGTTGCTCATTAGCTTGAGATTTATCAGGGTTTGGAAGAAACTATATGGTTTTCTTTGTTTTGTGGCGTTCCTTTTTTCAGGTTTAACCTTACTTTGTATCACTCATTTCCTATTTTGCTAACCTGGTTTGTAACATTATAATTATATTGTTCAGAAAAGCTCTTTGAACCAGTTTCTTTGATTTAACCAGTTAGAAACGTTATATATTCATTTTTTTAATGAAGTAGCTCTTCCCAATATATGGTAATGCTACACTGATATTACCATTTTAAAATAAAAAGGTATATTGTAATGAATAACACAGAATTCTTTAATATTTAGAGGCCATCATTAAATGACATCAGGAATCTTAAAGGAGTCAAAAATTTTAATTTATGTATTTTATGGTGTCTAATTTGTGTGACAAATTTGTGATGATGAGGAGAGGGGGGGGGGGTCAAAAAAGGTCAAAATAGATTGACATACTTTATATATGGCCTATTAGTAGGATGGTCTTTTACATAGTATGTAAAGTAGGCTATATAATTTTTTTATGAGTATATTATGTATAACTGTCCTTACATATAAATATTCAGTTTTCTCATATTTTTTTCAGCAAATTATAAACATTGAAAAAAAAATTGTACAGAGTCCCCAGTTTTCTTTAAATGTGATTTTTATATAGTATTTGAATTTAGCCTGTGCTGACAGAAATTGTATTACAAGGTTATTCAATTGAAATGAACAGGTGCTGTTGATGCTGCCAAAGATTTGTCATCCAACAGTGGAGCATCTGTTCACACCATCAAGAAGAGATCTGCCGATGAACTCTACATGGAATTGTATCTAGTTGCAGACAAAACTTTGTATGCATACCATGGGAAAGATTTGCCCATGTTCCTGCTGACAGTTACCAATGTGGTTTGTGTTCTTTTATCTTCAAATAACTTCACTTGATTAATAAATAGTTAAAATTAGTGAGAATAATACATTCTGTTGTGTTAAAATTTTATTAAAGTTTAATTTTATATTTGAAAATAAATATGGTGCTTTAAAATAAATGTTAATATTATTAATATTTAAAAAAAAAATATTTATGTTAAATTGATAAAAGAGATAAGGGAATATACTTTTTAAAATGTCATAATATATAAATTTTTTCCATTTGAAAAGTCATAATGAAAGATAAGTTAAATATATATATTGTTAGTATATTATTTGTTTAACAAATATAAATCTAAATTTGTTCACATTTTTTTTCTTGTATACAGGCTGCTGCTAGAATGATTGACCCAAGTTTTGGCCAAAAGCTCCATCTGACGGTAGTGAGGATTAGAATATTGGAAGACGATGAACCAGGCCTGGAAATTGTGGAGGATGTCATGTATGGCTTGAAGAGCTTCTGCAGCTGGCAGGAGAAAGACAACGCTGCCCTGGATACTGACCCATTGCATCATGATGCTGCGACTCTTTTTACTAGGTATTAAACTATCATAGTGATAGTGGAAACACTTGTAACTTTAATTCCATATAGATAAAAGACCATTTAATTTCTAATTTAAGTTCATTTAATTGGATGTTTACATCACCTCTCTTGTAAACACAAAACTTGTTTTCCATTATATACATAAAATATCTGCTTCTACTTCTGTGTTGAAATTGAGTCACTTCTTCAAAGAAAAAAAAACCCCTTTTACTTTAAGTTTCTGTTCCATTAAATCTTCACACTCATCTTTGGCAGTTTTCTAAATTGCATAGGTTTAAATAAATGTGGAGAATATTTTGTATAAATATATAAAGCTTGTTTTAAATGTATAATTTTAATACTTTGATTATCTGTTCTTAAAAATTAGACTTGATTTAGTCCATGGTGGAGTGGATCACTCAGCGGTAGGTCTCGCCAACAAAGGTGGAATTTGTACAGCAGGAAGCAGGTGTGCATATGTAGAGGACACTGGAGTGGACACTGGGATAACTCTTGCCCATGAACTTGGACATGTGTAAGAAACATATTTAATTTCTGCTGATTGTTGCCCTTTTAGTAAACGTAGATCTAGCCTTAACTTGTATTTTGAACTTTGGGTGTGTTCATTTGCTGGTATTGAAATGTCTTGAAAGACTAAAGATCATACTATTTTTTTTGTAACACCGTATTTGGAAAGTTTCAGTATTTTATTTTAATTTATTCTACTTTGTGTCCAAAGATAAAAAAAAAAAGCAATCTAAAGAAATACTTTCAGTTTTTATGTATTATTTGAGTTTTAAAGTTATTATTTTAAGTACATATTCAAGATACCACACAACATTTTAGTGACAAGATCTTCCAACCATCTTAGCCTATTAATTAATTTTATAATATACAGAGTCTATGAATGATTGATGTTTCAGTTGTAACAGTAATTTAATTAACAGTTGTGTGATTTTTTTAAAAATTCCCATAGGCTTGGCTTGTCACATGATGGAGATCAGAATGAGTGTCAGGACTTTAAAAACTTAATGTCCACAGGAGGAGCCACTGGTCCAGAAAGCTTCAAGTGGTCAGAATGCAGCAAAAGAGACATGAAAGCTATCATTGAGTACGGCTGAGTGCTGTGAACTGTACCACTATTAATATTATTATATTATTGTTCTCATTGTAGGAGTGAACCAAAATAAATATAATTTAATAGGGATTGTTCACAATGTTGGATTAAAAAACAATGACTTTGATCCCCACTTTGTAGGTTTATCAGGAATATCTTTATCAAAAAAATGTGTACTCAATTAGTAAACATGCAGTAACTAATTTAACTCAAGTTTAATTGAACCTAGACATTTTTGCTGTAAATTGTTTGAGCAATACCAAAATATTTTTAAAATATTTCTAGGTCTGGTAGAGCTGACTGTCTCAGAGACACCCCAACACACCAGGAGGAGCTCCCCAAGGAGCTGCCAGGGGTCATCTATGATGCTGATGACCAGTGTCGACTCTGGGTAGGCACCAAATACAGCAACCACTCAGTGAGTCAGAATTTCTTAATACATGGAGTCTGATTTTTTAAAATCATTATCAACAAATCATACATCATGTTTCAAACGCGATTGTAACAGATTTATTACATGCCTCTGAGATTAAATTCCATTCATATTAACTATTAAAATTAAATTTGGAATTTTATTTCATTTGAAATATTTATGAAATATATTGTATTCATCTGCTTATAGTTGCTTAGATCATTTCCATTTTATTGCAATCTCTAGCTTCTGAATGATGCTAAAATACTTAGTTATTCATATAAAATATAAGCACACCACAGCAAAAGAGTTTGTAAAAAATATGTATTGATTTATAGTTCAAAGAACTTAAGCAGGATTGGATGTTTTTTTTTTTTTTCAATTATTTCTTTTCCAGAAATGTTTGCTCATTTCATCAGCGCTTGAAAAAAAATCCCAATAGCATAGGCCTAATTGTAAACATTATTTATAGGCACTTGTCATTGGCTTGTACCAAGTTTATTCTTCACATTTGCAGGAGGATCCTTGCGGTCAGTTATGGTGTCTAGATCCAGCTAATCCAAATGGCATTTTAAAAGCTGGTCTTCCAATGATGGATGGGTCCATGTGCGGTCATCGTAAGGTACACTTAATGAACAGTTTAAAAACTTTTTTCATTGCTGTGTTATTTTATCTTAAAAAATTCCAAAGTGGATGTCTCTGACTAGTGAAATTTTGTCAGATGATTAATTCCTGTTAACACTAATCAAATTTTATAACAAAGAAGATTTACTTGAAACAACAATTTTTTTAAGAGGGGGGAAAACCCAACATGTGAGGACCTTTATTTAATTTTTCAGACTCAACTGAAATTAATTTTCCAAAGATTATTTATACCTTTTTGGCTTCGGATGATTTGATCCTTTTGGAAGACCATTTAATGTGCCAGATTTATATTGCTGGGATTACCAGAACAAATTGAAAAATCTTAAATTGAACTTTGTGTATGATGTAGAAGCAGGCCAATGACCCAGTTATTACTCGGGTATTAAAAGATCAGAAATATTTATAATACTGAATGTACATTTATTAGGAAGGTTAAATGACTTTATAAAATGTTTCCATTTTTAAATCTGTTGAAACTTGTCCGCAGTATTGTATTAATGCTGAATGCGTTGACATTGGAGCTGATGGTCCTCAACCTGTGGATGGTGGGTGGTCAGCATGGTCAGAGGAGTGGTCAGAGTGCTCGAGAACATGTGGAGGTGGGGTTCGCACTAAAACCAGAAAATGTGACAGTCCCAAGTAGGTCATGCTACCACAAATGTAGTAAAAACTTAACAAGTTAAAGTTTAAAATTCATTAGAAAATTTAGTTGGTGCATGGAGCACAAGGCTTCATTAATTTAATTTAAGTTTTTTTCAAAATTACAGAAGACATGAAAAGGAATGAGTACTAATTATATAATTCCAGTTTGTTTGTTTTTTGTGTGGCTTTTCTCTATCTGGCCTTGGACATTTTAAAAAAGATATAAAATTTGGAAAAATAAAATGTTAATAAAAAAAATTGGCTTTAAAATATTTCAAAATAGCTTTGGCCTACACTATTATTATAGTAAAATAAGAAATCCAATGCTTTTATTTTAATTAATTAAAAAAAATTTTTTTTTTTTTTTTTAAAAGAAATGTATTCTCATTTTTTAAAAATAAATGTAAACCAAGTACAAATGTCTTAACGTTTCTAGGCCAAGATTTGGAGGCAAGGAATGTGAAGGTGAAAGTGTCAAATCTAACTTGTGCAATGTCAAGGTTAGTAGGCCTTCAAGATGTTAATTAAAATAACCTGTGCAAAAAAATTAAACTAACCTGTGCCTTTAAGTTCATAATTTTTTTTAAAAAAAAGATTAATAAATTTGTGGTTATGATATTGCAGCTTCATTGCAACTCCTAATTTTTAAATGACTTTTCTATATGTAGTTATTATATATCTTTGGAGATGTTAAACCAATAATAATATCATGTGTGGAATTCTTTAGCCTTGCAACAAATCAGAGGCCAAATTCAGAGAAGAGCAGTGCCAGGCCACTCGTGACCAGCCAGTAAATGGGCAAACCTTTGAGTGGTTGCCATGGGATACAACAGGTGGGAAAAATTTAAGATAGAGTAAAAACCTTGGAACAGTATAGGATGAGAAGGTTAAAGATATTTTTTTTTAGAAACAAAAGCATACTGAATTTCTAGAGGTGATTGCCATTTAATTGAATAAGATGTCTTGTAAGCATCCTCTGGACATGTGTTTCTTCTGGAACAGGGGCACAAGAATGTTACCTTCTCTGCAAGTCACAGCCAGGGGACAGAATCTACAGAAGAACTTTAGACAACAGCAAAGATTACAAAGATGGCACCACATGTATTGGAGACAAGACTTATGATTTCTACAGATGTGTCCATGGTACTTGCCAGGTGTGACTTTCTTTTCTTTTTTTTTTTTTTAAATAGAAATTAGTGGCTTTGAAAATGATATTACATAGATCTCAACAATTTAATTGTGGTACATTTATTATCAGCTGTGATGGTCACTCAGATTCACACTGGTATTTCATTTATTATCAGGCACTTAGCTGTGATGGTCACTCAGATTCACACTGGTATTTCATTTATTATCAGGCTCTTAGCTGTGATGGTCACTCAGATTCACACTGGTATTTCATTTATTATCAGGCTCTTAGCTGTGATGGTCACTCAGATTCACGCTGGTATTTCATTTATTATCAGGCACTTAGCTGTGATGGTCACTCAGATTCAGATTACAAGTTTGACAAGTGTGGAGTGTGTGGTGGGGATGGCTCAAGCTGTACATCCATGACCAAGTCAGGAACACATACTCAAGCACAGGCCAAAAGTTAGTATATTTGAATTGTTGCAAAACTTTATAGAAATTAAAAAAGAAAATGAAAGAAACACGTCATTAAGTTTTTTTATATAACAAAATAATTAAAAAAACAACCACTCAAAATACATTATTCTCTATGTAACGACTGTCACTAATGCTTGTAACGACTGTCACTAATGCTTGTAACGACTAATGTCACTAATGCTTGTAACGACTAATGTCACTAATGCTTGTAACGACTAATGTCACTAATGCTTTCACTAAATACAATTCCTGATAACTGCTATAAATGAGATTCTTAAAAATATTTTGCAAATGCATTTGGTGAGTAATATTTCCTTTAGTTTTATGGCATTTGGTCTCAATTTAAAACCATTGTTTGGCAGACTATAGCGCAATTTAGCAATGTCTTAAATATTCGTACATTGCTTTATCAGTGCAAAAAAAGAGTAATACCTCAAATAATATGCTTGCATAAAGTGTTGAATCTTTCAGAACTGCAACTCACCAGCAACATAAAGCTATTTGAATGATATATTTGTCTCTATCGTGTACTACTTCCTTTGATGACATTCGGCTCTGTTTTATAATATATTCCTTCATGTCTTATTTAATACTTGCTCCACTAAACTTATAACCATCCCCATTTTATAAGTAAATAAATATTAGAACAAATTAAGTGTTGGCTTGAAAAAAAAAACCAGAACAATTTAAAAAATATTCTATTATCCCGTGATATAAGGTTTTGAAGTGAATTTTTAAAATCATTTTTTACCAGCATGGACTTCCATTATCAAGATTCCTAAAGGCTCATCAGGAATAAAGTTGCGTAACAAGAATAGATACGCTAAAATGAGTAAGTGCCAGTGGCATTACAGTCCTTGTTTTTTAAGGAGCAAGAAGAGTAATTTCAATCTTGAAGTTGATTAGCACGATAGTTTGAAATACTCTCCCATTTTCTGTTGTTATTTTAATTAGGATTCTAAATCTTTAAAAATAATAAATTCTAGGCCTACTAAATTAATATACACTGGAAGTGGAAGGGAATAGGTACTTGTTAAATTTTGGTTCAGTAAATCTGTATGAAGAAAAGAAAATTTATTATCAAGAAGGAACACTTTGAAATCGTGTCTGGACATGAAAATGACAGGGGAATTAAGACTGAAAATTTTTTCGGGCCACAGTACAAGGAATAAGTAAAATTACTCTTAATTTTTTTCCTTAACTTTCACTCATAGATTTTAAAAGATCATAAAAATTCGAATAATATCTTTTTAGCAATCTCTGTTGGGGGTAAACCTATCTTCAATGAAAACCCCAGTATGCCAGCACCATCAGCTACCTACAGTGCTGAGGGTGTGAGTTTGGCCTATCAGAAAGGTGCAGCCAATGAAGAGGAGTCAATCTCCATCTCTGGCCCTTTACCAGTGGATGCTGAAGCCCAGGTCTATGGTTTCCTTTAATGTCCAATACATTTAATAATAACAAAGCATTAATTCAATTCAAAATTAAATACATTGATAATTGCAAAAAGAAAAAGAAGAACAATTCAAAGATATGTAATGAAACATTTTGAAGTAAATTTCAAAGGGCTGTTAGGTTATAAATCACTTTTAAAATCTGCAGTCACAACACAAAAAACTATAATTTATAACATTGAATCCATTTCATTCTTGAGTTCATTCAAGATTTTTAAAAATTAAAAATATATTTTAAAATAAAATTTAAAACATAAGCAAAACTTGCCTCAGAGATTAAATTTAATAAAAATTAATTAATATTTGGTATGAAAAGCTAGTCTAACAGAATTGTCAGTGTCATCAATGTGTATTTTAAAAAACCCAAAAATCCCTAAATTATAAAAATATTAAACGGTTGCATAAATCTCCAGGTCTTTACGCCATTTCCTGATGCTAGGTTTCAGCCTAACATTACCTTTGAATTTAATGTGCCATCAGCAGGAGCGAAAACTCATGAGTGGAGATCCACAAACCTCAAGTGTAACATTGAATGTGGGGGAGGTGAGTCTCAATTAGAACCAAATAAATTTAAGTGCATTTAGTCTATTCTTTTGTTAATTTTAACAGGTCAATCATAAAATGTCCTAAAATTCATGGAGGCTAATCACTATTACATTCTTAAAAAATTTATGAAAAGATTATTTCAAACCTTTTTTTTTTTAATGTAAAATTTCAAAGTTTATGTTTCTGTCACATAAAATTAAAAGTTATTGAATTTTATTCAATATTTTGTCATGAAAAGATCCTTTAAGAAACCAGAGGTTAAAAATGTTTTTAAAAAAATTGTATTTTTGATTTGTGGAGCAGGTAACTATTTGATAGATGTCAAATGTCATAAAATCAGTGATGGTTCAGTTGCCGAGGACAGATCCTGTAACATCTATGAGAAACCAGATTTGATTGGTGAGCAGTGTAACACACAACCTTGTGGATCTTTGTAAGTAACATTTTTTTCTAAGGCTTATAAAATGAAATCATTTTTGTTTGAATACCAAACAAACAAAACTATACACTTTAGAAGAGTATCAGTTACATTTTTATTTCATAGAAGAATGAAAAGGCTTTCAATAACTTAGCACACTTACTATACAAAATACAATTCATAAATAAAAATTTTTTTCATTTTTTAGAACAAAAGAAGTATAATCAGATATAATAAAAATTGATACAGTTATATTCACTCATTGATTGGGATCGTTGGTGTGAAAATAGTTTCAATTTCTGAAAATATTAAAATTCTTGGATTGGAAAGATGTTTTGCATTTTTTTTTTTATCCTGAAATAGTTTTGTTTCTTTTTTTAAAATATGTGTAGAAAACTAAATGCCTTGGAGTTTAACAATTACATTTAAAAAAAATTTCATTCTTCTCTCTCAACATCCTGAGGCTATGTTCTGTTAACCAAGGATAACTATGTCACTGTATGAAATGTTGAATTATTTTTAAAAAATGTACTATACTTTTTCATTATTTTAGCTGGCATGAGGGCAGCTGGGGAGAGTGTACTGGTAGGTGTGAATCAGGCACCCAGACAAGACAGATAACTTGCGTCCAGAAGGTCATGGGAGAGTTAACTGTGGTCAGTGCTGACCAATGTCCAGCTGAACAGAAACCAGAAGAAAAAAGAAATTGTGATTCTGCCCCTTGCGATGCCAAATGGGAGACATCAGAATGGTCACAGGTCAGTCTATAAGACTGTTAATAGAAAGTTCAGTGTTAATGACGTTTCATTATTTTAAGCAAAATTTAATAATATTTGTTGCGTTAGAAGCTATTTTTTTTCACAAAAATTTTATGACCATCTTAATTGTTGCCAGGCGTGCTATAAAAACTTTAAAAAAAAAAAAAGCTTTCATCTTGATAATCAATTGCAAGGTTTGATTTTCTTTTATCTTAGTGTTCACTTGAATGTGGACGTGGTGTGCAAACAAGAGATGTGAAATGTGTGTCTGGTGCAAATGAGATGCCAGCAGATAAATGCAAGGAGGAAAAACCAGCCAGTGTCCAGACCTGTGTACAGAAAGTTTGTGACACAAGCATTGGTGAGTCCAGGGCCGTTGAAACTAATGAAATGAAATTAAAACTAGGCACACTTTTAAAAAGATATACATGGGTGAATCTTCATATTGGTTTTAAATACTTATTACCTGTATGCATTATGAGCCACATTATTAAAGAACCAGAGTCATCACAGATTGCCATTCTTGAGTTATTAGTTTTACTCTTGTTTTCACTTACATTTCTTCTTTGAAAAAATTCAGTTTCTTGAAGAGCTCACAATGGAATAATAAGCCAAAAATATATGTTTTGATCAACAGCTATAATTTTAAATAAAACTTTATTGCTTAAAAAATTGCAACTAACTCTAAAATGTAAGACAAAAAGTATTGAGAAATATTCTTAAGATTAAATTCTGGAACTAATCAAATTATCTGATAGTGGTTAATATAGAAATACTTAATTTGAACAAAAAATGCTTTTGGTACCTTCCTAAAATCATAACCTTAACTTGGCTTTCCGAAGTGTTCAATTTTAATGCGAGATGTCTGGATGCCATAATGATTTTTCTTTTATCTATTTCACTTAAACTCCCATCAGTTGGTGATGAGTGCACTGATGCCAGTGGGGACTGTGGGGCGTACGATGTCAATCTGTGCACCGAGTATGCCGACTGGGCCAAAGGCAGCTGTAAACTGACGTGTAGCTTCTGTTCCAAGACAGTTGTAGCTGAAACAAAACCAAGCAGTGAGTGATGTGTTGTATTTACCCTTGATTGCGGACGTTTCTGTAACTTTTAGCCTCTGACATTTAAATCTTATATAAATTCCTGCTACTCAAAGTTCAACATCTGCAAACAACAGAAATCAGCTAAAATAAATAACAAAGTAACAGTAATTTCCAACTCTAAAAATTAAAGGGAAAAAAACAAAACAAACATTGAATTTTTTTAAAATTATGCCAATCAGGTTTCATCTTTTACTTATAGTGTGCAGAAAATAAAGTTTAGGAGGAAAGCGCTTTCTAATCCCAGAATATTCAAAAATAGTTCTGTCTTGTAAAGTAGTTAAGTGTTACACCTCCAAATAAAAAAAAAAAAAATTAGCATGCCACTATAACTAAGATATTCCACACTGAACTAAATGCTCTTCTTATTACTCTCTGCTTAATATGAAAATGTGGAATAACTAGAATTATTACTATTCTTATATTAAATAAACGCCCCCCCCCCCCCCCCCCCCCCCCCAGTGTGATTTAGTGCAAAAGAGATGATTTCATGAGGTAATTTTTTTTTAATGAAGACTGTAATTGTAATGTAAAATGTTCTCTAAAATTTCAACATAAACTTAGTATTTGTTAGCTTGATTACTGTAAAAAAAATATTTTAAAATACTAATGGACGAATTTAAATAAATGCCCACTATGAAATTAAAGATAAAATTGAAAAAAAGGATGAAAATGTTTTTATTTTAGTAGCACAAGGTGAAACTACATGTCAAGACAAGATAGCCGATTGCCTTGATTACGGTTCCGGCATATGTCAGGGCGAATACGCTTCATGGGCTGAGGAAAACTGTGCCAAATTCTGTGACAAGTGCAGTGCCCAAGCTACACAGGCTACATCAACAGAAACCAATGTCGCAGCTTCCTGTAGTGATGTCAGCACAGACTGTGCAGCTTACGGGCTGACCATTTGTGAAGGAGAGTATGCTGACTGGGCGAAAGCCAACTGTGCCAAGCTGTGTGGTCATTGTGGAAACTCTGCAGCAGTAGTCGAGACATCTGTATCAACATGCACCGATGCCAATGCGGATTGTGCAAGTTATGGAGAGGCGATTTGCCAAGGAGAATACGCTGACTGGGGGAAGTCTAATTGTGCTAAGATGTGCAGATTTTGTGGAGCTGAATCAGCTTCAGTCAATGCAGTGACAGAGGCGGCTTCTGTGGATACGGCTTGCGCCGATTTAAGCACGGACTGTGAAGGTTATGGGCAGCCTATTTGTCAAGGGGAGTATGCCGATTGGGCAAAGTCTAATTGCGCTAAGTTGTGTGGTGCGTGTGGATCTGTTGCAGCCACCACACAATCCCCATGTGTGGATGTTGAACAAAATTGTGAAGGATACGGACAGTCGATTTGTGAAGGAGACTATTCCGAGTGGGCAAAAACTAACTGCCCACATTTTTGTGGTCACTGCTAACGGGCTGCATCCTCTGGGGAAGGTATGACAAAAAGAGTTTTCTTGCTTAACATTGTAGCTGTCATGTAATGTCCGACTGTAGCTTGTCATGTTAGTTCATAGAAACTCTGTATCGAGAAATCTAAAGAGGGGATCAATTTTTCATTTACAAAGTGAATGCTTACAGTATGCTAATGTCTTATACAACTTATAAAAACTGTCATATTGTAAAGTTCTTCTTTCACTGCTGCTTTTCAGATGATCCAGCAAGATCGGGACATTCTACGCAACTTATCTACGAACAACTTACAACATTTACAGTCTTTAACTTACATCACTTGGTTACAGTGAGATGATGTGTTTGAGAACATTTACTAGCCAATGTAAGACAGGTTTATTATTCTACTCTGCTTTCATACATTCTACGTGTTTTTGTATGTTGTTACTAAAAATAATTAGCCAATAAATATTTCCATGTATATTTTGTATAAGATCAAAAAATTAAAACATCTCTTATTGTGTGACTTTCTATTTTACTTTTCTAACAGCAAATTATCTAATGTACAACAATAACAAGTAAGAGGTATTACATGTTTCAAAAATGCTTAAATACTAGAAGAAGTTAAATATTTTCCAAAACATTTTAATTATATTTATTGCCAGCAACACAACAAACTATGCCAAGGTCATATCTGGAAAATATACCTTTGTCATATCTGGAAAATATATCTTTGTCATGATATCTGGAAAATATACCATTGTCATAATGTCTTGAAAATATACCAAGGTCATGATATCTGTAAAATTTATTTATGAAGAAAAACTCATGTTAACTCACATGATAGATTTTTAATAGCAACATGAGATTGTCCTTGGTTATTGTTGATACTGTTCATCAGCTTTTTGTATGGCATTGATTTTTTCATGTATTATCTGTTTTTAAATTTTCTTTAAAAAGATTTTATTCCACGGTGTGGAAAAAAAACCCAATAATCTCTTGAATCATTTCTTAAATTACAATACAAGCAGAATTGTCCCTGGATTTTTTAAAAGCGTTTTCTTGTATCTTTGTAGATGTTAACTTTCTCTAGATATGTATCTGTCTGTGCTTATTTTTTCATAAGGGTTTAAATTAATTTGGCTCAGCCTAGAAATTTAATCTTCTGCTCATATTTGATATAATCATTGGAGAAATATATTTACTTTTACTGACAATCTATTACAAGCAGTTAACAAATTTCTATATATTGTATTTTAAATAAATATTCAGAATTTAAAGTGCTCTTGTTATTTGATATTTCAAATTTTTAGAATTTTTTTTTTACTTCACTTTCTTAAAATGACACAGCACTACTGGTACTATTGTAATAGGCTGGTTTATATAATAGTATATTGATAGACTTGACATATCAAAAGATTTTAAAACAACAACAATAATAATACTGTTTTATTAATTGGATAAAATATTTAAAGTAGTCAGTGCTGCATTTCTGTAGCAGGAAGAATTGGAGTTGTGGAGTGCCATACATTTTGGTTATCATTATATACAAATATCCTATTACTCTTATGAACCTTAAAAAATGTACTGCTTGAAAATTGTCAGTGAGGTACTTAGTAGTAAATGCAATTTTTTCTAACATCGGGGGGGGGGGGGGGTGTTTGTTAAGGGCAGTTATCCTCAAACTCTTAACTACCAAGAAGTCTGCATGACAGTTATTCAACACAAGTACTGCAACAGGCTTATACTTGTCATTTATAAGCAATTTTTTCCTGTCCTGACCAAATAGGATACAAATCAATCTGCAAGCCATAGAATAAAACTTTGGAGGTTTACATGAGCCCTGAGAATTTGAGAACCCTGCTTAACAATTATTCAACCCATTTTCAAAGGACATACCATGAAATTGAACTTGATGACATTAGAGTTTGAGAACCCTGGTTAAAAATTCTTCAAACCAATTTTTAAGGACATATCAAAGAAAAGGAAACAATTTACATTGAGCGCTGCACTTAATAATATTTTCTTAAACTATACTTAGTATTTAGATAGATTCCCAAAGGCACTGACATTGCTCTGGTGTTGTTGAAGTCAGTTATCTTTTGACATCTGTCATTAACTATTGCAACAGCAGTTAATAATGCAACAGCTTACAGACCACTTGGGTAATCAATCATTCATATCCACGTTGGATGCCATCCACCTTGGCTTACTATCTTTCTGAAAACTTAAATATTTTTTCGCCCTGAAAGTATTCACATAATTAATATTTTGATTTCTCAAGACATTGGAGAAATTAGAAAAAAAGCCCCCCCCCCCCCCCCCAAATCAATGGCAATCACATTTTTTATTTTAAATCATCATGATGGTAGAGGTGCAGTCATACTTTCAAATATATCGTCATTTAAGTTGAAACATTCTTGATGTAAAAAATGAAGAGAAAAAAATAGGCAAAGAGAGTGTAACCTTGTTGGTCATTTAACGAAATGTGAATTATTACATTTTTTTTTTGTAACAGAAAAGCCAGTTCTTTCCATTATGGACGTGGCACAATATAGTTAATATAGACTTGATACAACTCTGACATGGCACAATATAGTAAATATAGACTTGACACAACTCTGACATGGCACAATAGAATGATAGAACATGAGACAAGTGACCAGGTTTTTAAATATTTTAAATATTTATTTTTTAAATTCCGAAATTAAAAGGATTGTTGATTATTTCATGTTGTTTTTTTTCTGGCAATTAGAAATAATTATGAAATTGAAATAGTATTTTGTAACCGTTACTGAGCTCAAAGTACAGAGCTCCAAGTACGGGGTTCAAATTCTTGCTATTCACCATGAATGTTACCCTTATATCATATTGGGGTTTAAAGAAAAATAATTTTAAAACAAAGAAAGAAATCATACTGAAATAAGTCCTGGTCACATCGGGGGGGGGGGGGGGGGGTAACAGAACCCAAACCAATCTTATTGATTATTTGTATGATGGCTGACACAGGGAGAAGAATATACCAATTAAAAATCAAGAAATATATGGGCTATATAATGTTTAACTAAACAAATTCTTTTGTTGAAGTGTGAACATTTTTTAATTATTTCATTGCTGAAACTTCGACTGATTACTGAATTTTCTTTAATGACTTCGAAAGAAATTTATACATTTATTTATACATTGTCTGTGTTTTCTTACAAATACACACTTAAGAAGATGTGCAACAAGCAAAAAAAGTTGAGAACCTCTAACCTAAAATGTGTCCCCTCCCTACTCCAAGAGTACATACACATATTGTCAGACTGATCATTTTCATGTTCAGTCTGCTAATATGTTCAACCATATTTGTTAACAAGAAATCAGCTATTATGCGTTTTTTTTTGGTGCCCCAGCATACATATCTCACAAATTAAAACAAGGAAAATATGGTCCAATTAACTCCCCGACCAAGTCACCGGCACCAGCAAGATTACAAGACTCATATATTAATGGAATAAAGGAAGTAAAACTTGAGTAGTTATTGGTCATGACTTGAAATGAAACTTAATTCTTATTGGCATAGTTGATAATACATCATCTCAGTTATATACAAAAGCACTGTCAATGTGACAAGCCCATCTTTAAAACAGATACAAGGGCTAGGGCATGAATACATATTATGATTAACTATATCATGATATATGATATTTATATTATGATTCACTATATCATAGTATATCCATTTATTAAAGAAAAGACACATGTTTTATTCAGCCTCAGTGAGGCAAGATATGAGTTATAGGACACACTGTTTAAATGCAATATCATTATGGTTGATCAAAGGGTGGCTGAGTAAAATAAATAATCAGATATTCTAATAATTGGATTCAGCCATATTTACATGTCTGAAATTGGATGATTATATATCCATATTACGACTTTGGTTATATGTCAGGTGGATATAAAAAAAAATGGTGTACATCATTTAATTTATAGAGCACAGCTTTATAATATATCAATGAAGAAAATGAAATGAAAATAACGAAGTGAGGTGCCCAGTATAAGTGCAAATAATATTGTGTTGTTTTGACACGCATTATATTCATCACGTGCCATGGTGTGTTTACTGAGCACGCTGTGATTACGTTAGTCGATGGCGCCAGATGTACTCAGTGTCTTCACAGTAACGACACAAATCAATGGCGCCAGATGTACTCAGTGTCTTCACAGTAACGACACAAGCAATGGCGCCAGATGTACTCAGTGTCTTCACAGTAACGACACAAATCTATGGCGCCAGATGTACTCAGTGTCTTCACAGTAACGACACAAATCAATGGCGCCAGATGTACTCAGTGTCTTCACAGTAACGACACAAATCAATGGCGCCAGATGTAATCAGTGTCTTCACAGTAACGACACAAATCAATGGCGCCAGATGTACTCAGTGTCTTCACAGTAACGACACAAATCAATGGCGCCAGATGTACTCAGTGTCTTCACAGTAACGACACAAATCAGCGGCGCCAGATGTACTCAGTGTCTTCACAGTAACGACACAAATCAATGAAGCCAGAGTTACTTAACAGTGAAGTCACTGGATAAGGAAAGATTGTCATAACATAATGTTTAACATCATATTCATCCGATGATCCATGGATACATAAATCCACTTCCCCACCCCTGAGTATTTGCATTTATTCTTTTGGCAATGGAAACAAAATCTATTGTGTTTAAACAAGATTACCGAAATGTGACCAGCGGTGCGGACGAGGCTGGGGTTAAAGTCGCTGACACCTTTGTGACAAGTGGTGTGGACGAGGCTGGGGTTAAAGTCGCTGACACCTTTGTGACAAGTGGTGTGGACGAGGCTGGGGTTAAAGTCGCTGACACCTTTGTGACAAGTGGTGTGGACGAGGCTGGGGTTGACAGTCCATAAACAATGCCACCGATTGTTTTTGGTCGACTACACGACATGGCCAAGAGATAAATGCAGCTACAAAAGATATATCAATGGCAGGTACAACGGAAGAGGAGAAAGGTGGAAAACAAGATTTGAAAAGTTGTATCAATTTATATGAAAGTGGGGATATGACCAATATATATGGCAGTGGGGATATGACCAATATATATGACAGTGGGGATATGACCAATATATATGACAGTGGGGATATGACCAATATATATGACAGTGGGGATATGACTGTCTCCAGCCTTGTCAATGTATTATTAAATAATGCCCAAATTCATAAGTATTTCACATTCTATTGCATGAGATCACATTTTTTTCCCTTAAAAAAATATTTTTATTTAAAATTTAATTTGTATGTATATGTGACAACCCCTCTTACAAATCAACATTAACACTCTAGACCAGGGGTGGGCAAACTTTTTGTGAGGACGGCCATTTTGACAAAGATAAAGCTATTCAGGGGGGCCGCATCTATATTATGTCCAATTTTTACATGTCCATAAACATTTCTCTGTATTACAATTGGTAATTTTGCATTACATGACAAAAGTCGAGGACTGTTTTAAAAAAATAGAAAATTAGAAAAAAGTTTGATAAAAAATTTTTTTTAAGCGTAACAGTACTCGAAATACTGAAAATTCAACAAAATAACTTAAACAAAAAGTAATTTTTTTAATTTCTAAATGCCTTCGAGGGCGGCATAATATCATTTGCTGGGCCGTAGTTTGCCCACCCCTGCTCTAGACCAATACATAACAGCTAACTGCTCTCACAAATCAACATTAACACTCTAGACCAATACATAACAGATAACCACTCTCACAAATCAATCTAAAAACTCTAGACTAATGCTCATTTTTTAATCCTCAAATAACTCTGACGTTAGCCAATACATAATTTAATATCCTCCCCCCCCCTCAAAACCAAGTATTTTAATAAAGCTGTTCGAGATCTACAATTTGGCAAGCCACTGAGCTGGCAATTTAGTGAAGAATAGGTTCGAATCTCTCTTCTTATGCAGATCAGCAGACATGAACTCAGCAACAGCTTCACGAAATACAGCAGCTCGGCTCTTATTTTTACTAAATGTCTTCATTGGAGTCTCGTTTCCAATCATTTGAGATCCCACTTCAAAGTAGGAATTAAATTATCGCATTGAACATAGCACATCCTGTGTTTGACCACACAGGGGATACAACACATCTTGTGTGGCTATATAACATCTAAAAGATTCGTCTCTTTTGGTAAATGGCGCAAATGCTTCAAGTTTTCAGGAACATTTCCACACAAAAAATTGTTTACGAAAAATTATTGGGTCTTCCACTATACACAAAAAATGTTTGTTTTTAATGAGAAAGGGAGATAATATTATTTCTCAAAGTTCCTTTCATCATTACATTTTAAATGTACACCAAAAAAAATATTGGAAACGATTTTGTCAACCATAAAAGTATTTTAGATTTATATATATATATTTACATTTTAAAAAATAACATAAGAACAATATGTTTTTAAAATATAAACGGACGTCACATTCCAATTAGCCTACCTTCTATCACTAAAAGACTTTTTAAAAAAGTTTATCATAAACAAAAATCACATCTGGAAGTTTGGTGAATTAAAAAAACATGTCTCACCACACCCAAACAGTTCCCAACGGAGAACATTCAACAACACGCCCCTCAGCAGACAGGAAGTAACAAGTGGGAGGAGGCCGGAAACAGTTGTCAGCAGACGGGAATGTCGGTGGCGTCCCTGACGTAGGTATTAAGGATCTCCCCCCTGAACGTCAACACCTCCTCGCACCAGGCGCCCCCGGGACCCCGCACGTGGTGGACGAACGCCACAGAGTCGATGAGCGCCGAGCAGGGCACCGTCCCCACGCTGCTGTTTCGGCGCTTCACCTCGCCCGTGTGGTTGTAGGTGCCGGTGTAGCAGTCGTCCAGCTTGTAGGTCACCTGCAGTGTTTTCAGGGGGTCCCGCGGGGAAGGGTACAGCCCGCCCAGGAGCGGCCGGTGCGTTAACGGGAAGATGTCGCTTTTTAGAAACGGGCTCTGCTTCGGTATGGTGACGTCCCACAGGTGCGTGACGTTCTCATTGTAGAAGCTGACGTCCAGGAACGGGGACTTCCACTTGAGCTTCCTGATTGTGTGACCGTCTCGGGGAAAGAATTTGTACCTGGATAGGCAAACGGCAATTTAAAAAAAAAGTATTCAATGGTCGGCAAGCAACATAAGAAGAGAATGATGCATACGTTGTGAATCATTAAAAATCTCAGTGCACTACGCAACTCATTTTTAATGGAGTGTTATCAAGGCAGCGAAGTTAGTGTTTTCCACAAAGACGTTTTACTGTTGAAAGTCCAAAAGTTCTACCGTGACGTATATAAATAATGGTGAAGACCATTTTAATTTATTTCAGATTCGGCACAATTTATTTTAAGCGCATTACTATGTTTGAAAGAATCGCATTCTTTAACCAAGGATTGTGGTTCTCAACTCTAGCGCTGTATCACTAGGCCAGCAGGCTTCAATTATCAGTAATCACTGCTTTTAAAATAAGGGGGTAGCGATGAGGTGGAACTAATATTAAACACAATGCAAGCAAACGTTCAATTTAACAATGCAAAATTCGACCTCTAAAGTACTGAAAGTTCAAAAGTTCTGAACGTTCAAAAGTTCTGAAAGTTCAAAAGTTCTAAAAGGACTGAAAGTTCTAAAAGTACTGAGAGTTCTGAAAGTACTGAGAGTTCTGAAAGTACCTAGAAGTACTGTTGTTGAGGATGTAATCCGGTAATAGTTTCTCAAACGCGTCCCTCATCTTCTTCTTGTTCTCAAAGGACACGAGAAAGTCGAGGTCGTCGTCCCATGGAATGATGCTGTGATGTCTGTACGAACCTAGCAGAGAGCCCTGATGGAATAAAATATGTATGGAATTATGCTGTCCGAGAAGGAAGCTCTGCTGGAATACGCTGATGCTCCATGTTTTAAGACTACAATGGTTATGTATTATCATCATTATATTTTATCATAGTTATGTTTTATCATCATTATATTTTATCATAGTTATGTTTTATCATCATTATATTTTCTCATCGTTATGTTTTATCATCATTATATTTTATCATCGTTATGTTTTATCATCATTATATTTTATCATCGTTATGTTTTATCCTCATTATGTTTTATCATAGTTATATTTTATCATCATTATGTTTTATCAAAGTTATGTTTTATTATCATTATGTTTTATCATAGTTATATTTTATCATCATTATGTTTTATCAAAGTTATATTTTATCATCATTATGTTTTATCATAGTTATGTTTTATCATCATTATGTTTTATCATAGTTATGTTTTATCATCATTATGTTTTATCATCATTATGTTTTATCATCATTATGTTTTATCATCATTATGTTTTATCATAGTTATATTTTATCATAGTTATGTTTTATCATAGTTATGTTTTATCATAGTTATGTTTTATCATCGTTATGTTTTATCATAGTTATGTTTTATCATAGTTATGTTTTATCATCGTTATGTTTTATCATAGTTATGTTTTATCATCGTTATGTATTATCATAGTTATGTTTTATCATCGTTATGTTTTATCATAGTTATGTTTTATCATCGTTATGTTTTATCATAGTTATGTTTTATCATCGTTATGTATTATCATCATTATATTTTATCATAGTTATGTTTTATCATCATTATGTCTTATCATCATTACATTTTATCATCGTTATGTTCTCTCGACGCTTATGAGCACTAAGTACACATCATTCATTTTGAACAATAACAAGTTTTGAGAGTACAAACTCTTGTAGTTGAAGGGAAGAGCTGAATGTATATGATGTATCTGTGAACTTGAAGGGAAGAGCCGCATGTATATGATGTATCAGTGAACTTGGAGGAAAGAGGTTCATATATATTCTGTCAGCTTCTAATGTCGAGGTAATTACTCCTATCTTAATTTTCTGGAACCCCATTTTAAGTCCATTGTACTTTTAATCCGGTTCCTGTTCCCCACGAAACTTGAGCCATAATATGCAGAGTTTGCCAAGTGTCCTTAAAATGGCTGAAAGCCCGTAAAGTTTTCATCGTAAAGATTTTAGGATGGGCGTTAAAAAAAAATTGAAACATTGTGAAAAAAATCCTTTTGGATGATAATAATCAGGAATAAATCAACACCGATAACAATAAAGTCATATGTCATGTAGTCCTAGACAGAAACAATTTCCCCCATACATAAAATATGTTTTTAAGTTTAAAGTTTCAACAAGTTTACTTAAACATGTATCCAAAAAAAAAATATTTTTGAACAGTAAAAGTTGTTATGATTAATTGTGGATTAAATTTTTGAGGAACACTGCCTACTAGGCAATGTTTAAAACAATAGTTACTGGCCCTGCAGGGAAATTGCACGCTTAGCAAAATGCCCTTGCCGATATGGTATCTCGGCAATTGGGAAGGGGGGGGTATGTTAAGTATGTACATGAAAAGCAACATTAGTTGATGCGGTGGTTATTGGAGTAATGACTCTCATTGGGTCCATGAGCAGTGGATAAGCTAAATTTATTGTCACATGGGGTGGGACGATGAGCAGTGACGTAGCTAGGTTTATTGTCACCTGAAGTGGGGCAGTGAGCAGTGGCGTGGTTGGGTTTAGTGTCACCTGGGGTGGGACGATGAGCAGTGGCGTAGCTAGGTTTAGTGTCACCTGAAGTGGGACTGTGAGCAATGGCGTAGCTAGGTTTATTGTCATCTTGAGTGGGACGATACTTTTTCTGCTTACTTCCACAAGAAATACTCTGCAGTAAGCTGGAAATGTCGATTCTCCATATAAAGAAAAAAATATACAGCCCCCCCCCCACACCATTTCCCACTCCACTGACAAGGACACGGTGTTACATCCTGCCGCCACCAGCGATGTCAGCTAACATAGTTCCTAGTGTACTACATCCTCCATGAACCTTTAAAAGCCATGAACGTTTAAAACTATGTCTGGCGTCATTAAAAATTCACCAGACGCTAGGCTGCCATTGCAAATTTCCAACAATAAAATAGTAATAAATGTCGAAACAAAACATAGTGCAGCATCATTTCTAAGTTAATGTTATAGTTTTTGTTTTGTGTGTGTATGTGTGTGTGTGTGTGCGTGCGTGTGTGTGTATTTTTTTTTTGCTGAAAGAATTATCAATTTTACGTTGGCACAATTTTATCCAAACGTTGCCGCCCCCCCCCCCCCCCAATGTTTTAAAAGTGTCCTTTGCAGAAAATATGACACCTTACTGGGACACGCTTGATTATTGTTTATAAGCGTGTGACGCCGTTGTAAAGTGTCCGCAAATGTTCACAGGTCGCTCTTAACTGCATTACGAGGGGGACTGATTTAATTTCCGGTGATGTATTTGGGTAAGCGTAGTCTAATGGCCAGAAATTAGCTGAACTGAGTCTACAATATTTGACTTGTGTGTTACTGAAAGAAAGAAAAGAAAAACAAAAGTTGTCGGCGGTGTAAAACGGGGGGTCGCAAAGTTTACCTTGTACAAGAAGTAGGTTAGAGATGCGTCCACCATTGTCTTGTTGAAGATATTCAAAAGGTCCGTCATGAATTCCAGGTCCTTATCCGACAATTCAAACTTAAATAAATCTGGAGGAAAAAAAAAAGTTATTAAAAAGTCGATAAAACAGGAACTCCTGTCCCAGCAGCCACCCCTTCGCCCCACAGCAGCCACACCCCCAGCTGCCGTACCCCCCCCCAACAGCAGCCGCATCCCTTACAGCAGCCGCACCCCCCACAGCAGCCACACCCCCAGCAGCCGTAACCCCACAGCAGCCGCATCCCTTACAGCAGCCGCTACCCCCCATAGCAGCCACACCCCAAGCAGCCGTAACCCCCCCCCACACAGCAGCCGCATCCCACTCCTCCCCCCAACCATAAAATTATTTTCGTTGCTACTTCATAAATATATGTTTTCCGATGGTCTTAGGCGACCCCTATGTAAGGGTCGTTCGACACACAAAGGGGTCGCGACCCACTGGTTGAGAACCGCTGCCTTGTGGCGTCTCAAAACGGCATTCATGAAACGCCCTGAGACCCCATGCATCACTCATACTAGAAGTGATTTTAATATCCACAAACAACCGGGATGCTTGTCCAAAGACTCGAGTTGAGAACCCTTGCTCTGTGTCTGTTCGCTTAAAGACTTTACTTAATAAAATACGATATATTTATTGCGTAGGTAAAAGGATGCCGTAGAGGCAGAGATTTCAAGAAATTTTTAAATAAATATTTACATTTTTAAGTGAGTGCGTGCGTGTGCGAGTAAGAAATATACACACACATATAGGGAGAAAGAGAGGTAGGGGGAGGTGGGGAGGGAGAGAAAGCACGGAGAGGGAGGGAGGAGGGAGAGAGAGGGAGGGAGAGAGAGAGGGAGGAGGGAGAGAGAGAGGCGGGGGTAGGAGGAAGGAGGGTCAGAGAGGGAGGAGGGAGAGAGGGGGAGGGAGAGGGGGAGGGAGAGGGAGGAGGGAGAGACTGAGTGTGGGAGAGAGAGGAAGGGAGAGAGAGGGAGGGAGTGAGTGGAGAGGGAGGAGGGAGAGAGAGGGAGGAGGGAGAGAGAGGGAGGAGGGAGAGAGAGGGAGAGAGAAGAGGGAGAGAGAAGAGGGAGAAGCGGGTAGGGAAGGAGAGGCAGAGAGGAGGGAGAGATAGGGAGGGAGTGGAGAGGGAGGAGGGAGAGAGAGGGAGGAGGGAGAGAGAGGGAGGAGGGAGAGAGAGGGAGGAGGGAGGGAGATGGAGGATGGAGAGAGAGAGGAATGGAGTGGAGAAGGAGGAGGGAGAGAGGGAGGAGGGAGAGAGAGAGAGGGAGGAGGGAGAGAGAATAGGGAGAAGTGGGGAGGGAGGGAGAGGCAGAGAGGAGGGAGAGATAGGGAGTGAGATAGTGGGAGGAGGGAGAGAGAGGGGGGAGGGATAGGTAGGAGGGAGAGAGAGAGGAAGGGATATAGAGGGAGGAGGGAGAGAGAGAGGTGGGGGCAGGAGGAAGGATGGACAGAGAGGGAGAAGGGAGAAAGAGAGGGAGGGAGGAGGGAGGGAGAGAGAGAGGGAGGAGGGAGTGAGAGAGAGAGAGGGGGGGGGAGAGGTAGGAGGGAGAGAGAGGAAGGGAGATAGAGGGAGGAGGGAGAGAGAGAGGTGGGGTTAGGAGGAAGGAGGGACAGAGAGGGATGAGGGAGAGAGAGGGAGGGAGGGAGAGTGGGAGAGAGGAGGGAGGGAGGAGGGAGAGACTGAGTGTGGGAGAGAGAGGGAGGGAGAGAGAGTAGGGAGGGAAAGAGAGTAGGGAGAGAGAGAGAGGGGAGGGACAGAGAGAGGAGGGTAGGAGGAAGGAGGGACAGATAGGGAGGAGGGAGAGAGAGAGGGAGGGAGGGAGAGTGAGGGAGGGGGAGAGGGACGGAGGGAGAGTGAGGCGGAGAGAGGGGGAGGGGAGGGAGGAGGGAGAGAGAAGGAGGAGGGAGAGTGAGGTGGAGGGAGAGAGAGATGGGAGAGAGAGGGAGGAGGGAGAGAGAGAGAGGGGGGAGATAAAGAGAGAGAAAGATGGGGCAATGGGAAAGAGAGGATATGGAAGATGGTAGAAACAGAGAGAGAGAGAGAGAGAGAGTGACAGAGAGAGAAAGAGAGAAAGAGAGAGAAAATGGGAGAGAGATAATGAAAGTTAGTGCGAGAGAAAGAGCAAGCTAATAACAGTTGTTAATGGGCATAGTCTGTTGTGGAGGCGGGTGAACGGCTAGACGCGTGCAGTAGAACATTATATTAACTCATGACATGCAGTGCTCCCCGGTGTTCTTCCCGCGTGTTGGTAAGGGGATGCAATCCAACTAGTCGAAGTGCTCTCTGCAGCTGTAATGTTTGGTCGACTCAAGGTTGGACAAAACCGAATCAACGAAACAGTGCGCCGATCATTCAACACTTCACGAGTGGTGTTAACCCACACGATCAGAAAATACAGGCTTTCAAAAAAATCTACAACTCCCCACTCCCCTACACACATATGCACAACGCAGGACCGTGGAAAGTTTTAACGTCGCAAATGCAGTACGATGGATTCGATGGTATCTAAAAGCGGTTCTCAACCTGTGGGTCGCGACCCCTTTAGGGAGCACTCCTTTTTTAAAAAAAAACATTATATGGAGCAAAGGAATTTTCTGGAAAACACAGAGTTTATTTTCGTTGAAGTAGAGGGCAATACTTTATTATGCACACATATTTGAAATCTTCACAATTTTACAAACATATTTTAAAAATAAACTCACGAAGCTAAAAACTTAATAATAAATACATACATTTAAAAAATTGTAAATATATACATAAACAATAATAGATCCATAATAAAAAAAATAATACATAAATTATACAATACATAATAAATAGGCCCAAATAAATAAAATTTTAAAAATACATGAGTAAAAAAAAATTATAGATACATAAATACAAAATAATAATAAATACATACATTTTTAAAAATCACTTATCAGTAAGATTTTTTCTTCTAACTGCCAAATATCAATACACCGGTGCTTTTATAACATTGTGTGTATCTCTCCAACTCCATTTGACCGCAAGACTTCTGTTTGTTTTACAAAGTTAATAACCTATTGTAAAGCATTCTCATCCGAGTGACTGTGATCTTTGATTGATCGGAGTACTTATATAGCGCTCACTTCCATGCTATGGTAGCATGCTCACGGCGCTCATACACGTTTTAAAGCCCAAAAGAACACGGCACAAACGCCCAGAAGCCCCTATTCGTTGCCCTTAATCATATTGTTGTGCAGCGTTTCAAATGTTTAACGGATGTCTTAAGTCAATATAGGTCAATATTTTCACAGACTGTCCGTAAATTGACGGACAGCCACAAACCTGGCCGCAGATCGAAGGGTCAACCCTGACGCCACGTGCTGGTGTACTTACGTCTCTTCTCCGGGGGGACTGTGGGCAGCGCCGGCAGCCTGGCCTGCTTGGCGGTGTCCATCACGTCCTTGAAGCGCACGCGGAGCAGCGTGTCGTTGAGTTTGACGGGCGGCAGCGCCACCTCCAGGTAGCCGGGGCGGTGGCCGCGGCACACTTCGGCGTACTCTATGACGGCGACGAAGACGAATGTGAAAAAGATGACGGCGTTGAAGAACAGGATGCGCCCCGAGCACAAAGAGCATTTCAATTTTGACGTCTGCTGAAATTAGATTTAAATATAATATATATATATATTTTTTTAAAACGGCAACATGGAAGATTTATTTTATACACATACTTATAGTCTGGGGGTAGGAGGGAGTGGGGGAGTGGTTCAGGTACGGAGGAGTTACATACTTATAGTCTGGGGGTAGGGGAGTGGGGGGGGGGTTTCAGGTACGGAGGAGTGCGGGGAAACGACCATATTATACTTTCACGGGAGTTTCCTTGTCGTCTGTGCTTCAAGGATTTTCACTGGAATAATGTTTGAGCAATATGTGTACTAATTAAGTTGAATCATCCCTGAAGAAAAATGTTTCAAACTTAAATCAATTTTTTTTTTAAACTAACAAAAATTATTACTTTTTTTTTGGAGGGGTGGGGGTCGAAATGTAAAATCAAGGATCCGCCAGAGTTGTGAAGATTAAAATGCGACATGAGACAAAGCTGTTCTTCCAACTGAACATTTCTGGGACAGTTGGTTAAAACTTGGCTAAATTTGATCTCAACGATGTGGTTTATCATGAAAGCCTGAGATGGGACGGCACCGAATAGCAAACACGTCGTGGGAGACAACGTCTGAGAACCGTTGACCCAGACGCAACACGTCAGATCAGGCAGACGAGGGCACAGTAAACTCGAATTGGCTCTATGTAACTGCCCTACGGTTACCCAGTCCCATCGATGAGTCGAACAGACCGTAGAATACGCAGACTTTACACAGACATTTCGTTAGCTTGAGCACAGGCGCCAGCTGGAGAACATTCCCCAGTGAAAGCAGCCTCCCCCCCAAACCTCAGTATGGTGCGCCTTTTGTTTGCGATGGTAGCCATCTGATGGATGTCGAGCCTGGGCCGGCCTTTAGGGTGTGCGGCCTGGGCCGGCCTTTAGGGTGTGCGACCTGTGCCCTCGCACAGGGCGCCGTGGTCACAGGGGCGCCAAGTAAATATTTATATTCCCTTAGTTTATTATAGTGAAGTGTGAACCTCGGGTCCGGGCCGAGAAACGGTATGCTAACTTTTCGTACAATCGCTTTTTATACAATGAGTTTTTATACAATGAGTTTTCATACAATGAGTTTTCATACAATGAGTTTTTATACAATGAGTTTTCATACAATGAGTTTTCATACAATGAGTTTTCATACAATGAGTTTTCATCCATTGAAAGTTGCATTCTTAATTTGGATACTAACACTGGGGTTGGGAACAACCGAAAGGGCGTAGAAATTTGGGAAGGGGGCGCCAAACGGGTGCCTCGCACAGGGCGAATGTTTACCTAAGGCCGGCGTTGGTCGAGCAAGCGTAACAATGAGATTTAATTCTATTGTTGTGCTTTCTGTGACGTATTCGTGGTCATACTAATCAGCCCCGCCTCCCCCCGCCCCCCCCCCCCCTAAAAAAGACAGGGAGTACACAAACTACATGGTTTGAGACATCGATAGCTTGACATCATAGTCCAAGGTGAGTAAAGTTTGCGTTGGGGGGGGGGAATAGGGGGGGGGGGTGGGGGAGTTAGTGGGTAGCGGTGGCGAGGAGTAAAACCAAGGAGGAGGATGGAGATGTAAGCGGAGATGTAAGCGGAGATGTAAGCGGAGATGTAAATACTGGGGAGGGAGATTGTACACGGCTTTGGGGGAATGGAATAGAAATAAAAAGTAAATAAAAAAAATTGATAATGTCGAATGGATGGGTTTGTGAATAGAAACATGCTTGATATAAACGTGGGCCAAATGGACCCCATGGGGGCCACGTATTTCTTAGGGGACAAGAAAGTTAAAAGAAATGACGTCGTGTATATTTCAAGGGGAGGTAGTTCTTTTTAATATATTGATTGCAAGGAAGGGGAGGTAAGAAACGTAAATAAGTTGACTCAGTGATAATGGGATTATGGATGAGTGAACGGTAGGATAAATGGATACATGGAGTTCATAGCTGGATGATAGATGGATACATTGAGTTCATAGCTGAATGATAGATTGATATATGGAGTTCATAGTTGGGTGATATATGGATACATGAAGTTCATAGTTGTATGATAGATGGAAAAATGGAGTTCTTATTTGTATGATCGATGAAGGATCAAATGCACGGATATACGAATGCGTTGAAATATTAATTTTATATCTGGATTAATGGATTTATAAAGCATATATGAGTGGGTGGATGTGTGGATGACAGCAGTTATGATGGATGGATGAACGACAAACTCCTGTCGGCTCATTTATAGGTTGGTGTGAAAAGAACGGAAAAAATGGTATATGCTACTCAGTGGCTACTCAATGGCTACTCAGTGGCTACTAGTTTGGCGGTATAAAGTTGATTATAGTTTACCTATACTGACAGAACGAAGGAAAGTCGGATGTAGAAAATTTGTGATGGATAGATGGAAAGAGTAGACTGGCAAAACGGAAAGAGCAGACAGGCATATCGGAAAGAGAAGACTGGCATAACGAAAAGAGAAGACTGGCATAACGGCAAGAGAAGACTGACAAAACGGAAAGAGCAGACTGGCATAACGGAAAGAGCAGACGGGCATAACGGCCGAGAAGACTGGCAAAACGGAAAGAGGGGACTGGCTTAACAGAAAGAGCAGACTGGCATATCGGAAAGAGCAGACTGGCATAACAAAAAGAGAAGACTGGCAAAACGGCAAGAGAAGACTGGCAAAACGGAAAGAAGGGACTGACGTACAAAAAGAAGAGCAGACAGGCATAACGGAAAGAGCAGACTGGCATAACAGAAAGAGCAGACTGGCATAACGGAAAGAACAGACAGGCATATCAGAAAGAGAAGACTGGCATAACGGCAAGAGAAGACTGGCAAAACGGAAAAAGGGGACTGACGTAACAGAAAGAGCAGACTGGCTTAACGGAAAGAGCAGACTGGCATAACGGAAAGAGCAGACAGGCATATCGGAAAGAGAAGACTGGCATAACGGCAAGAGAAGACTGGCAAAACGGAAAAAGGGGACTGACGTAACAGAAAGAGCAGACTGGCTTAACGGAAAGAGCAGACTGGCTTAACGGAAAGAGCAGACTGGCATAACGGAAAGAGCAGACAGGCATATCGGAAAGAGAAGACTAGCATAACGAAAAGAGAAGACTGGCATAACGGAAAGAGCAGACTGACATATCGGAAAGAGAAGACTGGCATAACGAAAAGAGAAGACTGGCATAACGGAAAGAGCAGACGGGCATAACAGAAAGAGCAGACTGGCATAACTGAAAGAGGGGACTGACGTAAAAGAAAGAGCAGACTGGCATAACGGAAATAGCAGACTGGAATAATAGAAAGAGCAGACTGGCATAACGGAAAGAGGGGACTGACGTAACAGAAAGAGCAGACTCGCCTAATATAAAAGGCATCCTAAAAATGCGAATCAATAATTGTGCGCGACCGCTGTGACAAAAAAAAAAAGAAGAGGAACGGCGCTATTCTAACCCCCCTCCCCCCCAAAACCAGGCACACAGACCTCATGCCACTGGGGATCTAGAATGGCACTGTATACCCATGAACTTAATTAGTATACTCCCGGCGGATGGCTCATTCATTGTATTCTCGAGAAGGGACAGACGAAAAGAGCGTCAAAAAAATGTTTCAATTCAAAACGTTCGCAGCTGCCAGCGGAACAAAAAATGCCGACGTTGTTCAGCATGTGGTTGGCGCGTCGTATTTGAACAACCCAGGGTGACTTCATAACAACCCAGTTAGGGTGACTTCGCAATAACCCAGTTAGGGTGAATTTATGTTGTTTTTGTTTTCTCGCAAAGCGGTCTGATTGACCGAACACTGATTGCTAATGTCAGCGGTGGCCCCTAATGGTGGTGTTTTGTTCGTTTGTGAAGGAGTCCAGGGCACTAAATAAACGCAAAGTGTCCCGTTGACACCGAGCACTAATGCAATGTCAAACAGGGACTGGGGCGCCGCTGGTAAATAAACTAGCCACGGTATAAAACGCCACGACAACTGGAAATGTAGAGACCCAGGCTTTACACCCCGCTGGCTGGACCGGAAGTCGAAACAATGAAGATGACGTCACATACTGGAGTCAGACTAGTAGTTCCGGTTTTAACTAGTCTCTGTCACATACATTCGCATATACATAAACAACCAACAGTATCTCAATATATTTCTTGTCCCGAACACAGATCAGTGTTTGTGGCCGATTCCTAAACGACGTCTTTTTCATATATTTCATCATTGCCAGGTTGAAATAAAAATGGGCAAGTGCTAGTTCAAGGCAGACGATGGAATCAATATTTCTCAGGCCTATGCCCAAAAGCAATATTGAAGGGTTAAATGTCCGCCCCGCCACCCCACGTTCAGCGAGCCGCTCTAACTGCTAGACCACACACTGAGCGATATGACTCGAGAGTCTGCATGACCTTTTTCTTTTTGTATCATTGCAATCATGCGATTTTTCTTTCTCAGGCAATTTCCTCCCGGGGGTGGGGGGGGGGGGATTTTCAGATGGGCAGTGCCGGTGGCCAGAGGCATAGCTCAGGGGGAAGAGGTGTCCTCGTGCGTTGCATTAGCGGGTGTCTCACAGTGGGGTGTGTGGGTATTTAATGAAGGAAATTATAGGGCTTCAGAGTTGAGGGATGGAGGGGGGTAAAATGAATCTCGCCCTTTGGCGACAAACACTCTAGCTACGCCTCTGCAAGTGGCGTAGAAAAGGTTTCGGATAGGGTGGTCCAGCCTTGGATAGGGCAGCATAACTCTTGGCCCGCCCAATGCTCACCAACTACTCCACTAGACAGTTTATCTATCAGCATGAAAATTGAGTACCCACTTTACAGTTAATGTTTTCGGTAAGTAGGGCAGAAATCGAGGGCACCGATGGCTCTTGAGCGAAATGGGGTCTGGGGAACCCCTAACCAGAAATGTTTTGAGAGTTTCAAAATCAAGAGATGCATTTTGGAGTACACCGGAATTCAGTGTTTCTATTTGACCATTTGATCCGGGGAAGGTCAAACGTCCGGGGGTTATGGCGCGCAGTGTCATATACTGAAACTTAATACTGTGGAGTGTCCAGACAATAGTCGACCCGTGGAGTGTCCAGACTATAGTCGACCCGTAAGGGATGGGGGGGGGGAGTCCTACATCAAACAAAGTGTCTAGCTTGTCAGATTGCCGCGACGGAATGGCGGCGTTGGTTTATGACCTATTACGCGATGTGTTACATAAGAAGGGGATTGGGGCCCTGGGAACTCAGCCGGGGAGAACTCAGCCGGGCAGGCAGGTGGACGGACGGGAGTTAGAGAGGGACCGTGACAGTCGGAGTGGAGTACCACAGAGAGAGCGAGAGAAATAAGAGAAAACAAAGGATACGACAATTAAATGTTCAAAGACTATAACCCTCATTGTTTTGTTATATTGGTGCACACGAGAGACAGAGTGTACAAGGTTGCAGATTAATTATAGAATAGAGACGCATTAAGGTTCTCTACAATGGTGGCAGCGGTGGGATTCTAAACCTTGCAACGACTCCGAAGAGACACAATTTTTAGCCTGAGATGAAAAGTACAAGGAGCGGAACAACTACATCAAGAACAATGAATTCACAGTACTTAAACAACCTCCCGACATACAGTGGCACTTCAACATGGCACACGTTCATCATCCAGTTCGAAACGTCTGCGAAATTTTTCAAGTGGAGTGAGGAAGAGAAACTCTTTTATCTAAGCTTTGCATTGAAAGACGCTGCGGCTGAATTTGCTTTCAGTGAGTTAGGTGAAGCTGAGAGAGAGACGTACATTGAATTTAAAGATGCCCTGGCGAATCGATTCAGAGACCACAGAACGCCAGCATTTTTCCAAAATGTTTTGGAAAAACGCACATTTCTGAAATCCGAGACTAGTACAGAGTATGCTACTGACATCAAGAAATTGGTAGCGAAAAGTTTTCCGACGGCAGACCAGGCTACACGAGATGCCATTGGATTCAAACAGTTTCTACGTGGCCTACCGGACCAGTCTATGGTGACACAAGTCGGCACTATGTCAGTTCCTCCCACAGTAGACAAGGCGAGAGCTGCCCTCGACCAGATAATAAATCTCAGGGACAATGTGTGTGTACCTGGACAGCAAGTGGCGTCAATAGGTACAGACCACTTGACAAGAGAAATAAGTGGCCTGAGACAGGACTTTAGAGCATTCATCACATGGCAGAGGGAGTCAGTCAACCAGCCGGCAAGAGAAACAGGAGGTGTTCGGAGGGCGGAACCAAGGTGTTTCGTGTGTGACCGAATCGGTCATATTGGCCGTAATGGACTACGATTAGTCGATTGTTTTGTCACGTGATACGTGTAAAAACAAGTAATACTTCCGGTAGGCTGTCTGCAACACACTAGTCGCTCACAAATTTTTCTTCAAACAACTTTCTTCCTTTAATCATGACTGATTTATAATTATTGTCACATTTAATGAATGTCATTTAAAGAAACGCGCGTATTCAAGAATATTTAGAAAAGTAAAATTTTAATAAACACTGGGGAAGCGCTGATGGAGACAAACATTTTGCTTTAGAATTAATGATAATGGCAATGGCTGATCAGCTGTTTATCTGTTGTTATGTGTTGTTATGTGTAGCAGAAAGCCTACTAATGGCTGGTACGTATCACGTGACAAAACAAGGAAGTGACTAATCGTAGTCCATTGTCCAAACAGGAGGAAAGGAGGAGAAATTACTGATCGGCTGAAACTAAACCACATTTCATCGAATGGTCCAAACATTCGTCCTAGTGCTGTGTTCATGCCTGTGAAAGTGTGTGGTGTGAGAAACAGAATTTCTAATGGACACGGGTGCGGCGGTGACCGTTATTTCGAAAAAAAACGATTTTTTGAAATTCCACGACGTCAGCGACCTAAGATTCATCATCATTTCTTACCCGTAAATCTACAGACAGCAACTGGAGCACCAGTGAATCTTTATGGGGTGAGTGACGTTAAATTATTGATTGGAGATGAAGGGTATCCCTGGACGGTATATGTGGCAGATATAGCAGAAGACGGTTACCTGGGTTTTGACTTTTTGGGTCATTACAATTTTTCTTTCTCAGTCAGCAAAGGTCTGATCTTGGATTCTCACAATGTGCCGATTGTGACTAAATATCCGAGTGCAAAGAATACGCCCGATAAAAGGTATTTTAGTGCATCAAAATGTTCCCAGTTCCCGCCACCATTTATTGTGAGAGTGAACACTGTCACTACACACAACAAAAGACAGCGTCCAGGTAAAAGCCAGTGGACAAGCATGGCTCCTGTCCAGGTTAACGTGTTACACCGTCCTGGGATGGCCTCGCCATCGACGAAGCTCAGGAATGGGGGTAATAAATCAATCCAGTTGTGTGGTGAGGTAAATTCTAAGTGGGAGAAAATGGAGGCAATTCCAGATAGACCAGTGAAGCGACAGAAAAGTGACCCCGACGCTCGAGCGGTAGTGCGCCCTTTCAACGTGGGTGACGTAGTCCAGTTTTCAGACTCAACAAACAAAGTGAGTCCAAACCAGAAGTTGAGCACCATTAATAAGTGGTGCGGTCCTCGTGTCATCAGTCGAAAGCTACGTAATAATTTATTCGAGATTCAAGGAGAGGGAAGAATGACATGCAAAATTATTCATCATGAAGAATGAAGGCCACTATAGGATGATGCATTATGACAATGATCCATCAGACTGGATTTTAAAGTTACAAACAGCTTGCCTAAGAGACAATTTGATGGGAACCACTCCGGAGATTCCACGATTTCTGCAGGAAGCGTAGTGTGTTCGGGGACACTTAGATTCACCTTATAGCATGACATTTATTATTAATAGATTTATAGTGAAGTAATGTTGATGGTTATTTTTTTCTCGAGGCACCAGAGAGTGACGGTTGGATAAATGCATACATGGATAATGTTCTAATCCTGTAAAGATTAATTTTAATTTGCGATTGAAAGATTGTTTAATTTTATAAAATGTTTTTCTTGGTGACCTCTTATGACCTTTAAGAATGAAGGGTTTGAGTTAGTTTAATATGTTTTTGTAAACAACACTTATTTTTCTTGCATTGGAACTTTAGACGGTTCTGGCATTATACTTGACATGTTTTCATTATGATTTTTGATTAGCTGGTTAATTTAGTTTTCAACTTGATGTCATAATGTGTCACTGCCTGTTAATTGATTTTCTAAATGTATTACTTTTCGTTGATTTTCAAAATTTTGTATTATTCCTTGTTCTACCATAATTGTCTGATTGTGTGAATATAAAAATTCTCCGACTGTGACCCAAGCTGAATCTGACCTTGACCAGAACCGTTTAGGAGACTGTAAATGGGATGACGTAGCGTACATTACTTTGTACTGTTTCTAATTAAACGCTGAAGGTCTAAGTCACTTAAAGCCATTTCGAGATCAGTAACCCGTAATAGTAGTGAGGATGTTACGTAATGTCGGGACGACATTGTTTTGTTGGCTGGGGGTATTGTGGAGTGTCCAGACAATAGTCGACCCGTGGAGTGTCCAGACCCCCCCCCCCCCCACAGGATTCCGGTTGACAAGTCTGTAGTGGCTTGCCGATTTGGAAGCGCTGGCCACCGACCCCCTCGGCGTTAACCCGGGGCACACTAGCACCATTGCGTGTCCCGCGTGGCAGACACGGCCATGCATGGTAGTTGCTGGAATAAACGGCTCCTACAGGGCTGCCACCTGTGATACTTGAAAAGGCAAACACAGGGTAGGGATCATGATTACAAGTTGCCGTTAAGGGATATGAGACTATAGGCTGTGGTGGAAGCCTATAGCCGGTGATTCTAAATATGCAGCCCTGAGAAAGCTGCTCCTAGGCAACCGTTTCGTCCCAGCTATCTCGCAAATTAGTTGCGGGGTGGAAACCCACTGTAGAATCCCTCTTAGAGGGCGTCCGATGCTTCCCCGGGACTGGTGGGGGGAGATATTAGGACGTTAATTTACCGTCCCGGCCCCTAGGAGAGTGGACCACGGACGCTTGAAACACAGCGTCTTCGGTCGGCCAGATGTCTCCGGGCGGGGAGGGTCTCCGTCGGCGAACCTGATCGAGCGGTTGCGGGCGGGGACGCTCCACGTCTGGGGGGTCTCTGACGCCCTTCCGCACGGCCTGCCACCGGGGCGGCTGGCAGGTGCGGGTGGGCGCCGGGGAGGGCATTAGGAGCGTAAGCTCGACGGCCCGCTGACGCCATTTCCTAATGAGATATTCGAGTGTCCCGACCATAGTCGACCCGTAAGGGATGGTGGGGAGTCCTACATCAAACAAAGTGTCAAGCTTGTCAGATTGCCGCGACGGAATGGCGGCGTTGGTTTATGACCTATTACGCGGTGTGTTACATAAGAAGGGGATTGGGGCCCTGGGAACTCAGCCGGGGAGAACTCAGCCGGGCAGGCAGGTGGACGGACGGATGTTAGAGAGGGACCGTGACAGTCGGAGTGGAGTACCACAGAGAGAGCGAGAGAAATAAGAGAAAACAAAGGATACGACAATTAAATGTTCAAAGACTATAACCCTCATTGTTTTGTCATATTGGTGCACACGAGAGACAGAGTGTACAAGGTTGCAGATTAATTATAGAATAGAGACGCATTAAGGTTCTCTACAATACACACCTGGTTCGGCGCGTCGTAGTGTAATCAAACTAAGATTCAACCCCGTACGGTAACATTCATCGGCGTGAAGAAGAGTGGTGGCAGCAGAAACTAAAGGTGCCGAAGACTCTGGCGCAAAAACGGGGCCATGGGTCCCTTTAGAAAATTTTTGATAAAGTCAAAATGCATTTTAACATTTTGTCGCATACTTGAAATGGGTTGGGGGGTGGGGGGTTCTAGGCAATATGGGAGAAGGCATTTTAGGCTTTTGGGTGAGACGCGTCAAAATGAGCCTTAAAAGCGACCAAGGACCTCTCTAACTCCGCTCCAGCCCCATGAACTAAATTCATCCCAGTTGTGATGCCCTTTAAAAGTATGCTTTTTGCCATTTCTTTGTTTCGCCCCTTAAATCTTTATAGTCCCCGAAATATTTTTAATCAATTCAAAATGCAAGAATACATTTTAGCACATACCTGAAATAAGTTGTGCATCCGTCTACACTTAATCGGAGAGCAACGACAGAGATGCTAGTTAAAAATATAAGTGTCACTTGACTTCAGAGCCAACGTGTGGGCCTTGCAACCCCCCATATGGCTTCAGGGGGCCTCGCATATTTTAGGGGCTTAAGTTGTGGATACTTTTTAATTATCAATTTTGAACGCAAGGTGGGGGGAGGACTCAGCCGAAAAGTGGCAGGGATCCTCGAAAAGTCAAGCGACGGCTCTGCTTGATCTGACTGTGTAAGACACATTTTTTAAAAATATTAATAAATAGCTATGTGTTTTTTTAATCTTTCTTTAAACTATTATTGGGTAAACTACTTAATAAATCAATCAATCAATTTTCGAAAAGAAAAATTTCCTTTCAAAAAAAAGGTTCCATCACAAAAAGCACTTCTAACATCATTTTTACATGTTGAGCACAAATTAAAATAAAAACCCAACGAAGCAACTACAAGAACTGACGTATAACAATTTCCGTTTGTAAATATTTCCAAGTTTTACCAATGTCAAAAAAAAAAAAAAAAAAAAAAAATGTATTGTAGAAGAGCATACACATTTTGTGTGTGCCTTTAAAACTGTTCGTTTCAATAAATCGTATATGAACGACATAATTATGTTAAGAAGATATGATATTTTCACAAAAGACATAATATATTTAATTTATTAATGTGTGATTTTATTTGATGGAGATCGCATAAAAATATATAACTTTCCCAGTGTTTATTAGATTGAAATATTTATTTCGATGTTCAAACTATAATAACGTTTCTTCACATTACGTACACACCGTCTCTATTTACTTTAACCCATTTTTATTTGAAATAATTTTTTATTCTAAAACTGGTATAAAAAAAATCATTAAAAAATGCAAATGCTAGCGTTTTTTTTTTTTTTAAATATACTTTTTCTTATAGCTTTCTTCTCGTATCCGGAAATTTGATCGAAAGAAATTTGGTCGATGGAAAATTGATAGAAGGAAATTTGATCGAAAGAAATTTGGTCGATGGAAAATTGATCGACGGAAATTTGATCGAAAGAAATTTGGTCGATGGAAAATTGATCGAAAGAAATTTGGTCGATGGAAAATTGATCGACGGAAATTTGATAGAAAGAAATTTGGTCGATGGAAAATTGATCGACGGAAATTTGATCGAAAGAAATTTGGTCGATGGAAAATTGATCGACGGAAATTTGATCGAACGGAAATGTTGTCGAATCGTTTTTTAATTTTATACGTTAAAATATTGCGTCAAATTTCTTTTTGAACGCATTATTATGTTTTACGATACAGTATAGTGCGTTCAAAAAGAAATTTGACGAAAATTTTAACGTCTGGACTGAAAAAAAGATTCGACCAAATTTCCGTTCGACCAAATTACCGTCGATCAATTTTCCGTCGACGAAATTTCTTTCGATCAAATTTCTGGTAACCCTTTCTACTATATTCCCATCAAAATGGGTTTTTTTCTTCAAAATTTGCGTGTAATTTGGTGTGGCAATTTTTTAATTATTCTAACATAAAAACTGAAAACGCAGTTAGGAATTCATTAATATAGGCATATTTTAAAACTCTGTTATCCAGGAAATTGTGTTACAGAGGTAGCACATTCAAAGAGATCACAAATGCTTTCGATTTGTTAATAAACTAGCGATTACCCGGCATGCGTTGCTATGCAACCCAAACAAATAAAGTGTTTGTGTTTTAATTAAGTTTTTTAAAAATTAATTGTTATAAAGAAAATATTGTTTGTTTTTTTTCCGTCTGGTGCGTACACGAATAAATTAGAAGTTTTTTGACGTGTTAGAAGGCCACATACAGCTGTCCGCGCGAGAAGCGTGATTTTCAAAATGTGGTCCATACACTTGTAGCGATTGATCCACCCATGCAATGGCTCTGTTTAAAATTATATAACTCATATAATCATTTTTAAAAAGCACAAGAATATTGTAAAATAGTTGCGGCCGACCGCATGACTCCCAACGCAACGGGAGTAGCAACGCAATAACATGATTACTTGTTGCCGTTGATGGATATGAGGTTTGGGTGGCGGTAAACGCATGCCGATGATTTTAGCTACGCAGCCATGAGCAAGCTGCTCCGATGCAACCGTTTCGTCCCAATTTACCGTCCCGACCGAAAGACTCTCAGGTTGGTGGGGTGGTAACGCCCCACCATTTCCCCCGGAGTGGAAGAAAACCCGCCACAACCCTTCGTGAGAGCTGGCTGCGAACGCTTAAACGCAGCGTTTTCGGCTGACCGGGCGTCCCCCAGGACAGGGGGGGAGTCCCGGCGTGCAACCACACGGTCAGGCATCGGGGAGACCCGGCGTCTGGCCCGTGTGGAGATGTGCTGGGGGAGGCATTAAGAGCTCGCGCTCGACGGCCTACTGACACCATTTAAGAATGTGACGTATAGAAGTCTTAATTTTTTGTTTACGTTTTCGTTTTATCTAGGTCAGTGGTTCTCAACCTTACTTGTGCCGCGACCCTTTAATGCGGTTCCTCACGTTGTGGTGACCACCAAACACAAATTATTTTTGCTTCTACATCATAACTGTAGAGTATATGTGTTTTCCGATGGTCATAGGCGACCCCAGTGAAAGGGTCGTTCGACCCCCAAAGGGGTCGCGACCCACAGGCTGAGAACCGCTGATCTATGTCAACTTAATAGATTCGAGTACATTTACAATTACGCTAATTGCTCCATTTTTCAAAGCATGGGGTCGTCATACAATTTATAATTAACACCTATACCTACCTTCAAATTCATACTTTTATGATGAAATATACTTTGAAAACAGATCGCACATGTTCAATACTTAGCAAGAACTAAATTAAAATGACAGACCATTATAATGAAGTAAAGTTAGTTTTATAACGTGTTATTTAGACTTGTGAAGCTGCAAGCCATAAATTATTAATTTTTTTTAAAAAATGATGTAGGCGAACATCAAGAAGTAAGACTTTTGTTTATAATCAGGAGTGGCCAATTATCTGAGCACCAGGGTATTTATAATCGAATACTGTAAGCATCTAACAGGACTAGTCTAAAATTTATGGATTATCGAAATATATCGAGGGTACCGACACTTCGGTTCAACGCACGAGTTACTATTCATTATAAAAAAAATGATATACACTTGACAATTTAATAGTTTTTTTTAATAAAGTGTAAGTTTCTTTTTATTATTGATGTACACCTTTTCCTCGGGGTGGGGGGGGGGTAGATGACTTTCTTGGGGAGGGGTTGGGGGGTTGAGACACTGTCGTCTTTTGGTGCTTGGTGGAATTAATAGAATAAAATTTACTATGTCGGGTAATTAGGCCAGCGACCACACAAAAAATAAAAAAAAAGGCTCACAGAATAAAAGTGTTAAAGGAATTTGCAAAGTTGTTTTTTTTTAAATGCCGCTCTTTTTATTGGCTACCGAAAGACACAGTTTCATTTGGGGACAGCCGTGCAGCTTACATGGGGAAGCATGTCAAGAGACATAGTGGGGTGGGGTGTTGAGATCAAATGGGGGGCCAGCACCCCAGACATAAGCCCCAGGAGAGGGGGCCAATACCATACATGATCCTTAATTATCGTAAATAGGCCTTTATTTCCATCGTAAGGAAATCAATAAAACACAGATCATAATTTAAATGATAAAATACTAAATTCAGGTATGCGCCATAATGCATCCCTGTATTTTGAATTTATGAACGTTTTCTTGGGAGGGGAAAACTCCATGGCTTGTTATCAGACTCCCCCCTCCCCCAACCATTGAATACTTTAAAATACATTGACCTACTTTCAACGAGTATCGACGTAATGGCGTGCCCTAGTGGTAACTACCTGTTGTATCGGTTTAATCCCTCTTTCCATTCCGGGTAGTTTCTGATAGAATTCTAACCTTCCCTTGGTAGAATCCAGATGAAACATGTCTGAATTTGTAGTGTCTGAGGAAGAAAGGGAATTGTTTAATGTTAGAAAACAAGTAACAGCAAGATAACAACTTGTGCTATGCTGCAAACAAGTAACAGCAAGATAACAACTTGTGCTATGCTGCAAACAAGTAACAGCAAGATAACGACTTGTGTTATGCTGCAAACAAGTAACAGCAAGATAACAACTTGTGTTATGCTGCAAACAAGTAACAGCAAGATAACAACTTGTGTTATGCTGCAAACAAGTAACAGCAAGATAACAACTTGTGTTATGCTGCAAACAAGTAACAGCAAGATAACGACTTGTGTTATGCTGCAAACAAGTAACAGCAAGATAACAACTTGTGCTGTGCTGCAAACAATGAACTGCAAGACAACAACTTGTGTTATGCTGCAAACAAGTAACAGCAAGATAACCACTTGTGCTATGCTGCGAACAAGTAACAGCAAGATAACCACTTGTGCTATGCTGCAAACAAGTAACAGCAAGATAACCACTTGTGCTATGCTGCAAACAAGTAACAGCAAGATAACCACTTGTGCTATGCTGCAAACAAGTAACAGCAACATAACAATTTGTGTTATGCCGCGAACAAAAATCGTGCATGCACTTCTAACCGAGCGCTTCCACAAAGATGAATTTTTAAATTTATAGTAACGATAGGAAAGGGCAGTGGCTGAAATCTATTTTATGAATTATTAGAGAGGCGTAGGAAAAGGGAAAAAAGGGGGGGGGGGGTCGCCATGGCAGCTCTTCTTTATTTATGAGCTGCATTTTCGAAGCACCCGAAGCTCCAGAAAACGCATCATTTTTGTACGACCCTTCATCATCAGTTGATATCTTTGGTTTAAAAATATTTATGGTAAAACTCAGGCTCCATTTGAATTCAACTTGTTGTGTGACTACGGGTCAAAAGGCCAGCTGGAAAGATGTCACATGATAATCGACATGGTAAAGTTTTATTGGAGTTAAATCTACGGACAAAAATAAAATTTGGAACCATTGGTTTTTTCAATTCCTTCATTTGTGATATTCATTTTGATTTATCATTATCGTGCTCATACATGTTGTCATAGGCGAAGGTGAATAATATTGCATTATTCTGGGTAATTGTAATATTTCTACTATTATTTTTGTTTTATTAGGCTTTTTCAATTCATTCATTTCTTGAAATTATGTAGTAGGTCTACTGCAGACCTGTTTACTTTTATGATTTAGGCGACCAATTTAGATGTCTTGCAATTCTCCATGAGACCCATCCGAACAACTATTTTAAGAGACCCGGTAAAAAAAAAAAAAAATCTCCCCTACCAAGGGTCATGAGGGAAGTTGGTCCCCGAACGAAATAATGACGTCACCAGCACGGTAAGACTAATGAGTTGGTACTATAGGCTAAATATTATTACAGCGATATCTTGCCAGCCGTTTATGAAAACACAAAGCATTAGTATGACGAAAACCGCCAAACATTGTGGTGATATTTCTATAGCCTTAGTAACTGATATTTAGCTGACAATTGGATTTATTAGAGCCACAATAATTATTATAGATATATGATGTTCTAGATTGTAATTTTATTATAAAAGAAAAGGGCACTGAAGGGTCTGTTGCGAATGAATTTCACCCCCCCCCCCCCCCGGTCCAAATTTTTTCTTATCATACTTTTAAAATCAAATAGTAAAAGCCAAAGTATTCATTAAATGTTTATTTATTAATATTCACGATGATCTCATTTTAAAAAAAAAGAATGGAAATATTGATACTCCCCCCCCATCATTTTTTTTGCTGTGTGTAGAATCGTATCGGGAAATTTGATCGAAAGAAATTAGGTCGACAGAAATTTGATCGAACGGAATTTTGATCGAACGGAAATTTGGTCGAATCGTTTTTTTAATTTATACGTTAAAATTTTGCGTCAAATTTCTTTCTGAACGCATTATTTTGTTTTACTATATAGTATAGTGCGTTCAAAAAGAAATTTGGCGATAATTTTAACGTGTGAACTGAAAAAAAGATTCGACCAAATTTCCGTTCGATCAAATTACCGTCGATCAATTTTCCGTCGACGAAATTTCTTTCGATCAAATTTCCGGTAACCGTGTAGAATGTATGCGTGGACGAATTTCAAAATACCTAAATATTTCAGCTTCGGCTTCGGACGAAACTAAAAAGTTAAATTACGATTTAATTTCGGCTTCGGTCGAACGTCATTTTTTAATTTCGGCCTGGTTTCGGTTTCAGCCGAAATCAGAAAATCACTTTCGGTCGGTCTCTAATCGTGACACTACAGACATTACACCAGGGGTTACCTCTGACATTACACCAGGGGTTTACCTCGGACATTACACCGGGGGTTACCTCAGACATTACACCAGGGGTTACCTCGGACATTACACCAGGGGTTACCTCGGACATTAGTCCAGGGTTCTCTTTGATTCTGGAGCAACCCGTGTCATTAACCTCTAGAACAGCGGTTCTCAACCTGTGGGTCGCGACACCTTTGGGGGTCGAATTACCCTTTCCCAGGGGTCGCGTAAGACCTTCGGAAAAAAATGTACTCTACGGTTATGAAGTAGCAACGAAAATAATGTTGTGGTTGGGGGTCGCCACATCATGAGGAACTCTATTAAAGGGTCGCTGCATTGGGAAGGTTGAGAACCACTGCTCTAGAACATTGGTGGCCGTGGCGCTAAGACCTTTCCCTGCTTAAGTCCACCTAAGGTCATTCCCATTTCCTTCCGTCCGCGGGACTCCCTGGGAAACCCGCACAAACCTAGTGGTCCCCGTACGCCCACCAGCCCATCACTTAAAAAAACAAACATCCAGAACTGTCCCCCTTCGCCACTAGCGGAATGTCAACACTGTTGTCTATTCTTACGTCCGCCGACGGACCAATCAATAATCCCCTATCATACTCATTAACATAATACGAGTCATACATAAGCTCTATTACGTGAGCTGAGGCAAAGCACGCATAGTTCAAACAAAGGTGATGTTAAACTGAAGTCAAGGACAGTATCCTAATGGCACACAAATTGATCAATCTCCAGTGTGTATATAAAAACAATCTTTTATGTTGTCTTTGCAGTGTAATGTTAAGTAAATTTTTTTTTTAAAATTCATGATGATGTTTGTTAAATTATATGTACAGCGTGGTGAGCCCAGCCCTAGGCTGGGGTACCACGCTATTTAAAACCACTAATAATAATAATAATCTATTTTCTTTTCAAATGATGTGCCAAGCTACTTTTTGAACAACTTGTCATTCTTGATAAAATGTCTGGCAAGTGGTTATCCACCCCATAAATTGACTTAATCTCAAATTTATAATCTTGTACCGTTAAATCAAATTTAGTAATCCTAGCACTATCTGTTTTTTTGTTGAAATTTAGTAGTGGTTTATGATCTACCACTGCAGAGAATGTTGTACCAATACAGTGAATGTAAAAATACAGTGACTGTTGTACTCAAAAGATTCTTTGGTAGTCGACTTCTAAGCCCATAATCATAATTATAATTCTGTAATGACATATTAATTTTCAGCACCTGTCAATTTTCTGTTAGATGTGTTGTCCGGTCTTTAGTGAACACACGTATGTCATCAACGTGGTGTCTAATGTATTGTTCATCATTTTTACAAATGTAGCAGTACTGTTCACTAGCTCAAATGGCATAGCATTCCGCTCATAAAAAACCATTGTGTGTTACAAATGTTGTGAAGTGTTTAGCTTCCTCTTCCATTTTGATTTGCCAAAATCCTCTTGTTAAGTCTACATGTGTGAATATATATATTGTTCCTTGCTATTTTATTGATGAGATCCTCTGTACTAGGCAAAGTTTCTCTGTCTATTACTGTGACTTCATTTAATCTTCTGTAATCACAACACAGTCTAATTTTACCATCTTTCTTCTTTACAATGACAATAGGAGAGGAATATGCAGAATTTGAATTTCTGATCAAATTATGTTCCAATAAATTGTTTATTTCTCCTCCTACAGCATTTCTGTAGTGATAAGGTATTCGATATGGCTTGATCTTAAATGGAGTCTCATCTGTTACTCTGATGTCATGTTTTATTACCTCTGTGTTGCCTGGTGTATTTGTAATAGCTGAACTGTATTTTTGTATTGTCCTTTTCTTTGGGTATAATAATAATAATAATAAAGTTCATTTGAAAAATCACGCTTCATCCCCAAAGGCTTGAAGCGCGGTACAAAAACTAAGCAGGGAGATAATAACACGCTGGAAAAGATTGTAGACATCATCATTCCAGCAGGTGTTTGCGAAATAGATGAGTTTTTAAATTTGTTTTGAAGGACTCCAGCGTCTGGTTGTTTTTGAGAGCGTCAGGAAGGGTGTTCCAAATGGTTGGGCCAGCAAATGCGAACGTGCGCTTTCCGTAAGTTTCAAGGCGAACACGCGGTATCGAGAGTTTGCCACTATCGGATGAGCGGAGTTGTCTAGTGGGTACATAAGGCGTCATGAGCGCTTGGAGATAGGACGGCGCCAGGTCATGCAAGCAGCGGTAGCACAGAGTTGCGATTTTGTACTCTATACGAGCGCGGACCGGCAGCCAATGCAATTCTATCAGAAGAGTTTTAGCATGGTCGAATTTGCGTTTACGAAGAACAATTCGAGCCGCATTATTCTGTGCTTTTTGAATTTTATCAAGGAGCGTAGCTGGAAGACCCACCATGAGAGCATTGCAGTAGTCCATGCGTGATAGCACGAATGCAGACATCAGCCTCTTTGATGCATCCAACGTTAAGAAGGGTCTGATATGACTAATTCTGCGCAACTCTAGAAAAATCGACTTGCAAATCATGTTAATGTGATTTTCCATAGTTAGTGTTCTGTCTAAGTAGACACCCAGGTTTCGCACTGTTTGAGCAAACTCAATCTGCACGCCTGAGAGAGGAAAAGATGGAGGATCTTTTAAAGATTTTAATTTTTGAGCGGTAGCAATGGGGATCACCTCAGTCTTTTCATCATTCAATTTGAGCTTGTTTATTGTCATCCAGTGCTTAACTGACTCCACTGTCTTCTGTGTCATATTAAGAAGCTGAGAGAACTGAGAGGGGATCACGGATTTCTGAAGTTGGGTATCATCCGCGAACATGTGATATACCATGTCAAACTGCTTGATCACTGCACCCAGGGGCTGAACGTACATAGTGAAAAGCACCGGGCCTAAGAACGACCCTCTCTAAAATCTTTGATAAAAATGGTAGATTAGAGACGGGGCGATAATTTTCCAACAGATTAGAGTCGAGATTTGCTTTCTTTAGCAGTGGAGTTACAACCGCCTCCTTAAAAGAGGATGGAACAAAACCAGTTTTCAAAGACTGATTTACGATATTAGTAATGATAGGGACAATTTCGTCTAAACATTCATACAACAGACCGGCCGGAAGAGGGTCAAGCAAACATGACTTTCTTGGGGAGTCAACCATGATTTTCTTCACATGCGATTCAGTGACCTCCAAAAATTCGCTCATAGGAGTGCCATTAAACGGCAAGAATTCGGGAGCATCTGTGCAAATGTCAAGTCTCGCCCTGATCTTCTTAACTTTCGTAACAAAGAACTCATTTAGAGCGTGTGGTAACTCGGCCAAAGCAAAATTGTTTGGCACAGATGTGTCCTTCTGTTTACCGGTCAGCTGACCGACAATGCGAAATAAGTCCCTATTTGAACTGCAATCTACAATCCGGTGACTGATATATTCAGTCCTAGCTGCAAGGACCATCTGCTTAGTGCGTTCCTTGTTTTCAACAAAGATTTGTCGGTGTACAGTCAAGCCAGACTTCCGCCACTTGCGTTCTGCACGTCGCTGTTTCTGCTTCGCGTCCTTTATTTCTGGTGTGAGCCATGGGGCAGAAGGGCGGTCCGTAACGCGCCGTGTAGACAGAGGTGCATGTTTGTCTAAAATAACTCTGAGGCCACTGTTGTAGTCTGTTGCAGGATCATCTTCGCTATACTTGAGGGCGGCGACGTCACATCTAAAGGCCGCCCGATCTATCCTTCGGAGGTCACGGGATGTGATTGTGCGCAGAAGGCGCCCTGCCATGGCTTCCTTAAATCAAAGTCAAAGGTTACTGGGAAATGATCAGAGATCAGTTTGTCCTCAATTATGAGGTTGCAGATCATAGCTGCACGATCCTCTCTGACAACAAGCCAATCTAGGATGTGACCCCGCTTTTGTGTCGGGACACTGACAAGCTGAGTCATTCCGTGTGTGTCAAGAGCTGATTTTAAGGTCTTGACATAGCTGTCGGTGGTGGAATCGAAATGACAGTTTGTGTCGCCGATTATGACGACGTTTTTGTTTGTGAAGGCGTACGTTTCCAGAAGCCGAAGAAAGTCAGCAGTAAACTGACAGATCTTCAACTTATTTCGCTTATTAGGAGGTGGCCTGTATATGCATAGAAACATCGCTTGTTCACCATAATTAAGTTGCATCTTGCACATCTCAAATGAAACAAACTCGTCCGATTTTGAAAACGCCACACCATTCTTTAAGGAGCTCCTATAAAGGACAGCAATACCACCGCCACTGTGCGATTGCCTTGGGCAAGAGTGAAGGAGGTAGTCCGGAGGTGTAATTTCTTGCTGCTTGACCTCGTCTCCAACATGTTTAAACCACGTCTCGGTAATGAATACAAGGTCAGCCTTGCTCTCTAAAACAAGATCGCACACCTCAAATGTCTTATTCCTGCATGACTGGGAATTAAAATACAGTACCCCGAAATTATGTGATTGTGGCTTCACAACAAGCTGGCAGTCAACATCAATTAGATTTGATCTCTTCACGCCACGTCGAGGCGTTGTGAAATCATGAGTTTGAGTTTTTGTTGTTGTTTTTTTCTCAGTGAAAAGGTCTTTGATGATCAATGATGTCTTTACAGATGACTGCGCATTAATGAGCGTAACATCACCAGTTCTTTGACGCACTATTGTCGTGGGAGCTGAATGTCGAGATCTCATCCTCCTTCTTCCCCCACGAAAACCTCTTGCAGTTTTCTTTTTTATTAAACATAATGATCGACATCGTGAAAGAACTTCATCACTAAGGAGATAGCCATCAGGGGTACACAGACGACGCAGGATAGTAGATGAATATTGAAGGCGGGGCATATCTTTCAAGTTAATTTCCCAAGTCTATCAAAACAATGTGAAATATACATACACTATTGTGGCCTAAAAGATCGTCACACAGCAGTTTAAATAGTGTTTTACGGAAGTGTTCATAACCAGCGAAGTGCAGTTCAAGAGATGACTACTTCGTTCTGTATCCAGGAATAAAAATATGAGAGAAACAAGGAGACAATGTGGAGATATTTCAGTGCAGCACATCGACTTGTGAACCGGAAGTGTTTGTTAATGACGTCGACTGTTTTTGTTTACATTAATCACGAATATAGAATGGAAAAACTTAGAATAAGTCTACCAATTCCTAGTTATTTTCGAAATAAATTATATTCATACGTCCAGGAGACTTTCAGATACAAACATATCCATTATTCCAGGAATAAAAGTTGAGAAAAACAATCCGAAAATGAGAAAATGTGGAGCGATTACACAGCTGCCTGTCAAGCGCTCGTGAACCTTAGATAATTTGATATTCTCTACCATGTCTTTCTTGTCTTATTCTAAGCATTTTGAATTCTTTATTTTCTTCTGTAGTTGTAATATTTGCAATCAAATTTATAACATTGTCATTCTTCAATGCTGATGTTTTCTTTACCGTCTATAACTTCTTCTATAATGGTGTGTAGAGGTTTTGGTGGTTCATAAAATGTTCTTAGTAAATAAATGTGAAATAACTTTTTTTCCCTTGATTCTTATTAAGCAATCTATATTACTGCATTTCCTTATTGCCACGCCTTTGCAAATCCTACTTTCTGTGGTAGAAAAAAAACAAATCTGAATTGTTCTCCTTGGACCCATATGTTCTGCCAAAGAACAAGAGCGTGCTGTTTTTAACACCAACAGTTTCAATGCCTCTGGTATCATAAGCTAGTTTCCTTTCCATTCATTGTTCGTATTTCTCTAAGTAGTTTATCATTTACAAGTTTAAATCTGTGCTTCTGTGATGAGCTGAGCCTGCTGTCCGCTCTTTTGATGTAGTTATATCACTTTATATCAACTTTCTGTTCTTTCACTATATAGTTGTTGTTTACTTATGTTCATAATGGTCTCCCATGTTTCATTTAGTGTTCTGGATTGCGGCTCTTGTTGAATAGTGTTCTTTCGTTGTGCTCTTCTCTTGTTACCAAATTAAGTTCATGTTGCTGATTAGTTGTTGTTTTCTTTACATAGTTCTTTCTGTTTTCTATTAGATTTTGGATTGATTCTTTTATGATATTTTCTATCATTTTTCCTATAAGGATTTGTGCTTTTTATGTGGCCTGATAAAATTTCATTTATAGCAACGGCATTAAATCTACGCATGTATTCTTCTATGTTTTCACTGCCATAACATTTGCCCATTGGAATTTCATTCATGCTTCATCTTGTTGCTCTTCTATTTTATTATCTCGACTAGCATATTTTTTCTCACTGAATGGAAGTATGTAGTTTACTTTGTTGTCTTCTCATAAACCACTGTTTCAGTAAAAATGCCTGAATTGTCAGTAGCACATCTGGAATATTGCCAGTTATCAGTGGTGTAAGAGGTATATACGTGAAAACAGCTTGGATTGCGTCAGTTACCCAAGGTATATCTACCCTAAAAATTTCTGTCTTACATTCAATGATTGCTGTCTTACATTCAATGATTGATGTCTTACATTCAATGATTGCTGTCTTACATTCAATGATTGATGTCTTACATTCAATGATTGATGTCTTACATTCAATGATTGATGTCTTACATTCAATGATTGCTGTCTTACATTCAATGATTGCTGTCTTACATTCAATGATTGATGTCTTACATTCAATGATTGCTGTCTTACATTCAATGATTGATGTCTTACATTCAATGATTGCTGTCTTACATTCAATGATTGATGTCTTACATTCAATGATTGATGTCTTACATTCAATGATTGCTGTCTTACATTCAATGATTGATGTCTTACATTAGTTTGTCCATCTCCAAACTTGATGTTTTCTTTTGATGTTGTGTATTGATCTGGTTGTACTAAGGATCTATCAACAACATGACCATGTGGGCTACTAAAATGAACAGCAAATGAGATTTAAGCTTATATCCTGCTTTTGTTAATGAACAGGAAATATTATGCCGCAGAGACACATGCAGCCCGGTAGCAACCAACTTTGCAGCCCACGAAGTAACGAAATATTCTTTCTTCTTCTTATTTTCTTAACGGCTTTTCCCCCTATCCGATTTTGTTCTGGCCCGCACACGTTTTTCATAAAGTATTACGACCCGCCTTACATTATGAGTTGTGCAATCCTGCTACACAGAATTTGTTTCAGTTGTCTCGACACCATTTTAACTGGTTTACTAGCTGCATTGATAAGGAGTGTGCATAAAGTCAGCAATTAGTTTTAAACGAAAACAGAAAGTTTTTTTTTTTTTTAAATCTTCAAAGTCATACACGAGGAAGCAATATGACGAACACAAAAGCGTTTTAAATTAGGCGAGAAATAAAATGAATCCAACCTTCAAGACTACTGGGAGGCTCGCGGTCGGCGGTGGACGGGGACCTAAGCTGGGGCTGCAGTCTAAAACAGTGCTTCTCTGCGAGGATGTAGAGCCCCCTGGCGTACTTCATCCTGACCCTTTGATGACATTCGAAGAGAATATGAAAACATTGGGATAAGGTGATTTTTCCATGTTCAAAGACAAAGATATAACTGGTACACATGGCATGTACAAATATAAGCACATTTTTATTTTGATTGCAAGGCCATTTTTTTTAATTTCTAAAATTCCCCTTCAAAAAAAAAAATTAAATTTACAAGAATGGTCTAAAAATCATTTTATTTCTTCCTTTTTTTTTATTTTCTTCCCTTTTTCTTTCTTTCTGTTTTCTATCTTTCTTTTCTTTTTTCCTTTTATTTTTTTCTTTCTACCATTGTTTACTTTTGAAGACCTACAATCTATTAATAGTGTGGTCAATAGTGACCGATTCAATAGATAAACTATTTTTAGGTTTTTTAAATTATTTTGTGAAAAGAAAGTGAAGTCAGTGTGAGACACATATTGTAGTGAATTAAAATAATATTGAAAGACATGAATGAATGATGAGACAGGCCGGACGTCAGACAGGCAGACAGACAGGTGTTAAAAATAAATTACGGAGCACGCCTTTACTTTGCTATAGAAGTGGGCAAAAACAATTAGTTAAGATCTTAATAAAAGTGCTTTGTGTTTTAAATACCGTTAATTATTGGTGCATCAGACGTTTAGTGATATGTTTAATCAGGCGACACAAACAAAGATCAACAATCAACACAGTCTCAACAATTCGAATACTTCTCGGCATTACACTTGCAGTTTCGTTCTACTTCCTTCCAGCTCGTCTAATAACTAGTACTGTGATTTCCTCTAGTGTTGCACGACGCACGATAGTAAATGTTAAATGGTGCGAAAGTAATCTAAACTAAAATTTCTTCCGTTTTATTAAGATAAAATTAATAGTTATATAAGCCATCTATCTATATCGATTATAATTAAGACTTAATCTGGTCAAGTAACCCATCCACGATTATGAATACATCAGGGCTGCCAGCTTAAAAAAATATATAACTTGTTGACATATATTTTAACTCGGAAATGAATTCATTAAAATATCTGTGTCATATGCTTATATTTCTACCAAGTCAAAAAGTAACTCCCATATGGTTATATTTAAGATAATTTAGATAAGATTCTTAATTGATACTAATAAATGGAAATGTTTTTTTAAAAAAAATTACATTGTATATATTAATTGTCAGCATATAAATAAATACATATTTTTAACAAACACTTAATTTTACAATTTTAACAATTTAAACACAAGAAATCTAAAGTATTTCTATAGCGTAGAAATCAGCCATAAAAAAAAATAATTAGTGACGATAATGACTTAATTAGTGAATATTTAATTTGGTAATCATTTGGGGAGCACGCTGGTTAATTCGTACAGACTAGGGAACAAAAGAATGTATTATGAATATGACGCAAATCCTGTAAGGTATTCTAATCTAAATCTAATTTCAACTTCGTTTTAATCAAGAAATAAAAAAAATAAATATATACAAGTGGTGAGAGTCCTAGTTTTATTTCTTCAACTTACGTTCCTACAATTTTTTTTTTTAATTTACGGACAAGTGATTTAAGGTCCATTTTATTACGGAAAGTCAGAAGAAGACGGTAAAAGTGTCAGTGGCAGAAAGTGTTTCAAACGTGAGCTTGAAATGATGACAGTGAACGTTGAAATACAATGAAAACAAATTTGTTAAAACTCTGTACACAATCATGAAAAATAATTGTTAAAGCTCTACACAATCATGAAAACAAATTTGTTAAAAACTCTACACAATCATGAAAAAAATAGTTAAAGCTCTGCACAATCATAAAAAAAACAATGTGTTCAAACTCTGTACACAATCATGAAAAAAAAATTGTTACAAACTCTACACAATCATGGAAAAATTTCACCATATAACTATGGGCCTTAGAGACACAATATAGTAACAATGTCTTCATATAACTAAGGGCATCAGAGACACAATATAGTAACAATGTCTTCATATAACTAAGGGCATTAGAGACATACTACAGTAGCAATGCCATTATAACTATGGGCATTAGAGACACGATGTATTACCAATGCCATTATATAAATATGGGCTTTAGAGACACGATGTATTAGCAATGTAATCATAACTATGGGAATTAGAGACACAATATAGTAGCAATGTCATCATATAACTATGGGCATTAGAGACACAATATAGTAGCAATGTCATCATATAACTATGGGCATTAGAGACACGATGCATTAGCAATGTCATCATATAACTATGGGCATTAGAGACACAATATAGTAGCAATGTCATCATATAACTATGGGCATTAGAGACACACTATATCAGCAATGTCATTATAACTATGGGCATTAGAGACACACTATATTAGCAATGTCATTATAACTATGGGCATTAGAGACACAATAGATTAGCAATGTCATCATACGGTGATACATATTTGATGGGCTGTGAGACGCTTGCCGATTATACTGTCTAGTAAATCAATGATAGGGTGCAGAGCATGCCAATAGGACTGGTGGCATTAATAGCGCTGTCCATAAGAAATTTGATTGGGGGGGGGGGAGCGCAGAGAGAGAACGAAAGAGAAACAATGAGATAGAAAGAGATACATAGAGAGAGCATTAGAGAGAGAGCAAAGGGGTGGTGGATAAAGAGAACGTGATAGAGATAAAGAGAAACGGAGAGAACGAGAGGCACAGAGGAAGAGTTAGAGAAATGCATTGGTGATGTCAAGTCATGGATGGCACTCAGCAAATTGAAGCTCAGTGATGACAAAACGGAAGCACTCCTCATCCACAATCACAAATCATCCTCTACCTCAACTCTCCTTACCTCATTTCAAGTAGGTAACTCCGATATAAAGTTTAAAATCTCTGTTAGGAATCTTGGTTATATTCTTTCTACCAACATTTCTCTCGACAAACATGTCTTACATTTTCCATCTGCATACACCGCTATCCGTCAGATCAGCTCCATCCGCCACTACCTCACAGTTAGCGCAACAAAAAACCTAGTCTACTCTCTCTCTCGTCTTGAATATTGCAACTCTCTTCTGCCAGGTTCACCAAAACATTTCATAGAAAAACTACAAAAGGTTAAAAATCAGCTACTATGCTAGCTCTAAAGAAAAAAAAAAATATCACGTCACTCCACTACTCCACTCACTTCATTGGCTTCCTATACAGGCACGCATTGATTACAAGCTGTCTGTTCTCTGTCACAACCTTTTCTCGGATTCCTGCCCTTCCCATCTAACCGAACTTCTTTCTGTCTATTCACCCCTTCGACAGCTTCGATCCTCCGCAGAAGCGTGTATTCTGTCTGTTACCAAGACACGCACTAAAACAAATGGTGAACGATCTTTCTCTTTCTGCGAAATCCCAAAAACTGGAATTCTCTGCCACTACACATCCGCAATATACCAACCATCACAGCCTTAAAAACTGCACTCAAAACACATCTCTTTAAATACTGCCCCGACTAATTCCCCCATCTGACCGATAAACGATGCTGCTGGGTGCCGTCCATGGCTTGATATGAAATAGTTCCGAGGTGGGTGGGGTGAATATACATTTGTTTTTGTTTTGTGGTTATACAGCTGTTCTTTACTACATAAATGTATTTTATTTTAATGACACGATTATGTATATTTTGCTAATATTTTTATGTACAGATTGTAGTACCGCGCTATATAAGACAACTTATAATAATAATAATAATAATAAAAAAGAGGGATAGTAATAAAAAAAAGAGAGAAAGTGAGACAGGAAAAAGAAAGAGGGGACAAAAGATAGAAAGGGACTCAGTAAGAGGAGAAAGAAAGAGGTAGAAGAAAAGATAGTTAATAAAGAAAGAGAGAGAGGGAATGAAAGAGAAAGAAAGAAGGAGTGACAAAAAGAGTGGGGGAGTAAGAGTCATTGTCACTAAATATCGACCTGTACAAAAGACAAATTAATGAGTGGGTTTTTTCCCACTGTCGCTCCCAAATTATCGCCCAGGGGGAAATAAATATGCAGCTTTGCACCACATTGGAACGCCCCTGTACATGAAGGCTAAATGTTTGTATTATGAACGAATGCGGTTGGAGGAAATCATCACATTGTCTATCGTAAGATTGATTTAATTAGCCTTTTATTTGATCTTCGCCTCAAGGAAAACTGTTTTTAACTCTTAAGTGTGCCTCGGTAAACAATATCATAATCTAACGCGTAACACATCTACACAGTACCGGATTTACCCATAAGCTAAATAAGCTACAGCTTGGGGCCTCACAGTCTGCCAGCTATATATTTTTAAAACATTTTCTTTGACCACCTCATGTAATTTCAAACGGTATGGGGCCTCTGGACTTTGTATAGCTGAGGACCTCAACAAATCTAAATTCGGCCCTGCATCTGGTTCTGGTTCTGGTTCGGTACGTTGCTGCATTATTATACTGGCATATGTGCAACAGTTGGGGAAGCGATGTTGCCAATCTAACGGCTCCTAGCAGATGCCAGGGCGGCCTTGAAGCTTTCGATCGTTGTCGAGTTCACGGCGGTATTGTCCAGGTTGTTCCAAGCAATTATGGTGCGTGGAAAGAATGACTGCTTATGTTGCACTGTGTTACTCCGAGGCACAGTGAAGCATTTGTTATTGTTTCGGGTGTAATTTCTCATGGGGTTGTCAGATGTTAAGTCAGTGTTAAGTGACTGTTTGGCTCTAATTAATCGGCCTGGCTTCTGTGGGGTGAGATAATTGTTTGCTGGGATGGCCGGAATTAGCCCCATGGCCATTTTATATATAAGAATGTTAGGCGGATCTTTTCTCGTCTGTCCTTGAGAGTGGGGATGTCAAATCTGTTTAAAAGGCCAGTGACGTAGCCAGGAGTGGTGGTTTTATAGTCACGTGCTATGAAGCGCATTGCGTTACGTTGGATTCGCTCCAATTTGTCCACGTCTTGCTTGAGGTATGGGTCCCAGATGATTGCACCATATTCTAGTATCGGACGAACGAGTGCAAGATAGGCATTTCGTTTGCAGGATGTTGGGCAGTGGCGCAGATTTCTTCTAATAAAACCTAGTGTGGAGTTGGCTTTTTTTTGAAATTTTGTTTATATGGGGTGACCATTTTAGGTTATTTGAGAAAAGAATTCCAAGGTATGGATTTTTTGTTACAACGAATATTAAAATACAAGGGATAATCTACACTGTGGTCCGGACAAAATGGGAACCCTTTTGATAAAGATAGAAAAACTACTAGGTAAATATTACCAATTTTAATATTTTTTTTTCTTTCTTGGAAGGGTTCCCCCAGAAGTAATGCAATACTGAGGTAGTCACTCCCAATTCTGCCCTCACGGGTCTCTTTACCCTTTCCGGTCTCTTGGCATTGGGCTTCTCTCTATCTGTAGCAGTGATCGCCCTGGCCCCGGCAAGACGCAAAGCGGGATATGACGAGCCATCCAGAAAGGTTTGGAAACCTGACGGAAACAGACACTACATTTTGATCTTAGCCAAAAGTTAAACCCTGACATACCATCCGAAATTAATCAACGGTCCCCGATATAATGTAACATTATATTTGAATTAAAATGAGTTTTATGTGTGTTTTTTTAAAAATAAATATAAATATTTCACATCAATTTTCTTCGCTATAAAAATGGTTCCAATTTGTGTTTCGGTCACAGATTTTATTTTTAAATAGCACAACTGATAATATGTAGGTACACAAAAAATGTTGCAAAAAAAAAAAAAAACTAGGGTGAAACTAGTTCTAATAGATATTGAAAGGGAGATTAGCAACGCAGAAACAAGCTATCGTCGTGTCAGATAAAACAAGATATGGCAAAAAAAATAACAAAAGTTTTTTGTTTAAAATTTTTTAAAATATTTTAAAAAAAAAATGTTTTGTATTTAGTAGATGCAGTTCAATGTGTAACTAATTTATCTTTGTGGACATCATGGTTCCGGACAGCCTGTTTCTCGTACACTCAGATCTCGTGGCCTGAGATCTCGTCTCATTTTTATAGCGTTAATCAATTGACCACGTCTTCCTCCAAATAATTGCTGTTTATTTACGCTCCACGTTCTAAACAAATTAAGCGTTCTATACTTAAACACAAAGTGTATGGTGTGGAGTGTTCAGACCTTGATAGTCGACCTGGGTGGTACAGGTGTGGGGGGAATCCCACATCACGGAAACTGACCAACGATTGTAGCGTACACAGTGACGAGGCTATTACGAACAAAAGGTGATAGCAGTGGTTAGTTAATGTCCAGTTAAATGGGGGAGTGGGGGTGGCGTTAGGACAAATTTTAGTACCAGAGATGTACGTTATAGCAAAAGATTAAAGCCGTGTAGGGGGATATGTAGTAACGCAACGACTATTTCAGTGACTTATAAAAGGGGACCATTAGAAGGGACTAGGGGAACTCAGTCAGACAGGAAAGTGGACAGTCGGGAGCGAGAACTTCGCGGGACAGGAGCAGAGGACAGACGAGAGAAACCTTTAACGAAATGGAGAGAGGAAACCGAGGCAGTTGGAGCCGAGTACGAGTGAGAAAGAGAGGGAGAGAGAGAGAAAGTGAATTCGATGTAGAAGACAAATAAAAGGTCAACGACTGCAACCATCGTCATCTAGACTTCAGTTACTTGTATGTTGAATTACGAGTGACAGTAAGGCAGTGTTACCGTCCACACAACGAGCTAGAGTGACAGTAAGACAGTGTTACCATCCACACAACGAGATAGACTGACGGTAAGCAAGTGTTGCCATCCACACAACGAGTCTTGGCAAACCTGACTCCAGAGTGGATTCACGGAGTTTATCACGGAGTCTTGGCACACCTGACTCCAACGTGAATTCACGGAGTCTTGGCACACTTGACTATAACGTGAATTGACAGAGTCTTGTCAAACCTGACTCCAAAGTGGATTCAACAAGGATGTTTATAAGTTTGTACATTTCTCATGCAAATGATGAAAAAAAAAAACAATCTATAATTTAAAAAAAAGGGGGTTCTCAATTCCAGATCAAAGGGGTTCTCAATTCCAGATCAAAAGGGGTTCTCAATTCCATATCCAATGGGGGTTCTCAATTCCAGATCAAAGGGGGTTCTCAATTCCAGATCAAAGGGGGTTCTCAATTCCAGATCAAAAGGGGTTCTCAATTCCATATCAAAGGGGGTTCTCAATTCCAGATCAAAGGGGGTTCTCAATTCCAGATCCCTCCCTTGAATTTTTCTTAACATCTGTCCAATGTCAGTTGCAGCTATTCTGCCACGGTAAATATTGGGAAAGGAGGGGGGCGCCAACTGGTTGAACACAGACCAGGCACGAACGAGAATGAGGATTAGGTCTACTTAACGGGTAATGCAGATTAAATGGCCGAGCATGTGGAGAACGATTTCTGGGTGGGCTGATTTCTGGCAGCTGCGGCTGATTATGAAAATTGTACAGCTGCACGGCTGCACGGGGTAAGGTTGGGAGGTACGACCTTGAGAATACAAACAATGATAAAGTATGTGGTTTAGATCAGACCTCCGCAACCGTATGTCGTGGCACGCTGGTGACACGCTGGTGGCACGCTGGTGGCACACTGGTGTGCCTCAAGGTAATGCCAGGTGTGCCGCAAAAAATGCCTACGGGGAGGGTGGTGGACAAAAAAGTTTATGTATGTGCATAAATAAAAACAATTCCATAAAGACGACCTTGTTGACAAGCTGTTCAATGGCGACAACAGAACTGTGTCCGATACAGACAGTTAATATTATGCAGTGATTCCTTAAGTGAGTAGTATTACCCAAAGTAGTGGTAGAATGTCCCAGGGTGAGGCACACCGTGCTTATAGTTCGAATCTAACTAGAAATATTATTTCATTTGATTTTTTTGTTTTTTAAACGTCGTTTTTTTTATAAGGGAATGTGACGCGACTGTGCATAAGTTTAAAAATCCTTTGTATTAACTTCGCTTTGTTCGTGGCTGGCTCAATGACTATCTGAAAGACTGGCTGAATGACTGGGTGAATGACTGGCTCAATGACTGGCTCAATGGCTGGCTGAATGGCTGGCTGAGTGGCTGGCTGAGTGGCTGGCTGAATGGCTGGCTGAGTGGCTGGCTGAATGGCTGGCTGAATGACAGGCTGGCTCAATGACTGACTGAATGGCTGGCTGAATGACTGACTGAATGATTGGCTCAATGGCTGGCTGAATGGCTGGCTGAATGGCTGGCTGAATGGCTGGCTGAATGACTGGCTGAATGACTGGCAAGTTGACAAACATCTTCGGACGTCTAAATGACACAATTCTCGTCAAACTATCGAGCTGAAACTTGGTACATAGACTAGATGCCGATGACAACACAATTGATCAATTTTTCAGCCCCACCCCTGGCCCACAGAAAACAGTTTGTCCTATTTTTCAAAGGGACGATAAGATAAAATTCACGGTAACTGCGCTAAATGAGATTCTTTTTAAAAAATGCTATCGCAGGTGCGTTTGGTGCGTAATATTTTCTGTTTGTTTTTTCCTGAAATAGTTGGTAAAATAAATCTGCGTGTAAATGCGGGTGAGTCATTAGAATATCAATTCAAACTCAGAGGCTTGAAAAAAATTGTGCGGTTGCGAGTCTTGAGGTGAGGTGTGGGGTGGGGTGGCTCTAATTGGTATTTTTATAAAGTGCGCTACTTGTTTGAAAGTTGTGTCTAATGTTCAGCCCTGCCCCTCATTGCTCGATATAAAATGTTATAAAAATATTTATTCGAAAAACATTATTTTAGCGGCTGTTTAAAATGCTTTTAAATTAAAGAAAACATCTCCAACAGGCCATCAATCCATCAAGCCAATACTTTTTAACTCGTTTTTTTTTTTCCTTCTTTTTTTCGGAGTACCTAATATCTTTACTTAATTATTTTATTCATCGCTAACATCTGGTGCATAAAAACTAAAGCTTTATTGACTTTCACAGTGCTAGTGTGTAAGTGCCGTTTAGAGCCTATTTTGGCACTGTGGGATGACGTGAGAAGACAAATACTTCCCTCGGGTGTTGACACCAAAGTCATCAGACATGACCTAGCTATTGCCAGATACCGAATGACTTCAAATGTTATTCCCAGAAATGTCCGATTCATTTTCGCGGTTCTCCCCGGGGATACTAAAATGTCATTTTAACGTGACACTAAAAGTATCATTTTAACGTGATACTAAAAGTGTCATTTAAACGTGATACTACAAGTGCCATTTTAACGTGTTACTAAAAGTGTCATTTTAACGTGATACTAAAGTATCATTTTAACGTGATATACTAAAGTGTCATTTGAACGTGATACTAAAAGTGTCATTTTAACGTGATACTAAAAGTGTTATTTTACATTCGTGGTTCTCCCCGATGAAACGAAAAGTGTCATTTTATGTTCTTGGTTCTCTTTTGTGATACTAAATCTGTCAGTTTAGACTCGTGGTTCTCCCGGCAGATGATAAAAGTATCATTTATTACTGTCATTGTAATTCTCAATGGAAATCACCGCACGTGTCCACCCCCCCTCCCCCCCCCCCACAGCCAACATGTGTGTGTCGTTGCCTCATTACACAATCACTACTCTCGTCTGCTCACCGGAATATATATTTTGGGGTTTAAATGGATCCGTCCGGGCCAAAGAAAAAGTTGAAGTGTGCGCGTGTGTGTGTTTGTGTGAAGGTGGTGTTGTGGTGGAGGGTGAGTGCTAAGAGAAAGCCACTCGGAAATTGTGGTGCTCTAGTGAATTTTCATTTGACTGTCTCTAATCAGAAAAGGGGGAGAACAAATGCTTATTACATGTGAGCAATTTTGTCATCTGATAACACGGTGGAAGACACCTTACACTACACATAGTAGCAGACAGAAGAAATAAAAAGGAGCAAAAAATTATATTTCATGTTTGCTCATAGGGCAGGGGTGCATTTCTTATAGGGCAGGGGTGCATTTCTTATAGGGCAGGGGTGCATTTCTTATAGGGTAGGGGTGCATTTCTTATAGGGCAGGGGTGCATTTCTTATAGGGCGGGGGTGCATTTCTTATAGGGCAGGGGTGCATTTCTTATAGGGCAGGGGTGCATTTCTTATAGGGTAGGGGTGCACTTCTTATAGGGCAGGGGTGCATTTCTTATAGGGCGGGGGTGCATTTCTTATAGGGCAGGGGTGCATTTCTTATAGGGTAGGGGTGCATTTCTTATAGGGCAGGGGTGCATTTCTTATAGGGCGGGGGTGCATTTCTTATAGGGCAGGGGTGCATTTCTTATAGGGCAGGGGTGCATTTCTTATAGGGCAGGGGTGCATTCATATCAACGGTTGTCAATATCTTGTTTTTTTTGTGAATGTCCCCGCTGATAATTGCCGTGTTTGGAAATATATATTCCTCACGATGACCATACTTGCTTTGAAATTTTTATCACTGAATCAAAACTATCTTCACCCGAGTCAGTTCTTTTGGACCGCCACCAAGAAATGCAACAACAAGAAAACAAGCCTAACAGGAATTCAGAAACTATTTTCCCACTCGCTGCACACAATAGGCATTTTCCAAGAGTTCAGCGGTATAACCTAGGCTTTTCCAAGAATTCTGCGGTACACCATAGGCTTTTCCAAGAATTCTGCGGTACACCCAAGGCTTTTCCAAGAATTCAGTGTTACACCCTAGGCTTTTCCAAGAATACTGCGGTCCACCTTATAGGCTATTCCAACACTTCTGCGTACACCCTAGTCCTTTTCCAAGAATTCTGCGTTACACCCTAGTCCTTTTCCAAGAATTCGGCGGTACACCCTAGTCCTTTTCTAAGTGCTCCGCAAAACACAAGTAAAAACATGCATGAATACAAAATTTACTAAATGCTATACTATAGTTAACATTCATAATGGCATGCAATGCTAAAAGCTATGCTATTAATCAGGAGGAGTCACAGTCATATGCATTAAGGTGAGACTGGGTTCGTATCCCAAACAGTGGGGTCACAGTAGGTGGGGGTCAAGGCTGTATGTGGGGGTCAGTGAAATGCACGAACATGTCTGAGTTGTAGAAGTGTTTCTGGATGCTTTAAAAGAAACCAGTTTCAGTAGTAAACTCAATCAACCCGTGATGTTCATTAAGCAAAACAAAGCGATCTCTTGACCCCCTCTATGAGGTACTTCACGAACAAAATAAAAACGTTTTATTTTCGGGGAGGAAAAGAGTATATTGGGTTGGTGTCCAAATCATTTCCGCTTTCATATCATTTGTTGGTTGTCATGGTTTGGCCGAGTAAACATGGATCGGATATCACCGTGAATTGAGAGGAAAGGAATTATGCAGAGAAAAAATATAAATTTTATTTTAAAAACAATATTATTGGGTCTGTTTTAAATAACCCTACTCAACTTAATGGAATTGAGTTTAGAAATAACAAACGTTGTATTGGAACCGAACTAAAGTGTTAAAGTAGGCGGCAACCACGGGCAATACTCTGTTTAACAAGCATTTGGACATAGCCCATATAAAAAAAGTCGACCATGCACCATGAGGAAAGACTAAATCCTCAATTAATTACAACTCATCAGACAACGACCGGGACGATAATACCCTGTTAGCCGCCACCCCCAAACCCACACCCTCACATCCACCCCCACAAAAAGAAAGGAGTGGGAGGAGGTTCATATTATATGATCAATATTTATTGTAGGCTACGCTGGCGGGACACTTAGAGAGAATGCCTAGAGGCCATGCGGAGTTAATAGGGTACATCACCAAAACCCCAGAGGAAAACGGCTCAAAGGCAGACCTAGGTTAGATGGATGGATGATTTGGTGAAAGATCTACAGCAGCTGGGAATCCAAGCATGTCTGAGTGGAAGGAAGTAACGAGGCAGGCAAAAGCCCTACATGGGCTGTAGCGCCACAGGGATGGATGGGTTATAAGATCTTATGCATGCACAGTGTCGGAATCAGAACAAAATTAACTGGATCCGCATTTTTTGATATCATTTCAATGGAAGAAAAAAATCGAAGATGATGACACCTGAACAGTAAGTCCAGCCTAAAAAATATAGACATGTTATAGAAGGAAAAAAAGGAATTGATTGAACGTATTGGAAAATCACGTTTTCATTCATTAAAATATTCCTTGTGTCTAATGGGTCTGAACGAAACAGCGTGTGGGAAAACCTGCAAAATAAAAGAACGCAACAAAACAAGGAACGTGTCGGCAGGATGCCTTCATCGGCGAACACACAACAGGTGCTGGAGAGTTACTCTCCTGCCCAGTGGTTACAAGATCGTGCTCTCCTGACTAGGTGCTGGGCCAAATGACCGGCCGAAGATTTTGCCACTCGGCCAGTCAGAAACAAAAGCGAGGTTAATATAAACGAGTCAAGTTTCCGCTGGGCCTGTTAAGTGTCGTTTGCTTCAAGTAGTCGTGTGTGACACAAAAAACAAAACAAAACAAAACACTGTCTTCAGCAGACAAAACAAAACACTGTCTTCAGCAGACAAAACAAAACACTGTCTTCAGCAGACAAAACAAAACACTGTCTTCAGCAGACAAAACAAAACAAAACACTGTATTCAGCAGACGAAACAAAACACTGTCTTCAGCAGACAAAACAAAACACTGTCTTCAGCAGACAAAACAAAACAAAACACTGTCTTCAGCAGACAAAACAAAACACTGTCTTCAGCAGACAAAACAAAACAAAACACTGTCTACAGCAGACAAAACAAAACAAAACACTTTCTCCAGCAGACAAAACAAAACAAAACACTGTCTTCAGCAGACAAAACAAAACAAAACACTGTCTTCAGCAGACAAAACAAAACAAAACACTGTCTTCAGCAGACAAAACAAAACACTGTCTTCAGCAGACAAAACAAAACAAAACACTGTCTTCAGCAGACAAAACAAAACAAAACACTTTCTTCAGCAGACAAAACAAAACAAAACACTTTCTCCAGCAGACAAAACAAAGAAAGGGAAAAGGGAAGAAAGAAAAGTTTAAACTTTAAATTGAAAATGCGATTACAAAAAGTATGTTTTCGAAAGTCTTCATAATGTCAATGTAGGCCAATGTTTAGATCAGGACACCTACACAATGTCTTAGACTTTGCTGGCGGTCACAGAGTCCGTTACCCCCCCCCCCCCCCCCCAAGAAGTGCACGGGATCAAAATCGATCCGTCCGTCCCCGCAGCTCTGTTGACCGGAAATTTTGTCAGCGTCAGGTTATTCTCGTGACCGCTGTAAGGCGGGCGGCTTGACCTGACAGTTGAGATGGAAATTGCGGGCTTCGTGTCCAGATTCGGTCGAGATGCGATAGCAACTTTGTCTAATAGGGTTTGTCATTTAATGGCGGAGATCTATTAATAGAACATACGGGCGTACAGTCTGGCCAATATCATTAACATATTAATAAAACATCCTGGTATTCTGTTTGGCCAATGTCTCAACAGCTGTTCGGTACTTCAACGTTAATGTTAGCCAGCTTAGTGGGTCTTAACCCTTAACTTACAACATTATTTTACGAAAGATTTGTTTACAAACAATTCGTCGCTGCTACAAATACCCTTAAATAAATTGTTAGAGGCTATGTTTTCTAAAAATAGTAACACTAAGGAAGGCGATGTGACGTTTTCCGGTCTTAGAAATGACAAACCCTGTATAAAATGCCCGAGTATAATCTGGGTATAGCTCTTCCACTTTTAAGGAAGTATGGATACACGGCTAAATAAGGGGATGGGTGGATGATAGTTGGACATATGAATGTTCGGTTCGTTGGATAAATGGAAACGTAGCCAGTAAAGATAAATTCAACAAAGTCTAAGATTTAAGTTTACTAAAATGTTTGTGTCTAAAATTGCAGGATTTAATTTTTATTTGTTTTGAAAACAAGTTAGCCGGTTAAACTCAAAATCTGAACTTGTTATGAACAGGAACATCAATGGAATGTTCACGTCCCTTTTTCTTGGACATTTCAATGACATAATACGATGAAGGGAAAGAGATCATTCATATATATTGTGAAATATTCAGTTATTCAGTTCCGTAACCTACGTTCAGCTACGTTCTGCTTTATGTGTCTCAATGATAAGTGGAACACGGACAGCGTTTTACGCAAAAGTGGCAAGATGTTAACGGAACAGGTATTCAAAATATGTACAGTTTATGCAACGTCTGATAGAAGTGTTTGGAGAAAGTTGGACTTCAGAGGCGAGAGTTCAGTTTACTTGGCTCTTACCCATAAGTTTACTTGGCTCTTACTCATAAGTTTACTTGGCTCTTACTCATAAGTTTACTTGACTCTTAACTCATAAGTTTACTTGACTCTTAACTCACAATTTAACTTCGGTCTTAACTCACACGTTTACGTCGCTCTTACTCAGGGTGTTAATAAAAAATATTTTTATTTTTACGGAAAAAAAAATTAACTTAAAATACATTATATTAGTATTATTAGCCTATGGTATTAAATGAAATTTATCCACATTAAAATTAATTTATTGATGAATAGCTATAATAAAGCAACAAGTGCAAAATAAATTTTAATGACACCAATAATTATTGTGTTTACGTGTCACACTGACCCACTTATTATTTTGTTTAATGGTTATGGACATTATTATTATTGTTATCATTATTGTTATTATTTTTTTTATTGTTGTTATTTTTTTTGTTATTATTATTGTTATTATTATTGTTATTATTATTGGTATCATTATTGCTATTGTTGTTGTCATTATTGGCGTTATTAATGAATTGACATTATTATTATTATCGCTATTATTATTATTATGATCCGCCTATGATAAAAACTATTATTATTACTATTACAATTATTCCCAATACTATAATTATGCAATACTAATTTTCAGTATTTACATCTAGACGAAGATCGTACGAAAGTTGTGTACTCACCATGAACAAAATGTTCAGTGGATGTGTACGAAAGTTGTGTACTCACCATGAACAAAATGTTCAGTGGAACATCCCTATTAAATCCACGTCTGCCAGAAAACACCGGAAACACTTATTGTGACAAGCCTCAGTAGCCCGCCCCAAATGTTTGACTTATGTTATGGTGGCACGGCCTCATCAATAACCCTTAAAGATCATATTCACAACCGGGAAGAACACGAGGGCAGATCCCTGGTAACAAAGCGCCCATTTTTTAAAATCCAGACTCTGTCTCCCCAAAAAAGCTGCCACGTGGCTCTGTGAGAAAGTGTCTTGGAAATGAAATCGGATCGCGACTGTTGTCTCAATAAAGGAAGGAATCTATGATGGGTGGGGGGGGGAAAGAGGAAGTGATGCCATTCAATCAATCGAGGATGATTTGTTTCCCCTTGTCTTCCGCCTGCAATCCCCCTCTCCTCGCTCACAGTGAGCTTGTCTGGCACCGGTCTAAAGCACCACGGAAGGGTTTGGGGGGGGGGGGGGTGTACAAACTCCGAATCCAAAACTACGACCGACTATGTCATAAAATAAACCATTTTTTTTCGGTGAATGAAAATAGGACAAACCACGATAATTTTCAAAAATGTCTTTATGAAATAACAATTTAATTTACATTTTTTTTTTTAAAATGATGACTAAACAAGTAAACGGCCCTTATACAACGATACCGATACCAGAATTCAAATACCCCCCCACCCCTTTTTTACGAAAACCAGACAGGGAATGCGCGGGAAATCGGGTTTCCATGGCAACCATAAACGTCCGCCTTCCAAGACACTGAGGAATTATCATGTGCCAGAAAAAGAAAATGTGGGGGCGGGGGGGGGGGCGGGGGGGGGCGGAGTGGAGAAAGGAATGGTGGAAAAAAAGGACTGCGGCAGACAATAGAAACGAAAGGGGCTGTAACTGGGGCACCGTAGTGAGTAACAACTGACTTGGATCATCCTACATTACTGGGAAAGTGACCTACTTAACTGAGAACCTTTTTTTTTAAAAAATGAATCAAAGGTAGGGAAAATGTGGCTGGGGTGGAGAGGGGTTTGCTTAGGGGTCCTGTATGAGGACTACTGAATGAATTCGTTGGGTTTAAAATATTAAGAGAAGAAAAATAAAGCAGAAAGAAAGAAAGCAGTGAACAAAGTAACCTACCTAGATAGTTGTGGCTGGCTGTTGGAGAGTCGGTGAAGGCGATAGTGGAGATAACATATTATGAGCTTGTCATGCTGGTATCATTGAGGGTTGCTTCATCGCCTGGAACTCGTTTGTGAGTGGTAGGTGTGGTGACTCAGTGGTGGGGAAATTATATTTATATGACGATCGCCTTGGGTGCCTGAAGATCGCTTTGGGTGCCTGACAACCACTTTTGGTGCCTGGAGACCGCTTTGGGTGCCTGAAGACCGCTTTGTGTGCCTGAAGACCACTTTTGGTGCCTGAAGACCGCTTTGGGTGCCTGAAGACCGCTTTTGGTGCCTGAAGACCACTTTTGGTGCCTGAAGACCGCTTTGGGTGCCTGAAGACCGCTTTGGGTGCCTGAAGACCACTTTTGGTGCCTGAAGACCGCTTTGGGTGCCTTAAGACCACTTTTGGTGCCTGAAGACCGCTTTGGGTGCCTGAAGACTACTTTTGGTGCCTGAAGACTGCTTTGGGTGCCTGAAGACCACTTTTGGTGCCTGAAGACCGCTTTGGGTGCCTGAAGACCACTTTTGGTGCCTGAAGACCACTTTTGGTGCCTGAAGACCGTTTTGGGTGCCTGAAGACCGCTTTGGGTGCCTGAAGACCACTTTTGGTGCCTGAAGACCGCTTTGGGTGCCTGAAGACCACTTTTGGTGCCTGAAGACCGCTTTGGGTGCCTGATGACCACGTTGGTTGCCTGTTGATCACCTTGCGTGCCTGACAACCCCATTTTTACTTCATCTTCTGTCCATTACTACAGCTAGTGGTGCGGCGCAAAGTGTGAGGTACAATTGGTGATGTGGCGAAAAGTGTGAGGTACAATTGGTGGCGTGGCACAAAGTGTGATGTACAATAGGTGGTATGGCGCAAAGTGTGAGGTACAATTGGTGGTATGGCGTTAAGTGTGATTAACAATTGGTGGTGTGGCGTAAAGTGGGAAGTAAAATTGGTGGTATGACGCTAAGTGTGAGGTACATTGTTCAGAATGTTATAGTCTGTGAACCTGTTAGATAGTTTAGTTACGACTATATCCCACATTTATTTGAAGGACGGCTCATTCCAAAATTCTACTTTCTAACAATCTACATTCTAACAATCTACATTCCAACATTCTAAATTTCTATATTCTAACATTCTACATTCCAACATTCTAAATTTCTATATTCTAACATTCTACATTCAAACATTCTAACACTATACATTCTAACATTCTATCATCAACATCATATCGTTCTCCAACATTCTACATTCTAAATTCTATATTCTAACATTCTACATTCTAACATTTTCGATTCTAACGTATCTAACATTCTACATTAAAAAATTTTACATTCTAACATTCTACATTCTAACATTTTCGATTCTAGCGTATCTTACATTCTACATTCTCACATTCTACATTCTAGCATTCTATAGATCTACATTATAAGTAATATAACATTGTACATTCTTACATCCTTCATTCTAACATTCTGAATTCTAACATTCTACTTTCTATCATTTTACATTAAAACATTATAACATTTTACACTCTAACATTCTATATTCTTACATTCTTCATTATATCATTCTCCATTCTAACGAATCAAATATTCTGACATTCCTTCGGTGGGTGATGATTAAGAATATTTAAGGAAAAAGCCACTTTCCGCGCTTGTCTCCCTTTGTGACTGCCAATGAATTAGACAGATTGGGATCGTGTAAATGTTGACCTTTCACATGCTAAGTGTGCAACACATGCATTCTATACAATTCCTGGGCATTCTGGAGAATACTTGACGATTCCAGCCAAAGTAAGAAGACATAAAACATAAGCCATTATATTCATTGCATCGGTAACCCATAAAAAGCCTAACGGGACTGTAAGTATAATATAACATAACATGGAAGGGATTTGAGGTATTAAAAAACCAAGAAATTTAACCCACCGAATCGACACCGTTTTCAAGAATAAGTTAAAAGACATCCCTGCATTTTGAACTTGTACGAGAGTCTTCGACAACCTCAATTTATATATATATATTTAAAAAAAAAAAAAATCACTATTTTATTTTTATTTGTCGGTTAAAATAAATCTGCGGCGCAAAAGCGGGAAATATTAATATAGCTCAGGGGCGAGAAGAGAATGTGCGGTTGCGAGCCTTGGGGGGCAAAATAGGGCGGGGGGTGGGGGGAGGGAGGAGAGAGGAGGCACTACTTGGGATTCTTATAAAGTGCATTACTTGAACGCGTGTTTTGTCAAATTGTTAGACGCCCCCCCCCCCCCCCCCGCTTTTTTTGTTGTTGATTAGTATTACACTTTATAAAGGATTTTTACGAACGACGTTGTTGTCTGGGGTTGTCTCAGTAAATCCTTAGTTACTTCGCTTTTGTGTTTGTGGCTGGCTGGCTGGGTGGCTATAAATAAATCTTCGGGCGGCTAATTGACGCACTTTCCTTTAAATATTGTCAGCCCGATGCCCCCAAGTCCAACCCCACCCCCTCAAAAAAAAAAAGTTTTTCCTGTTTTTCAAATGGACAATGAAGGAAGATTTCCGATAACCGCGCTAAATGAGATTATTTAAAAAAAAATATATATATTGTAGGTGCGTTTGGTACGTGCTATTTAAAAAAAAAAAAATTGTCGGTGAAAAAATCTGCGGTGTAAAAGCCAGTAGGTCATTGGATTATTCTATAGCTCGGGGGCATGAAAAATAAAATGCGGTTGTGAGCAGGCCAGGGGGGGGGGGGGCACTAATTGGGATTCGTATAACTTGTGTTACTTGTGTGCATGTTTTGTCACATATTCAGCTCCAGTCCCCATAGCTCGATATTAAATTTTATAAAGGATTTATACGAACAACTATGTGTTTAGGGGTTGTTTAACTGAAACACTTGAACACACCGGGTATTTTCTCAGAATATCCGGACCCGGTGTAAAAAAAGGAAAGCACCCCGTTAAGCCTTAGTAATAATTAAAAATCGTCACTTTTTAGTTACGCTGTTATACGAACAAGCACCGAGGGCATTAATGGGACAAGCACCGAGGACATTAATGGGACAAGCACCGAGGACATTAATGGGACAAGCACCGAGGACATTAATGGGACAAGCAACGAGGATAGTCATGGGACAAGCACTGAGGATATTAATGGGACAAGACCGAGGACATTAATGGGACAAGCAACGAGGATAGTCATGGGACAAGCACTGAGGACATTAATGGGACAAGCACCGAGGACATTAATGGGACAAGCAACGAGGACATTAATGGGGCATGCCCGCCAGGGTTCTGGTTCTGGCAGGGTACATTGCTGAATCCATGTACTGGCATATGTGCAACGGTTGGGGATGCGTTGCTGATATTTTAACGGATCCCAGCGGATGCTAGAGCAGTTCTTAAAGCTTTCGGTTGACGTCGAGTTTACGGCGGTATTTTCCAGGTGGTTCCAAGCGATGATTGTGCGTGGGAAAAAATGATTGTTTATATTGGACTGTGTTACACCGAGGCACAATGAAGCATTTAAAATTGTTCCGGGTGTAATTGCTTAGGGTTTGGACGGTGATACTTTTCTTACTTTAGAATTTTTATGAAATTGACAATTGGACATTTTGTAAGTTCCTAAATATCAAAGACGGACATTGTGTGTTTTGAGTTGTGGTTAGAGAAATGTATCCCATCTTTAAACCTGCTCCTACTAGCAGTGGCGTAGTTAGGGGGGCAAGGGGGCATCATGCCCCGGGCGCTATTCACAAAGGGGTGCCAAATGGTATATTTTATTATAATATTGTATGGTTTTCGAATAGGGGGGGGGGCGCTAGAAAGGTATTGGGGGCGCTAAAAAGGTATTGTGCCCGAGGCGCGAGTTAAGCCAAGCTCGCTACGCCACTGCCTACTAGCAGGGCCGGTGCAAGCAAAGGCTGAGCCCACTTTTCCCCAAAAAATGAAACGCATTAATAAATTCACTGTTAGGAATAATGACAAATGAAGATGTTGGCGTCCTCCGAAGATTGGTGTCTGTATCCCCTTCGTCACCAACCTATCGCACGGCCCTGCCTATTAGTACTATTAGTAACTAGACGATGTCATTCTACTTTCTTTTTCATCTTTATTACAATGGTAACAATAAAAAAAAATGCATATTTGGTCGTGGAAACCCTTGTGCAATGTGACTAAGCAGACATCATGATTGGGTGATTTTTAATTTTTTTTTTGTTAAGTACCAAAAATAAATAAATAATAAGATCTGAAAGAAAACTGATTCTTGGTTTTCTATTACTATCGGACTTTTTTAATTTATATTTTTAAGTTTGTAATAATAGCACGTTATGTAACTAAAAATAAATGCAGAGCGTGAAATTGATTAAAACATTATCATCAGGAATTGTACCATAAATATTTGGCAAAAACGAATATGTAAAAACTATTTCCACGACTACTTGGAATAATAAACAAAATGGCTAACAAAGGAAATCCTACTTGCAGCAAGTGTTAACAATGGTGTGCATAGTCATGGGGTATCTTTTGAGTTATGCATTGACATCTCCACAAACTTTTTGGACGAGGTTTTCTACTACGTGAACAAAGTTTATCGCAAAGGTACTGATTTAAAGTTGTGAACTGAATTTTACTATTTAGTTTAGGCCTCCTATTTTCAAAGTATCTTTCTAGTCATCAGAATACAGTCAATACTACTAGTACTACAGCACTGTCTACTCGGAATGACTACTCGTATTGAGTTTTGAGGTCTAGCATACTTTTTGAGTTGTTATTAATATTAGACTTAGTTATCTCAAGACCAGGCACTCAGCATCGATTGACTTAATGATTTATGTAGGTACTTTGACACAAAATTTAAATATGGTCCGATTGCCATGAATGATACATCATTTTAAAGGGCTAGCTATAAGCTTTATAACAACACCAATTTCATCTTTCTATCTTTTATAGAACTGGAGTTATTATTTTTTTTGTCGAATTTTTTATGCCCCTTATATAAGCTATATATTTGACCCAAAAAACTTGTGACCCACTTTTGAATTTTTTCACTTTTTGACCCATAACTTTTTTAATTTCAAAGATAATGGAACCAAATTTTCAGTAGATATTCTCAATACAATATACAACACAATGAACAACAAACGTTTGACATTATATCATAAATATTTATTTTGAAAAATGTTTTTGCAGAGAAATTGAAAAAAAATTATGTAAAAAAAATATTTTTTTTGTAAAATTATTATTTTTTACGTGAAAAAAAAAATGCAGGTCTATTACATTTTAAAGTAGCATCAAATCAAATTTATATTTTAATTATAGTCATTTTATGTTCTGTAGGGAATTTGAAAATACCTGAAAAGAAAAATAATTAAAATGTTAAATTAATTTTTTTTAAATCAAAGGTCCATACAATTAACTAATTACATGAAATAAATCAGTGCTACTACTTTATGGATGGGACTCTGAAAAGAAATATAGAAATGTTATTAATAAATTATTCAAATATAACACCCTGAAAATAATAATATTAATATCAACATTTGCCAGTATGAAATGAAGAATTTAAAATATTATGACTTAAAAAGAAAAAAACGGGGTACAAATATTATTTTTTTTAAATGTACCGGTATTCTTTTATTCCAAATGAAAAAGTTAGAGGTTCATAAACTTAAAGTAATGATACCCAAGAAATATTAAATCAATGCTGTGTTAATTATAACATTGATTACATCTTGAGTCCCTGGAGTTGCCTGGTGCTCATTTACCTGTGGAAGGAAACAATCATTGTGTGTTACAATAGTTGTAGCATCAATACTGTTGGAAGGCAACAGATTCTTGTTCTTGTTAACAGGCACTACAACTGGCTACAACAAAAGATTTGGCTTCTATTCCAATTAGTTTCAATTCATTTCTAAAAAATAGAAAGCTTTTTTATATAATCTTGACACATATACTACAGACATGTTTACTCTTACAATTTTGGCGTACAATGAATGATTTTGAGATGTATACATTTATACCCGGTATACTGTATGTTTATTTTTTACTATTAATTAAGATAATGTATTGAACGATTTTGTGATGGTGTTATGCGATTTTAAGAGTTCGAGGGTAAACAGGTCTGCATATAATTTCATATATATGTATTGCAACCTTGTAAGAAACATAGTTGCTATCCTCTTGTTGGAAGGCCTCATCAAGAGCAGAAACGGCCACTTTCATGCCCTCTGTCTTGTACGGTATGCTACTATACAGATAGATAGCATAGCCATTCTTTTCACAAATGCGGCTGCATCCTGGGCAAAGTTTGCCAGATACAGGTTATAATCCTCATTGTCACTGAAATTTCTAGAAATTACAAAGTCGAACTGAAAAGAAAAAAACAAAATAAAATTAACAAATTTGAAGACCATTTTTATTTATTAATTATTAACTAGTCCTAGTCTTTTTAACTATAACTCTGTCTATATATAGTTTATAGTTTATAGTATAATTATAATTTATAATATATTTCAATTTTATAATAATTTATATTACATTTCAATTAGCCTATACTTATACTATATTTATAACAATTTATATGATTGTTTATTTTGTTAATTTATTTACAAATTCAATAACATTAACAATCCTAGTAATAAAATTAAAATAATAAACAATAAATGAATATAATAATATTGAACGTAGAATAAATGACAAACCTACAAAAAAAAGTATTTTTATTATTAACTAATTAATACTAGTACTATTACTAGTATAATTACTATTACTTAGTCTAATTCTTAGTAGTATTACTATTACTAATACTAATATTAAGTATTTATTAATATTAGTAGCATTAGTATTACCTTAGTCTTAGTTAGTGTCCATAGTGAATTGAAGTCTGAAGAACTAATTTTATGAAATTAATTTTAATTCACAAATGACAGTAAATTAAATGCTTATGAAATTTTAGATTTACATTTGAATAGATACTTCAAATTTTGCTTTGATTTGATACAATTAACTGTTTAAAGTATTGAATAATACTAATAACAAATACAGGTATTTCCGAAATATTCATTATATAGTGTCCGTCACTATCGATAACTGCACCGCCATCCCGAGGCGGGAAAATGGGCAAAAAGAGAATTTGGAGTTTTGGTCACCAATTTAAGGGATTTTTAGCGGTTACTTGAGCGCAGCCTCGTTAATTATAATAAGCTATAAAAATCAATTAATATATTCGAATATGGTACAGTATGTTCTTTTAGTGGTATCGTTTCTACAAAAAAAGTATTTAAGCTTTTATTCACCTACCGGTCGCTTTTTGTCAACAGCGTAGTGTAGCAGTATAAAACTGTAATTAAACTTATAGTGTCGTGTGCAGAAACCAATCAGCGCAATAATGGTGACGTAAAACTCACAGCTTTTTAATGCAAATTTTGATGCTCGAATTTATTAACCGATGTCAACAAAAGCATTCTTCAAAAAGTAGGTCAAAGGCTTATGCCTCATTTTGAGACATGCGCAGAACCATGCGCCGGCATGTATTGTTCTCCCTAATTTATGGGATAAATGAATGTTATCACCAGTGTTTCTATCATAATCATTAATCAGTCATCTCTCTGGGAAGAGGGCACAGTGCCCCCCCCCCCCCCCCCCCCTGTTGTAGCTACTTACCAAGAGGAATGAAACTGCATTAATGTTTTTAGCAATACCTTCAATCTTAAACTCTACTACTGTACCTAACCCAAATACTAAGTCAGTATTCCTACAAACCATTTTCTCCACATGCCCCCCCCCCCCCCTCTTTTCGCCCCGCAAAAGATAAATAATAATCTAGATGTGGGACATATTAATGAACGTAGAGCTTTGTGGAGGAAGTGCTGTAAAGCCTGAAACTTCTGTACCCAGGATATAGAAATGTGCCCTCTGATATTGAAGGGTGGAGTACCACTTTCGCACTGCCCTGCATGGATGACCCCCAAAAATTTCCAAGATGTCTAGAACATGTGACATATAAATATTTAAACTTGTCAAAAACCATTGGTTTAGAAAGATATATCCGACACCAAGGTATAGGCCTAACTAAATAAACTAATACTAAATAAATATTATATTTAAAGCTAGAAACATTCAATTGGGCAACAATAATGTAACAAATCTTTGAAGTCAGTAGAATTCTCCTTACATACCACAATGTTGCCATGAATTACAAAAAGTGCATGAAATGTACTTTTTATTATCTCGTACAATTTAGTTATTGTATTCCAAAAAAAAGACAATATTTTACTTTTAAATCCTTTTGAAATGAGTTAATCATTTATTAAAAAAAAAAGTCAACTATGAAAAAATATCGCCATTACATTTGCATTGAATTTATTTCGATACAACATCAAATTACAGTCACTAGGATCCAATTCCTTTAAAATTGAATGTAAGCAGCCTATGCCTTTCTTATTTAACTTTCTAAAGTATCTGTCAAAAACATTTTCAATAGGTCTCTCCGATTCTAATAAAGCTAGCTATAAACTTGTTCTAAGATAGGATAAGCTCATTTTATTGATCCAAATAAATGGATTTTTAAAATTTTTTTATTACCATGCACTAGTATGATAGTAACTGGGCCTCTAGATAACTATTCTTCTTCTCAAATTATTTCTTATCTGATTCATGAAAATTTTGCCAAAATTAGGATAACCTGCAGGCCTATAATTTATCATAATAATGTTTTAGTAGGCGCTGAATCTTTTAGGTTTAATTATGGCAAATCTGACGCTGCCGTTTTTCAGCCATGTTAGTATTCATTATTGAAAATGCTACACCAGCTTTGAGAAATTAACCAGGGGTTGTCCATTAAGTAGTAGCCTGCCTCCAGCAATGGTACGACAAGATAAATGAGCAAATGACTTCTTTTTATTGACTTGCCTGCCCACAAGTTATAGTATATGCTGGGACCATTTGCATCCAAGTGAAAATGGGGATTAAAAGGCTTGTTGCAAACTTTGTGGGGCACTACTTTACAAATATGGTTTGCCAGGGGTAAACCAAAATTCCTTGACCTGACTTGTATTTTACATCCATATTGACAGTTGTCATCTAAACCGGTGTGACAGTTCTCATCTGAAATGTTGTGACAGTTGTCATCTAAACTGTTGTGACAGTTGTCATCTGAACTGTTGTGACAGTTGTCATCTGAACCATTGTGACAGTTGTCATCTGAATTGTTGTGACAGTTGTCATCTGAACCGTTGTGACAGTTATCTGAATTGTTGTGACAGTTGTCATCTGAACTGTTGTGACAGCTGTCATCTGAAATGTTGTGACAGTTGTCATCTGAAATGTTGTGACAGTTGTCATCTCAACCGTTGTCCTGGTGACATGTTCAGAAGAAAAAAAACCACCAGAGTAAACAAGCAGGTAAACAAGCAGGTCATCTTTCTCCTGAATCATGTACCCTAAGCTTGGACACAATGTTTGCCATGGCAAAAGTCAGGCATGTAACCTGGTGTTAACTTTAATGTCTTATGCAGGCCTCCTTTTATCATGTACTTTTTACCCTTTTTTCTGCCCTCCCTCAGTGTCTCATCACCATGCATCCCACACTCCTCATCATTCACTGGATGACAGGGGAAGCTGCACCAGTTGCCAAAGAATAGACTCCATGATGGATGGAGGAGCAAAAGACTTACCCTTAGGGGAGCTGGCCACATTTACCAAACAGAGGATGAAAAGGAAAAAGGTTGGGTGTCTTTGTGTGGAAGTGTGGTTGGGTGGGGGGTGTAATGCAGTGTGTTTGAGCATTATGAATGTAGTATGTGCATAGGCATAGGAATGTAGTGTGTGCATAGGCATAGGAATGTAGTGTGTGCATAGGCATAAGAATGTAGTGTGTGCATAGGCATAGGAATGTAGTGTGTGTATAGGCATAAGAATGTAGTGTGTGCATAGGCATAGGAATGTAGTGTGTTCATAGGCCTAAGAATGTAGTGTGTGCATAGGCATAGGAATGTAGTGTGTGCATAGGCATAAGAATGTAGTGTGTGCATAGGCATGGGAATGTAGTGTGTGCATAGGCCTAAGAATGTAGTGTGTGCATAGGCATAGGAATGTAGTGTGTGCATAGGCATAAGAATGTAGTGTGTGCATAGGCATGGGAATGTAGTGTGTGCATAGGCATAAGAATGTAGTGTGTGCATAGGCATAAGAATGTAGTGTGTGCATAGGCATAAGAATGTAGTGTGTGCATAGGCATATGAATGTAGTGTGTGCATAGGCATAGGAATGTAGTGTGTGCATAGGCATAGGAATGTAGTGTGTGCTTAGGCATAGGAATGTAGTGTGTGCATAGGCTCACCTTTAATGTGGGAAATACCTGTATTTATGCTTAGTTTTGGTTTGATGTATCAAAGTGTTTTATTTGAATCTTCCAGGAACAAACTATTTCATATTACTTTGTTTGTAAAAAAGAAAAAAAAAATATTGATGCTCTACTGCATGTGATACATGTCTAGCTATGTCTGATTGAATGGAGCGAAAATTGATCATTATAATACTGTGGTAGCTCAAAATTATTTCCAATAGATACTTAAATACTAATAATTTATTCACAGTAATTAAATGGTTCTTAAGTAGACACAAGTGTAAGGCGGTACGGTCGAATGAGTTGTGGATAAGAATGGTGAGTGGGTGTGGGGTAAAAACAGGAGCTGGTTGGAGCATAAGGGGGGATGAAGGTAAAGTTGGTCGGGTCAAGGTGAAGGTATTTGAGAAGTATGCTTATGAGGGAAAATGTGTGAAAAGAGTGCATTGGTCTTAAGGTGGGACAAGGGCAGAAGATGATCTGTGGAGTAGATGGTGTGAAATGTGGGTTAAGGTGGGAGCAAGTGGGGAGGATAATGGGTGATCTGTTGTGGAGATAGTTGGTAGGATAGTTTGGGGAGATGCTGGTAGTGTAGCTTTGGGAGATGGTTGCTAGGATACCGTGTGGAAATGGTTGGTAGTATTGGTAGAGTAGTTTGGGGAGATGATTGGTTGGATAGTTTGGGGAGATGATTGGTAGAATAGTTTGGTGAGATGATTGGTAGAATAGTTTGGTGAGATGATTGGTAGGATACTTTGGTGAGATGATTGGTAGGATAGTTTGGTGAGATGATTGGTAGGATAGTTTGGTGAGATGATTGGTAGGATAGTTTGGTGAGATGATTGGTAGAATAGTTTAGGGAGATGATTGATAGGATAGTTTGGTGAGATGATTGGTAGGATAGTTTGGTGAGATGATTGGTTGGATAGTTTGGGGATATGATTGGTAGAATAGTTTGGGGAGATGATTGGTTGGATAGTCCGGAAAGATGTTTGGTAGGATAGTTTAGTGAGATGATTGGTAGGATAGTTTGGGGATATGATTGGTAGGATAGTTTGGGAAGATGGCTAGTTGGATAGTTTGGGGAGATGGTTGGTTGGATAGTTTGGGGAGATGGTTGGTTGGATAGTTTGGGGAGATGATTGGTTGGATAGCTTGGAGAGATTGTTGGTAGGGTAGTTTGGGGAGATGATTTGTAGGGTAGCTTGGGGCTAAAAAGCAGACAATGGTGAGAAGTAAATGTAAATCAAATGATGGGTGCAAACAACATGGATGCAGCAGAAATGTGGTAGTCATACGCAGAGATAATTGAAACCTCAGAGCAACACAGTACATTTACTCACGCCTTTCTACCACAGACAACCAAGGTAAAGGAACCTGTAGCTGCTGTCAGGAAGAGCACCAGGCCTAGAAAGCAGACACAGCGAGTTCTGGAAAGTGCAGACAGTCAGAATGAGGTCCTTTGCAACCCTCCAAAGAAGCAGAGAACAAACTCACGAAGGCTGAATAAAATTGACTACTGTCGTAATGGTGATCAATACATTATTGTTTTCGGTGTAATATGTTTTGATATATCACATTTTTTTATAAGGGCTTTATATGGTACTTGCAAGATTTACTTAGCAAGTGGATGGCGAATATTTTCCAAGTTATACAATGTAAAATGCAAATGAAACAGACCAGCACCGTCTTTTAAGTTTTCGCAGTTAAGTTCTTTAAAGCCATGAGGCTTATGTAACTGTTGTGATCTGCAGGTCAGCCGTTCATGTGCAGTGCATGTGAGAGTCAAGTCATCAACAACAGTGTAGCCAAAGCTAGGATCAAGCTAGAGAAATTTCCCATAGAAAAGGAGAGAGATGGTCACCTGCTGCAGCTCTGTGTTAAATGTGGTAAGAGTTTGTAACAGTTGTAATGGGAACTATCTTAGCTGTATGCTCTATCTTAGCTGTATGCTCTATCTTAGCTGTATGCTCTATCTTAGCTGTATGCTCTATCTTAGCTGTATGCTCTATCTTAGCTGTATGCTCTATCTTAGCTGTATGCTCTATCTTAGCTGTATGCTCTATCTTAGCTGTATGCTTTATCTTAGCTGTAGGCTCTATCTTAGCTGTATGCTCTATTTTAGCTGTAGGCTCTATCTTAGCTGTAGGCTCTATCTTAGCTGTATGCTCTATCTTAGCTGTATGCTCTATCTTAGCTGTATGCTCTATCTTAGCTGTATGCTCTATCTTAGCTGTATGCTGCACTGCTTGCAAACTTTTATGCTGGCTGAGTGCAGTCTGGTACTATAACATCTGAACTGGAATATTGAAAATTATTGAAAACTGGCAGGGCATTGCAACTGCTTTCCATGTGTAAAATACTGGAAGAGATACATAATCTCTAATAATAAATCCAAATGTCGGCCCATGTATCCAGCATTTATGTTGCCTTCAAGTGTCATCGTCTTGTTTCTCTTTTCAACTGTCCTGTGGTCAAATCATGACTGAGAGAACATGCAGTTGGGGCTGGAGTTATCGGGCAAATAATTTGTATGGGAAAACCCCAAGCCATTTTTTTCAAATTTTTTCAAAGGGGACCTGATAATCATGACATTGGGGTTTCACCTTACTTTAACTAGTTACGTCCTTGCGGACCGGACAAGATCCTCGGGGGGGGGGGGGGGGGGGGGAATTATAACTGAAAGTCAGAAGCTCTTGTTAGCCTTTCAACAGTAGTTTGAGACTGTCCTCTCCTCCATATCCACCGCCCCCCCATATGTCCAACAGATATCTGAGCATGAGAAATTAATTAAATCAGCATCCAGGTGTCTCATAGCAAATGTCTGCAGGGCCTTTTTCAAGTTCAGCCATGTTCTATTTCCATATTAAAGTTTTAAAAAAGAAAGAATTAAAACATAAATTGACCATAAGAAAGTTTTAACTAAAACGATATACTTTATCCAATCCCCAGCTATGGCTATGAACAACTTTGCCACCAAAGGACCAACACAGGAAGAGAGGGAAGAGTTTGAAGAGGAAGGGAGACAGTTTGGGGAGCACTGGGCCGAGCTGTTGGGGGATTCAGATGGTGAGTGGGAGAATGAAATGTGTAGAGGACTTTGCACAGAATCACTTCTGGTCCCATAAAAGATTCTATGAGAATTGTCTCGATTTAGAATCAAACTCTGGAAATCATTTTCTGGCGTAAAAGACAGAGACTTTTCCATGTCACTTACTGCTCTTTCTGTAATTGCATTCCATGTCACTTACTGCTCTTTCTGTAATTACTTTCTATGTCACTTACTGCTCTCTCTGTAATCACTTTCCATGTCTCTTACTGCTCTTTCTGTAATTATATTCCATGTCACTTACTGCTCTTTCTGTAGTTACTTTCCATGTCACTTACTGCTCTATCTGTAGTTACTTTCCATGTCACTTACTGCTCTATCTGTAGTTACTTTCCATGTCACTTACTGCTCTTTCTGTAACTACTTTCCATGTCACTTACTGCTTTTCTGTAATTACACTCCTTGACACTGCTCTTTCTGTAATTACTTTCCATGTCACTTACTGCTCTTTCTGTAACTACTTTCCATGTCACTTACTGCTTTTCTGTAATTACACTCCTTGACACTGCTCTTCCTGTAATTACTTTCCATGTGTTTTACTGCTCATTACTGTCCATGTCACCTACAGTAGTTCATTTGTACCCTAGCCTCCAGGCTGTACTGTGCCTATGTCGCATCCTCCAAGTGTGGCTGCATACAGAGCTACATCACAGGGACCCTGGTGGCTAAGAAGAGAAAGAGCAGCTACTCTGTGACTGACTCTGAAGGAACAACTCCTGCTGCAGTGAGGACTGTGGGAACATCATCTACTGTGGTGCGTCATTCAGTTTTATAAATGAAAAATTAATCTCTTTCTTTGCATTAAATATGTTTTCCACACTTTGGCCCTAAAATATATATTCTGCAACACACCATTGATGAATTAAAAATAATTTTATCAGCTGTTTAGGAGCGCCCCTAGATGATTATTAGTACATCAAATTAGATGGATTATAGCAGAGCTTTCCAAACTGTGCGCTGCAGCACCTAAGGGCGCCACAGCGTCTTCACATGTTCCGTTCATGTTTAAAAACAAAATTCCATACAAATGCGATATTCCGCTGTGCACTTGTTAGATTTTGACATAAGGCCCTTTCGGAAAACCTGGATGCAGCAAGGGGGCATTGGCTCGAAAAAGTTTGGGAACCTCCGGATAATATTATTGGTATCTTCCTGTTGTTTGAAAAAGTGCTTTTCCTCAAAGTCAGTCATTGAAACTGAATTCTCCTTTGATAGTGGGTTTCCTAGCCTCCATTACCCAATGTGACGTTATCTGTTTTCCTTGTGAATTCAGTGTCCCTAGCCACAGCCTGTAGTTTGTTGAGTGGAATAGGTGAGTTTAATCCAATGGATGTTTCCACAAAAACAACAGGTAGAGCCAAAGGTAAAAGACGGTGCTGCCGAGAACATCCAGCGTCCAGCTGACCAAAATTTTCAGCTCGCAGCAGGGGTCCCACTGCCACCTGATGGTGTGCTAGGGCCTTTGTCAGAGGCTGATCAGATGGAAAGAGCCAGGCACCTGCTCAGTCTGCTCAAGGAGTCCATCAGCAAAAAGAAGTCTCATAAAAAACGCAAGCATCAGAGGTAGGTGGGTGGCCAGATAATATAAGCATACCTTTTTTTAAAAAAAAAAAAAAATGTACCCATGATGCGAACACTTTCATTTTAAACTTACATTTACAGGAGTCTTGTCATCTACCTGCTCTAGCTAAATTCTCTACTTTGCATTATTTCATGGGCTCTTGCTGGCATTTAAATATTTTATGTTCCATTTTTCATAGATTTTTAAAAAAAATTTATATTTGCAATAGTATATTTGGGAGGTTTGGGGGGGGGGGGGGAGGTTAAGTCCCTTAACTCATGCAATAAAGAAGCTCAGTTACCTTATCTTGTTATCTGGTTCAGGTCTTTTTTTTTTTTTTTACACTGTTCAATCATTTGTAGTCAGAAGCCAAGGAGTGAGGAGCAGCTGGCATTACAGAAGAAAAGTCTGGACACATTCATACTGACCAATAGGGCCAAGTTGAAAAGTCAGGGGTTCTGTGACCGTGGCTGTAAGAAGGTGCTGTGTTACTCCAATAATTTTCTACACAAGAAGTCAGCTAGAAGCGAGGTAATGAATTACCTGATTTACTGTATACTCCGTGATAGTTTTAGTCAGATAGTGCTGAGGTAATCTCTGATTTGCTGTATCCATAACCTTTTGAACCACGCGATCCCACTTTATCGGTCTGCGCCTTAAAAATCCACTACCCGCCAGACTGATATTTCGGTCTCCCATACCTTACCATAGATCGACAGTCCGTATGTAAAATGTGTTGTAAATACTGAGTTCATGGTTTATCACTTGACTTGCGAAAGTTCACAGTAATGGCCGCGCCCATGGTTGCATTGTTTGTGTTATGTTTTAGTAATGTTTTTCGATTTATAGAGGTGACGAAAATGCAAAAATATCTTTTCTCAAGGACACAAACTAGAGTAGTTTTATGATAATGTAAATAATTCAGAGGATTATTATTTACTATAGTACTTATTTTGACATTGTTATACACTAGACTAATAGTACTTATTTTGACATTGTTATACACTAGACGGATAGTACTTATTTGATATTTTCAGCCAAGACTTCAGAGAACTAAAGGGGGGATTGGTCAAGGAAGGGTCCCTGATCTTTGTGACCTGCCCAAAGTTAAGTGTTGTGACAAAGAATGTTCCAAAGTAAGCTATCAGTCTGTTATTTTTTATTGTGGATTGAGTAGAATATGTCATGTCATATCTTTGTGATCACCTGCCTTTAAAAAAAAAGGAATATTATTACTTAAAAAAAAAAAGTATTTTTATAGGTTATTTACCCAACTGCTTTTATTTGACCAACAGCTGCTATTTGACCAACAGCTGTTATTTGACCAACAGCTGTTATTTGACCAAGAGAGTGGCCTAGATAAAATGTGAAGACATTTGACTTCAAATGGAGATCAAAGAAAATAAATAAATATATAATCTTAATGGTCACATGAAGAGATAATTAGGAAAAGTGTAATTTTTTTTCCTTCTGTAATGATAGTGTTTGATGAAACAGAACTTTTTTTTTGTTTTGTTTATTGTAAGATGCAATTAATTTTAACAAATTAAGTTAATGAGTTTCTTTGCCGCTTGGTAAAAAAAAAATTATAAAACTATAAAACAATTACTTTCAATTTCTTGAATTTTGAGCCAGCTGTACACAAGCATTTTAAAAAAAAAAAAATGAAAAAAAAATTATTTGCCCCTTTAACTTTTTGGGTGGGGATTGCAACCCCTCAGCCCAAAAACACACTGTTTGAAGGGGCTGCAACTCGGTACTCTCTCACAGGGACCAAAATCAATTAGACACTTTTTGTTGTTCTTTTTATGTCCAGATAGCCTCAAAACAGCCTGGCAAAGTAGCACAGTGGCGGTTGTTGGCTCAGAAAAGTCAGAAAGACATGTGGAGCATGATTGGACAGATGCTCAGCACCAGCAGTGAGTACTATTGATACCGTATTTTACAGACTATAAGACACACTTATTTCTTGGCAAAGTTGCCTCCAAAATTCAGGTGCGCCTTTACTGGAAATTAATTTAAAAATAGTACAAATGTTTTTTAAAAAGAATTGCTCAGTAAGGTGCGTCTTATAGTCCGTAGCGCCTTATAGTCTGTAGCGCCTTATAGTCTCTTGCGCCTTATAGTCTCTAAAGTCTTATAGTCTGTAGCGCCTTATAGTCTGTAGCGCCTTATAGTCTCTAGCGTAATATAGTCTCTAGCGTCTTATAGTCTCTAGCATCTTATAGTCTCTAGCGTCATATAGTCTATAGCGTCTTATAGTCTCTAGCGCCTTATAGTCTGTAGCGTCTTATAGTCTGTAGCGTCTTATAGTCTGTAGCGTCTTATAGTCTGTAGCGTCTTATAGTCTGTAGCGTCTTATAGTCTCTAGCGCCTTATAGTCTGTAGCGTCTTATAGTCTGTAGCGTCTTATAGTCTTTAGCGTCTTATAGTCTCTAGCACCTTATAGTCTGTAGCGTCTTATAGTCTGTAGCGTCTTATAATCTGTAGCGTCTTATAGTCAGTAGCGTCTTATAGTCTCTAGCGTCTTATAGTCTGTAGCGTCTTATAGTCTGTAGCGTCTTATAGTCTCTAGCGTCTTATAGTCTCTAGCGTCTTATAGTCTCTAGCGTCTTATAGTCTAGTGTCTTATAGTCTCTAGCGCCTTATAGTCTCTAGCATCTTATAGTCTCTAGCGTCTTATAGTCTCTAGTGTCTTATAGTCTGTAGCGTCTTATAGTCTCTAGCGTCTTATAGTCTCTAGCGCCTTATAGTCTCAAGCGTCTTATAGTCTCTAGCGTCTTATAGTCTGTAGCGTCTTATAGTCTGTAGCGTCTTATAGTCTCTAGCGTCTTATAGTCTGTAGCGTCCTAAACTCATTAGCGCCTTATAGTCTCTAGCGTCTTATTGTCTGTAGCGTCCTAAACTCATTAGCGTCTTATAGTCTCTAGCGTCTTATAGTCTGTAGCGTCTTATAGTCTGTAGCATCTTATAGTCTGTAGCGTCCTATAGTCTGTAGCGTCTTATAGTCTGTAGCATCTTATAGTCTGTAGCGTCTTATAGTCTGTAGCGCCTTATAGTCTCTAGCGTCTTATAGTCTCTAGCGTCTTATAGTCTCTAGCGTCTTATAGTCTCTAGCGCCTTATAGTCTCTAGCGTCTTATAGTCTCTAGCGTCTTATAGTCTGTAGCGCCTTATAGTCTCTAGCGTCTTATAGTCTCTAGCGTCTTATAGTCTCTAGCATCTTATAGTCTGTAGCGCCTTATAGTCTCTAGCGTCTTATAGTCTCTAGCGTCTTATAGTCTCTAGCGTCTTATAGGTTCTAGCGTCTTATAGTCTCTAGCGCCTTATAGTCTCTAGCGTCTTATAGTCTCTAGCGTCTTATAGTCTGTAGCGCCTTATAGTCTCTAGCGCCTTATAGTCTGTAGCGCCTTATTGTCTCTAGAGTCTTATAGTCTCTAGCGCCTTATAGTCTCTAGCGTCTTATAGTCTGTAGCGTCTTATAGTCTCTAGCGTCTTATAGTCTCTAGCGCCTTATAGTCTGTAGCGTCTTATAGTCTGTAGTGTCTTATAGTCTGTAGCGTCTTATAGTCTGTAGCGTCTTATAGTCTGTAGCGCCTTATAGTCTCTAGCATCTTGTAGTCTCTAGCGTCTTATAGTCTGTAGCGTCTTATAGTCTCTAGCGTCTTATAGTCTGTAGCGTCTTATAGTCTCTAGTGTCTTATAGTCTCTAGCGTCTTATAGTCTGTAGCGCCTTATAGTCTGTAGCGTCTTTTAGTCTCTAGCGTCTTATTGTCTGTAGCGTCTTAAAATCATTAGCGCCTTATAGTCCGTAAAATACGATATTAACTTGCCAGTTTTTATGTGGTAAACGAAAAATGCAGCAGCATGAATTAAATTTAAAAATATAAAATTAACTTGATATCACATGAAGATTAAAATAAATAAAAGGAATGGTTAAGTTAATAGCCGATATTTATAAATATTTAAAGCATCTGGTAAAGTATTTGAATTTGAATCGAGGAGTGCATTTTGTAGAATAGAACCATTGCTGTCTACAATAGCAAATTCATTATTCAATGTGCCAGGAGAAAATTATAAAAATCTCCCTTGTCCCACTTACAAGTGGATCAACCCCATTTATTTTCCTGAAAGATTTATTTTTAAAAAAGTACTTATTGAAACAAGTTTGGTAGCTATGTTCACTAATTAAATACAAAGTAAGATCACAAATGACATGTTAGTTTGTTTCACTAATTAAATACAAAGTAAGATCACAAATGACATGTTAGCTTGGTTCACTAAGTAAATACAACGTAAGATCACAAATGACATGTTAGCTTGGTTCACTCATTAAATACAATGTAAGATAAAACAAAATGGCATGAATTCAATACATCCCACAAAATTTTTTTTGATGTTTTAGCGTGGTACAATTTTTATTAAAAAGAATATGTTCACAATTGATCGCATACTGAACAGCGTATTTACTTTTCAAAAGGTTAATTAAAAGTGAAACTGCTGCAGCCTTTCAAATAAAATTGCCTCATTATAAAATGATAGTTAAACTTTTTAGTGTATGTTCAAATACGAGAAATTGCCCATTCCAATAATTTTATGCTAAAAAGAAAAAAAAAGAAAGAAAAAAAGCCTTTTTAAATTAAATTTTTTTCCCCTTCAAAATCAATAATTTTTCATCCATTTCTATCAAGATTAATAGAGATCAGGTCCACAAGCTTTAGTTTGGTGAACCTTTGGTTCTAGATATGAATAAACTTTTAAAAAAATACACTGCCCAAGTCTTATAAAAAAAAAAACAACTCAACTACCCAATAGAGACACAATAAAACAATGAAATACATTTTTCATATACTTTTAGCTGATGACCTTGGGAGCAAAGTCTGCTCCAAGTTCATTGTTGCTGTAACAGGCTGCTGCCAGACCACCATCAATCGAGTCAACTTCCAGAAGCTGCTGACCAAGGTGGACGCCGGCAAGCCCGAGCATGGCATGAAGTCGCACTGGAAAAGACAGAGGCAGGACTCGAGATCTTACGATGGTGAGTTGCTGGCCTTGTTTTATGCCCAGCCTTCTAGGGCTGTGAACTCCCGGGGTTAATGCGGTTTCAATAAAGGAACACATGCAGATGCCGCCTAAATATCTATTCCGCCAAAGGGTTTGTAAATCATATATTTTACATCCATCCTATCCATCCATGTGGCGCTACAGCCCATGTAGGGCTTTGGCCTGCCTCACTACCTCCTTCCACTCAGGCCTAATTAATGCTTTTCTTTCCATGCCTGGATTCCCAGCTGCTGTAGATCTTTTTCCTTATCATCCATTCATCTAAGCTTAGGTCTGTCTTTGAGCCTTTTCCTCTGGGGTTTTGGTGATGCACCCTCTTCACTCCTCTGTCATTTGGCAGTCTCTCTAAATGTACTGCCCAGCGCAGCCTGCCCTTTTTTTTATTTCTGTTACTGTCGTGGGATCCTGATATAGACTACAATTCATGGTTGGTTCATATTCTCCATCAATATTCATCCTTTGTTAATCCAAAAATTTTCCTGAGAACCTTTATCTGCTATGTGTTTAATACATTTTCTGCGGTTTTTGTAAGGGTCCAAATTTCACTTGCATATGTTACAACCGGTCTGATTACAGTTTTATAAAAAGTTTTCTTTGTTTCTCTTGTAATGTTTTTCCTTTTGAGTATTTTCTGACTACTGAAGTAAGCCTTGGCTGATATTCTTATACATTTTACACTCTGCTTATTTATAATTTTAAATTTGATAAAATTCTGTGGTTTTCCTCATTACTATTTTAATGATTATGTTTGGGAAAAAAAAATAATCTTATAAATATTCCAGTTTCAGCATCAAGTATTGGAACCACCAACACTACATCGCCAGTGGGAACTATTTCAGGGTCTGCTGGCTTCCCAACTGCTGACAGTGCTCGTATCCTGAACACAACATCCAGTACTGTTCCCCTGAACCCAACGGCCAGTGTCGGTCCCCTGAACCCAATTGCTAGTGTTCAAGTTTCGGCTGTTTTTAAAACTAGTTCCCTTGCAGCATCTTTGGGGTCTCAGGCTGGTCCAGCAACACTTAACAATCAGTCAACATCTCCCCAGTGGTCAACCATACCGGCAGCGTCCGGTTTCGCCTCATCCATTGCTGGGCTGCTCTCGGCCCCAAGTGTTACAACATCTCGTACCGTGTCCGGTGTGGGCCAGGACACCCTTCAGGCTGGAGGTTTGCAGAAGGTAATCATCTTAAAAATGGGTGGTGAAAACAAAAGCCTCTGTTTGATCCAAAGTGAATTTTTAATGTTTTATTTGTACAGTTTGGTTCCTTAACCTTTACGCTACTGATGACGTCGATGCGACGTCACAATACCCACTTTCAATTACCAAGGACGTCACATAGTCGTCATACCCATTTTTAGCTTTCAAGTTTTATTTTGGTCACTGTTTCTAATGAAACTCTGTTAAAACCCTTTGGAGTTCTCTTAGGGCTGATTTCTACAGTAGAGAAATACTTTAGATGTCTTATGGCTGATTTCTACAGTAGAGAAAGTACTTTAGATGTCTTATGGCTGATTTCTACAGTAGAGAAAGTACTTTAGATGTCTTATGGCTGATTTCTACAGTAGAGAAAGTACTTTAGATGTCTTATGGCTGATTTCTACAGTAGATAAAGTACTTTAGATGACTTATGGCTGATTTCTACAGTAGAGAAAGTACTTTAGATGTCTTATGGCTGATTTCTACAGTAGAGAAAGTACTTTAGATGTCTTATGGCTGATTTCTACAGTAGAGAAAGTACTTTAGATGTCTTATGGCTGATTTCTACGGTAGAGAATATAGTTTTAAGAAGTGGGACATGTTTGTTTTTCAGATACATTGATTACTACGTGAAAGAAGTGGGACAGGTTTTTGTTCAAACTAATTGATTACTACATCAAAGAAGTGGGACAGGTTTGTGTTCAAATTGATTGGTTACTACATCAAGATATGCTTACATTTGTTTCACGTTAATTTAATAAACTTGATTCACTCTCACAGTTTCCCAGCCTTGCCATAAATGAGGTGAGTGGAGCTTGCCCTCCCACCTGTCAAATTGACCTGAATGCCCCAGGGTCCACACAAGTCAGGCCGGGCCAAGAGCATCCAGGGGAAGACATTGATCAGAAGATGGAGCGTCTAAAAGAAGAAATATCTCAGAAGTGCCTCAATTTGGATAACCCTGAGGTATTGAGCAGACAATTGTAAATGTACTCATAATTAGGGTCAGGCTTAGAGTTAGGAATCTCTGAAATGTTTCTGTGGGGATATAAGTTATATATATATATAGATTATCAAGTTATTGATGAAACTAAATTATAAAAAAAATTAACTTATACCAATACTCAGAAGCACATTACAGTTAGACATTAAGTGTGCACTTCGCAGAGTCCAGAATTGTTTCTTTTGCTCATTGTACCAAGTGTTGGACACCCACCTGGATAATAGGCTAAGAAAGATTTTAGTCACAAACTAGAAGTTTTTTCATTTTTTTAGTGATTACAAATCATCTGTCTAATCAACTAGCAGTGTCTGTGTCTTGCAGCTGCTTGCATTCATAGCAACTCATGTATTGCTTACTTTATTGTTGATATTCCATCTCATCAGGCCATCAAAAGCCTTCAGGAACTAGTAAATGAACTGGCACAGACGCAGAGAGCTAGAGACCTACAAAGGCTGCCGCAGGGACCTGGTGGCTGTTCTCCGCTGGGGAATGGGGTGTCGACAAGCTCCGGCCAGTGGACCACGCCTGAGATGTCGGGCCATGCTCTGGTGCACAGCAAAGTCCCGCTGATGATTCCTGCAGAGTCTGCCTCCACCACGGTGCTCAGCTCATGCCACAAGGGCAAGGATGCTGTGACTGTGGTGACATCAAGCAAGGGGGCTCATCCAGGGCAGGCATCCCGGGGGTCGGCGGGTGAGGCACCAACCCGAACAGTCACTGATATCTCAGTTCCAGAGGCAATAGCAGTGTTATCTAGCAATATCAGCACAGTCGCATTACCCCAGACTTGTAAAAAGTTTGTTCCAATAGCACCTAAAAGCACTGGATTAATTGGTGGTTCTCATGTATTTAGACAGTTGCCAGAGGGAGTGGTGCCTGGCTTGGTAATGAAGCCCTCCGAGATACTTGAAACTTCAAAGTTGGGGGCCTTTCAAATCATCACCACCCCACAGTTTGCTAGTAATCATCAAGCCATTGGCATCAACAAGCCTGTCGCCTCCACTCAAGGTGCCAACACCCCACAACCTGTACACACCTCTCAGCTGATCAGCTCCTCGAAACTGACCACTGCCTCGGTCACATCCTGCACCTTCCCGTCAGTGTTGACCATGAATGCACAGCCAGAAAGCAGTCAGGCATTGACCTCACCTAATGACAATGCTGGCAAAAATCTCTACGCTCTGGCAAACTTTCATCCCATCCATCAATCCCTCACAGAGCAGCCCGATTTGATTCCTGAAGATAACAAACCAAATCCTACGGCAGCATCCAGGCGGGAACCTGGCTTATCTTTCTCCACTTTCATTGCCAGGAATTTTAACTCACAGCAAGGTGAAGCACCTCCACAGTCTGGGGATCCTCAAACTAAATCAATGGCAACCCCAGATATTAGTAAGCATCAGTCTATCCCAGCCCACAGCCCATCAGCCACACAAGGTCCTCATTTTGGCAGTGAGAAAACTTTTGTGTCTAATTGTAGTCTGATCTCTTCAAATAATTCTAAAGAAAATTGTCCCCAGGCCCAGACTATGAGGCCCATTCGTTTTGGTCAACAAGGCACGGAGATCAGTCTGGACAGTGGTCAGTATGTTTTAAATTCTGACAGCGTTGTCTCTACTAGTCTGAATCAACACCTGGACTTTCCTAACAGTTCATCAGTAAAATCATTCTCTGACCATCAGACCCTGTCATTAGTGACATCTGAATACCAGCAGAGCAAATTGCAAAGTGACCACAACTTCCAACTCAACTCATGTGGCCAACAGAACCATCAAACATATGCATTCAGCCAAGACAAATTTGTAACATGTGGTCAAGTCATGCAGAGCACATCAACATCCCATCAGGCAGGCCTGGTAGGTGCTGAAATGCCATCCACTAGCAGTTCAGAATCGTTATCATTCGATGCCTTGGCTGGCTCACCAGTCAAAGATAACAGTGTGCTTTCATTCTGCACATCTGCCTCTGAGAACCTAATGACTTCTGACCATCTCACAACCTGGTTATGCCCGTCAGCCACGTTAAGCTCCAGTGCTGCATCATCAGCACTTTCTCCTGGAGCGCCACACCCTCATCCTACAACATTGCCCTCGCTACTCTGCAAAATGTTGATGGAGACCTCAACAACCTTGGCTGCGACCAACTTCAACCCTCCCTCGACACACACCGCCTGTGGACCAGCCTTCTCATTGGCACCCCAGGGCTTGGCTCAAGACTCCGTTGGATTTAACCCCCACAGGTCGACCTCAGGTGAGCTCCCATCCACTTCTGTATCAAAGTGTTATCCTAGTCAGAGCCTGGGCCCTGTTACAGATGACCAGTCGCATCTCAACGAGGTCTCATGTAGTGCTGTACAAAGCACAAATACGACCATGGCGTTAGCACTAAACCAGAGCGAAACATTGAAAAATTGCCACATGAAAGTGGGTAAGGTGAACCGGGCACGGGACCCTCCCCAGGTAGGCATAGTTAATCCTTACATTTCTGGCGTGACGAGTACGCCTGCCACCTTCGCAAACTTTAACTTGCCCCAAAGTTCATTCACCAGGGCCTCATCTACAGCCTTGGAAACAGACCATGTCAATGTGACATTGGAGCCTGTCCCTTTGGTTAACTTTGGGGAAACAAATATTTCCAGATCTGCACTTAACATGCAGAATGTTGTTGAGCCCGTGGAGCAGCCCCATCTCACATCTGTTTTGTTTGATAGCAACAGTCTCATCCCAAGTGCGCTGGCCTATTTGTCACAGCAGTGTAATCAATTTGGCTCTAACCAACTGAACGCAATTGATACGGGTCAGCTGTCACAGCAGACAGTTCAACTAAATGCAGGCAATCTAGGTCCACTGTCAAAACAGACAAACCAACTAAGTGCAAGCAATATGGGTCAGCTGCTACAACAGACAAACCAACTAAAAACAATCAATCTAGGTCAATTGTCACAACAGACAAACCAACTAAAAACAAGCAATCTAGGTCAATTGTCACAACAGACAAACCAACTAAAAACAAGCAATCTAGGTCAACTGTCACAACAGACAAACCATCTAAGCACAAGCAATATCGGTCAACTGTTTCAACAGAAAAATCCTCTAAATGCAAGCAACCAGGGTCATCTATCACAACAGGCAAACCAACATAACCTGAGTGATCCAGGCCAGGTATCACATCAAACTAACCAGTTCAGCCTGCCAGCCATTCTTAGCAATCCCAGTGTTACCATGTTGTCGTCTGACAATAGTGGGAGGCTCTCTCAAAACCATCCATCCGGCCTCCTTGAAAACCCAACTCCAAATGTGAACCTAATCCCTAAGGGAATACATAGGGTCTTTGACCCCTCTGCTTCCAACAGCTGCACCAAACAGCTTTTTGTTCTTCCATCTGGCTCAAATATCTCCACTGGAGGGGCGGCCTACTATTCCATCTGCCCACTCACACATAACCTCATCATCACACCTGTCAGTTTCCCCACAGACTCTCAGCTCCTCATTCAGCAAGGAAACCAGATCCTTGTGAATGTGTGTCCAAGCAGCTGTTCATCCAGCATGCCCACATCATCTTCTAGTCAAGGGAATATCAGTGTACTCAGCGCCCCATTGGGCTGTGCTCCTTCTGCAGTGTCACAGGCTCCAACTGTCCAGTCATCACCCACACAGAATATCACCTCTCTTGCACCAATGGCCGCCAGGCAGCCTGCGATGAATTCAGAGAATGATGTGGGAGAAGCAGGAAACTTTCTCCAGTCAAACTGTTTTATTCCCATAAGCCAGTGTTCAACAGCAAGTGCAATGGGCACCAGTGCTGGCTCCAATGCAGTGGAAGGAGACAGTGCTGAACTCTTAAGCCAGGCACGAGACCCCTTACCAGTAATGGACAGATTCGACAATGTGCAGCTTGGAAGTCGTGTCACCACTGAAACAAACAGATCACCAAGTGCTGATGGGAACCCGAGAGGCACCAGATCTCAACTCGTAGAGGTCAACAGTACCCAAGTTTTGAGAGTAACCAGCAGCAAAGCAGAGTCCAACTCAGCTGAAAGCACCACTGGTCAGGTGGTTGCTCTCAGGCATCAAGAGGTCCAGTTTGAGAATCAGATTTCAGGAGTTAGACATTCAGGAATGACCTCAGTCTTATCATCAGAGCAAAAGGTAGTTGACGTGAAGATGTTAGTACACAGCAAACAAGCTGCTGTAGAGGAACGATTCATCACACATCTCATGCCCCCTCTGGGCCCAATGCAGAATAATCCAAGCCAGTCAGAAGTTGAGTTGAAACTCTTAACAGCTTCTCAGAATGGCAAAGTATTTGTTGCTGCCTCAGGGCATCAACCAGGCACCCTGGCATATCAACCCCTCACATCAGCTCATCAATCCATAGCCTTGACACGTCAGTCCACTCCCTCGGCTAATCAACCCCCAGTCTCACCACATCAACAGGGGGCCCCTCCTCTTCCAACTGGGGTTCTGGCACACCAGCTGCCAGCATTTGTACATCATCGACCCACAATATTGCCAGATCAACCCTCCCTGGACGCCCAGTCCACCATTTCCAGACCACCTGTCTCATCACTGCATTCTGCACAAGATCAATCTGTCACGCCAACATCTCCCAGCAACACCAAACAAAAGCCTCTTGCACCCAGGCACGACTCACTTCAACAAAGCACACCTGCAAGCAGCTCAACAGAAAATATAAGTAGTCTTTCAAACAATTTTCTCATGCCACTTAAAGTTTTAGACGCGGTGGATTTGTCCAGGCTAGGCATTAGCCAAGCATTAACAGAACAGAGCAGCGGTAGCTCACAATCAGAGGTTCCCGGCCTGGGACCTGTTTCACATGGTCAGCCATTCAACAAATCCTATAACAGTGCAACCTCTGCCGTGCAGTTACCAGTAGCTCAGACAAATGTTGGTGTTGACTGGTCATCTCATGGAGCTCAGGCAAATGTTGATGTTGACTGGTCATCTCATGGACCAGTGTTTAAAGGCAGTTTAGCTCCACGTCAAGTCTTGCCTACCAGAATTCAGGACAACGGAAGCAGACTTCCACAGGTGCCATATGGCAGCACGACCCCTCAGAGAACCCCAAAACTTCAGACAGCACAAACCCAACCCATTTCGTCCAAACCTTATCCTCGGGCTCTGACCCCCGGTAACCGAAGTGGGAAGACAGCAGAAAATGACAAATTCCAACCGGATTCCCAGAACTCGGCACTTTTGTCCCAACTGGCCTTGATTTTACAGCATTCCAGTGATCTACTGCCTGGAAAGGAAACTATCTTTACAATAGAAGAGGCTACCAATTCCCCAACATTACAGACACTACACAGCAGGGAAATGCATTTGCAGAGAGGTGTTAAGACTCTGATGATTGTCAATGATCAGTACCCAGAAATGTTAAGCAGCACAGAAGATTCTAATCTCACTTGTGGTAAAAATTTAACTTCGGAAGACTCTTCACTAAATCAACTGATACCATCAGATTTTTTGAACTGCTTTCAGGTGACTGGAGGGCTAGGAAACATAAGAGCAGACACCACTGACCTAGCACACATACAGAAACATCCAACTTTTGCTGCCGCAAATACCACAACTTCTGTGGATAAGTCTAACATACCAAAAGCACAGTTCATGCCTGCTTCTGGGCAATATCATGTGACCCAATCACAAGTGCAAGGGAATAAACAAGACATTGAAGTGAACTACTTGAGGGGTAAGGATGTCATTGACCTCACCGACGACAGTCCCCCAAACACACCGACTGCATCGATGGGACAGCACAAACCATCAGTGGCAAGTGAGAGTCAGCTCCCCCTGACAAGTGTAAAGATTGTGGTGAAGCAGAATCATATCACACGCCATGTCGACACCACTCCGTCGGCAGCATCAGGAGGCCACAATTCGCTACCACACAACACCCATCAAGAGGTAATGGTACAGAAACCTTTACCAGCCCACCAGCATCATGGGAACCCTCAGCTCCAACAGGAGCAATTTTACCAGAAGCAGGCAGAGTATCACTGCTTGCCGGGAGAGAAACGAGAAACTCAGCGGTCATTGTTTTCAGATAGACAGGAGTTCAAAACCATACCTCAGTATGAGATGAGTGACAGCAGGCAGCAGTCTAGTTCAACATTCAATGGTTCCCTTACAGAACTCAGCTCACGGATAAACACCACACCAATATTTTTCCTAAGTCCGCAGACTGGCACAGCAAACAGCCGGGATGATTCACAGCTCAACAGCTTTCAGACCCTTGATGAAGAAACGGCAAGACAGCTTCTGTCTTCCATCATATCTCAAGCCAACTGCCCTCAGCTGTTCATGGAACCAAGAAATGCTCAAACTCATGATGACCAATTCAGTGACCTGTTACTGAGTGTGGGACCTCCTCAACATTCTGAGACCCAGGTCAGTGGAATCCACAAAGCACCCACAAGCAATGATTTTCCAAGGGTAACCATCTCACTGAACCAGGAGTGCAACCAGTCTGACCAGGTGCTATTTACCCCACCTCAAACACAGAGCTCTCAGAGCAGTGATGGTGCAGAGCCATATTTTACTCATGCGGGTGGCATAAAACTCTTACAGGGTAATGTCTCGTCATCATCCAGTTCTTTGCTGCCTCAGTCTGCCAGTGGAGAGACCTCACGCCTGAGCTGCCCACAACATTCTGTTTCTTCTTGGGCACACAACAAAAACTCAACTGCATCTATCCAGATGCCCCAGATGTCAGCGTCATTGCTGATGCCATCAAAATCATTGCCGGGGATGTCATTTCCCATGGCTTCTCCCGTCAATGGGGCTGGCTCCTCTTCAGCCGTCAGCTTCTCTCGTGCCACGAACACGCCAAAAGGAGCCGTAGGGCCTCCCAACATCACAGTTTTGTCCCCGTCCAAGCCAATGACCGGTCAGCTGCCCAGAGCCAGGTCGGAAAGTAATAGTGCCAGTGCTGTGTTCACAGTGGTCAGTCAGGCCAATGCCACTGCCAACTCGACCAATCTGTTGTCTGATAACAGGGGATCCTCTGATACAGGACTCAGTAGAAATCTGATGAGATCAAATAGCTCTACTTGCACTCAGTTTAACATTTCTTCCAGCTCCATAGTCTCCAGAAATTCAACAAATGTCAGCAGACATCAAGAAACTGTGTCACAGGCTGTTCCTCCAGTGACATCACAATCAGTCCTTCCATCTTCAACAAAGACCAAAGAGGCTTTAGTCAAGCTGACAGAAGCCCAGGCACGTCAACCAGCCAAGCCTAAGAAAAGGCCGACCACTATTTCTGAGCTTTTAAAACTGCAGAATCATCCAGTCATGGGGACTTATGTATTTAAAGGTTCACATCCTACTTCAGAACAGAAGGAGAACCCGGCGGTGGGCCACGGGCCCAACATTGAAGTCAAGAATCTGCAGCTGATCTCCAGAAGCAATAGTAACCCTGACAGGACTTCCAGTGCGTCTGTCTTACCATGTGACCCTCCAGGGATTAAAGTCCTTCAGCCCAATACGGCTTCCGTGAGCACTGAAGCCCAAGCCTTGTCCAAACACGTGCCTCAGACTTTGGCTGATGCGGGCCCCACAACAATGCTCACCCTCCAACCGGTCCTGCAGTTGCCCCACGGGCAGCCTCCAGTTACTTTCAACAGCAGTAGGCCTGTGGCGGACACCCACACAGCCCTGCCAAAGTTAATGATTGCACCCTCAGTGACAAATGCTTCGACAAACTCTGCGACAGCTCAGGCACAATCAGGGCTAAAAATGCAACTTAAAGCCCCCGGAGTTGTATTTACAGATCCTTGCTCAAACAGCTCTGTGGCCGAGAAATGTCCTCAGGTCTTGAAACTCCAATCCTCCTCTTCAGCTGACTCAAGTATTCAGAAAAAAGAAACCTTGTCATTAGAGCCAAAAATGAGGCTTATAAATCACACCCAGGTTTCAAGTGCACCAACAACATTGAATTCTAATTCCACTGTGAGTTATTTTGGCCAGAAAATTTTTACAGCAGTGGGCCAGAAATCAGGAAGTAATGTGAGCAGTGAAAAGCTATCTCTGAGGCCTTCAACTTCTTTTAACTCTGAAGAGGGTTTGGCGGATAATCAGATTCACAAATTTAAGCTTACAGGCAACCAACTGAATGAGGCAAAATTTGGGAAAAATTCTATTGGACAAGGTAAAAATTTCCTCTCTTTTGGGCAAAAGTTCAGCTCTCCATCACCAAGCTTGAGTGGAGCAGGTCACAAAGGAGAGCAAGGACCTCAGCTTTCAGAGTCCAAGCTGTGCTCAAATAATTCTCAACTGCTGCAACTGATTAAACCCAAGTATCCAGTGCCGTCAGTGTCTTCTGCATCAGAACTGCCGGCCAGCCCCCAAGGAAATCCTGATCTGATTTTGAAGTTCCCTACGAGGAGAGACCCCACTGATGCAGGCAAGCTTTCCATGGCTGTGGTCAGAGACGGTCAGATCTCAGGCACTTCATCTTATCATTCCAGACACCAGCTGTCGCTACGTGAGCAGTCGCAGAGTGCGTACGGCTCTGCGGTGCTTCCAGTGACATCAGCACATGAGCAGATCCATGGCATGGATGGCAGCATGTCCAGTAACAGGATCCAGAAGAATCCATTACTTGCTAACATCTTGTTTGAAAATAAAACATTGGTCCCATCTGATTGTGGACCATCTGCTATGAAGAAATTGAAGCAGGCTGGAAGCTTTGAGGATACTTTTCAGAAATCAGAGACCACTTTGAGAACTTATACCTCAGCATTTAGTGAGAAAAATGGCCAACCAGATTCATCTTTAATGAATGAATCACAGGTTGAGAACCAGAAATCTGGATTCTGTTATCCACAGGGAGAAGTGTCTAGTGATCCGGATCACGGCATGACTAATTTAACAGGAACAACACCAAGAGCATCTAAAGATGATCAATATTCTGAGAACTATGGTGACCTGAATGAGACACCAATGACAGCCAGCAGCCAGCCTCAAGTGTACCAATCATCTCTGAGAAATTTACAGAAAATATCTGCCTGCACCTCCACTTTTAGTTCCCATCATTCTGCTGTGGCTCGCTCCCACTCCAGAGCTGAGGCTGAGAACCTGAAAACAGAATCAGCTCCCAGTGGCAGGATTGACAAAGTCATCAATGACATTTACAACTTTCACGAGGAAGAAGATTCATCGTCACCGCCAATCCTGGCTTCATCCAGGACCCAGTCTGCCCATCAGCTGCTGAACACTCATGCTGATGGCTCACAGCAGTGCTTCGCCAGTCCCAAAACTTTCCATTGTGATGCTGGCAGATCACATGTCTATATAGAAGACCTTGCTAAATTCGCAACAGTGGTTAACAAGTCGGATAAACACATTCTAGAAAAATCAAACATGATCCAATGTCATTGGGATGGAGCAGAGTCCTCAGACTGGAGAAATCCAAAAAGACCCAGGGGCCAGAAAGGGAACCACAAGTTAAACTCCAAGAAAGTCCAGTTTTCAGATGAGGTCACTGATAATGGTGGACATGCTCTGCTGCCAAGTGGTCATGCTGTTGGGGATGCTGGGAAAAAACAGCCCTTGAATGCTTCAAGAAATGTCCAAGGTTTTAACGTGAGCTTAACTCCACCCGTAGATTATCAGTCGTCCCCTGAGAGAGGCGAGTTTCTTCCACACTACTTGCAGAATGAGCAAAGGCCAGTGGAGGCAATAAGCCCTGATGGGGAGGTAGCATTATCTGTACCCCAGCATCAAGAAGTGATGAACCATGCACTGAGCTTGTCTGAGAGCAGCTGTGTGGTCACAGAAAAGCACCTCCCTGCAGTACTGACAAAGACTGCATCAGATTTCAATGGCCACAGTGCTGGCAAATTTAAGCCATCACAGACATTAATGGAGCATGGAATGACTTCTTCTGAGGGACCTAACCCAAGCCTGAAGATCCAGGTAAATGTTGGTCATTCCACCCAGCGCGGTGAAGGGAATGACTTCCCGGGCCACAGGTACAAACCCTGTCCAGCAGCACAGGAAACTCACAATGAGTTTAAAACTACAAGTTTTCAAAATGAACTTAGCTCATTCAACATTCTCTCCACTAAAGGATACTCCAAGCTCTCTAGTAAAAGAAAAACTGAAATTGTAAATTCCTCTCAGTGGTCACCTACCAGTGGCCCCACGGATAATAATCTCAAACTCATACATAATATTGAGACTATGGACAACAGCTGCACAGCTGGTACACAGATTGTCAGAGAGTCAACCGCTCTGCAGCGTAACAGATGGCCTGAGAGAAATGAAGCGGCTTCCCATGGAACAGAGAATGAGAGGAGGTGTTCAGGATCACCACAGAGATTTGGCCTGCTAGAGGTGGATTATGAGACAGCTCAGCAGATGCCAAACAAAAGGTCATCCAGGAGACCCGAAGCCACCTTGTCTGGACATTCTGTAGATTCCAGAGATGTGGATAACCAGACCGGGAAAGGTCTTGATATGGCATATGTTTTGAGCTCTCCCTCACCTGGTCTCACACAGGAGACGTATTCGGAGAACCAGAACCTTAACAAGGAGATTCAGGAGAAGATGGATGAAAACAAAAAGTTGAAGAAGGCTTTGGCCCTGGCAATTAGGGATCACAATCTCGTCACACAAGGAGGCAGAGAAAATGCTGAGAAATTTCATGTCTCCCCTGTGTTTGACAAGACAGATCTTGCTCCGTATGATTTAGAAGATTCCAGGAAATTGGAGGACCAAAGGAAAAGGCACGCGTCCTCATCCACAGGCAATGCTGGAATTCTGAAGCACTCTCCGCTGCCAGAGGCTGAAATGGCCAAACTCGGGGAAGTGTTCGCACAGAGACCTTGGCAGACTTCCCAGATGACGGAGCAAGAGTTGCAGTTTTCTGAGGCTGGTTACCGTGGAAACACCCATGGCACAAGTTACTCCAAGCTGCCCGCATATGCAGAGGGAAGGTCTCCCCCTGCCATAAAAGATAAAGATCCTTTGGTTTCTGCATCCTGTGTTGGCAGGCCTTCTAGTCGCCCTGACATGGACACACTCCAGTATGAGAATGCAAGACGTTTCCAAAGCTTGTCTTCCAAAAACAGCACTGAGGTCGACGGCTTATTCCTGCATTTAGACCATAGTGGTAGACATAGAAACCCTTCATCTTCTCAAAGAGCACAAGACGTGGAGCCACCGCCCTACGACATGTCCCACAGACACAGGAACCCATCTGCGTCTTCGGTCAAGTCTGCAATCCAGGATACAGACTGGTTTTTTGAACCCTTGAACCGAAGCAGAAATCCATCATCTTCGTCTTGGCTGACAGACTTCACTTCCATACGCAGCCGAAATCCATCTGGTTCATCCAACCGCCGAAGCCGTCCAGGCAGCAGCAATTCAGATAGGGAATTTAATTTAACAGATGAGTTTTCTTTTTTTCTTACTGATCTTGGACGCACTCGGAGCAGGAATAGCAGCGGGGAGTCCATTGAGGGCCATATCTGGCAGTCCAAGTAGACCTTGGACGCACTCGGAGCAGGAATAGCAGCGGGGAGTCCATTGAGGGCCATATTTGGCAGTCCAAGTAGATCTTGGCCGCACAAATGTGAACAAATTCTGTGTGTGTGTGTCACTAAGTTTGTGCCATTGATGAGAAAAGTGACTGCACCGTCAAAGTTTCTATTATTTTTTTTTTTGGGGGGGGGGGGGGTCTGTACTATATTGGCAGTGGTTCATCATGTATTTATGTTGAGCAGCCTTCTCTTATCATCTCAGATCTCTACACTTGCCAACAAGAGCACTGGCACACACAAACAACTCAACCCGAAAATATTGCTGTACAAACACTAAAATTGTTATATTTTTTATAATGTCAGCCCGAAGCACCAATCATGTGTTATAAATAGTTTGAACATGGCTTAATTTAACTCCCAAGCTTAAATTTGCCACAGTGTTTATATGTGCTGCAGCTCGCTGACGTTTCTTGGAACGTGTGTTTACATGTGCTGCAGGTTTACACTGCTAACATGTCCTGTAAGATACATTTGTGGAGAAGGTTTTATGCATTGTGGCCATATACTTTTTTGTTTGTTTTGTAAATAATTTGTAATACCTAGCGTCATGTAATAAAAGATTCAAGGGCCGTTACTTCAACTTGCAGTTGTTTTATTTGCAAAGATTAAGAAGGGCCATAAGTCTCATTCAATTTGAGGCTATGTAATTCTACCTCCTTGTGTTCTCAGCGTGATCATGTGTCTTTATTCCTTGCCAGTCTATTTTAAGCAAATTTGTGAAACATGCCCGGTTCTTTGCAAATGTCTTTTTTAGTCCACATGCCCGGTCTTTGCTAATGTCTTTATTGGGTTACATGTCTAGGTCTTTGCAAATGTCTGTTTTGGGCCACATGCCCGGGTCCTTTCAAATTTATTTTTGGGGCCACATGCCTGGGTCTTTGCAAATGTCTTTTTGGGCCATATGCCCAGGTCCTTTCAAATGTCTTTATTGGGGCCACATGCCAGGGTGTTTTAAAACTCAACAGCCTCTTTTTCTCAGATATGCCCAGTAATTTTTAGTGCAGTTTAAAAAAAAAAATTCTACTTTTTTAAAGTTTGATGAATAACAATAATCTGTGCAGTGAACAGTATTGATGGCAATCTACTGGCACTATACGTATTGGTCCTGTGTACAGCTGTGAACAGTATGATGGCAATCTACTGGCACTATACGTATTGGTCCTGTGTACATCTGTGAACAGTATGATGGCAATCTACTGGCACTGTACGTATTGGTCCTGTGTACAGCTGTGAACAGTATGGATGGCAGTCTTGTGGCACACATGTATTGGTCCTGTACAAATCTTACTGTAATCACACATTGGCTGGCCATGACACACCTTGGCAGGCCATGACACACATCGGCTGGCCTTGACACCCATTCAAAGAATGGACATGGGAAAAATAAACACTGCCTGGAAAAAAAGCCAATTGATCAGTTTAATTTTTAGAAAAGAAGGTCAAAGTTCAAGAACTTTTAAAAATGTGTACATTCTGAAACGCCTATCCTATTTTATAAACTCATCAGCCTGGCTTTGTGTAATATATGTGTACAAATTTTATATTGTTCTAGTCCATAGGATTAAATGAACTCTAAAACTAATGGTATTTATATTAATTTATAATAAATAATATGTCCATTTCATGTACTGAACTTGTTATAAGACAACTTGTAATTGTTAAAAAAAAGGAAATGATCTTGTTAAATATCTATAGAGAGTATCCTAATAAAGTGATTGTCGTAGGGTGGATCCATGAGGATGCAATTTATACATACAGTTGACTAAGCATAAATGAATTTGATGTAAATTTTATTTAATGTTATTTTATCTAATTTTATCTAATTGTTCTTTTCTTCAGTAGGTTTTAAAAAAAAAATATGATGTGTAGAAAAATCTGGAATTAAATTAAAACAATACATTAAAGAATTATTGATATATATATATATATATATACATTTCAGAATATGAGTATTGCCAGATTATCAGCATCTAAGTATTACTGGTCATCGAGGAAATGTGTCTACATGTTCACATGCAATATTTTCTCTAAAATTTACTTGAGAAAAAATAAAAAATTCCTAAGTTTTTGTATATATATGTATGTATGTATGTATGTATACCTACTTGTTGGCAAAATGACAAGACAAACAAAGTGTTTCCATCTTTGATAGTTGCTACGGGGAGGTTACACATTTGAGACTTAATATCAGATCTAGTCTGCGGTCGGGTGTCTTCTATGGATGTGCAAAACAGATTTCAAGTATTATGTTTAATAAGATTGTTTTACAAGAATTTTCCGAGTGGCATTTAAAGATGGTTTACTGTTTTATTTAGTGTTGCTTGTTTTAATGTAGGGAGGAGGAATAAATAATAAAATAGATCTGATTTTTCTGTGGATAAGTGAGAAGCATTTATTTTGAGATGATTGGCAAACAGTTATTCCTTACTTAGACGTGACTGGGAGACCTGTATCATGGCCCTCACTCAACACTGCAGATTAGGTCATTAAGGGTGGACAAACTCCTCCCCACTGGTAGTTCTCCATTAACAAAAAAGTTCCATCCAGATGAGTTGTTTGTCATAATTTATTTTCCTGGCACCAGTATGCATCAAACCAAATAATATGCACTTTTTATGTATGTGATGCGATCCTATGTCAGTGGTAATTTTTACAATTGAAAAGAATATTTTTTTAAAATTTTGATTGTTTACATCTTATAAATAATGTTATGCTAAAGTTGAAAAATACTAAGGGAAATCAAGTTTCAAATTGTAAATAGTTAATTTATGAAGAATGTTCTTAAAATTATTATTTTATTATGGCTAATGTTTCAAATCAGACATAATTTGGGAACTGTCTGTATATTTCATAAGCATCCTCGTTTTAATTTATTTAAATTGTTTGCCGCACTGATGATAACTTGAAGATAACTTGACAAGTTATCTTCAGTGCGGTGGCTACTCAACGTTTCAAGCCATATTGTGTTATCCGCCCCTTCTGACACCAGATCAAGAACTTCCTGTGGGAAATCTTTGATTTTATAATTTGCAAACATTTACTATTTGGGGAGAGGTTTAAATACACTGTCATCTTTTACATGAGACTTTTCCTTCTAGTTATAATGTTACCTAATGAAACGGTTTGTTGTTCGTGTACATCTTCAAGTATTACATTGTAGTTTAGCAGTTCACAAAAGGTATAATAATTAAAGTGGCCATTTATCACCATGCCTTGGTTGATTGATTTTGAAACAAGTCGATATTATTCGTTATCTTGCCTTGATGTTCTTGGAATGATGGAAACATAAATATAAAGCGCATTTCTTTTGATTAAAATTTCAACATTTTTTTGGGGGGCCAAAGTTGAATACCCAGAAAAGTAACGGATAATACTACTACACTTTGTCTAAATGCTTCAGGCTCTGCTCATACACAGGCTCTGTTCATACGCAGGCTCTGATCATACGAGGCTCTGCTCATACACAGGCTATGTTCAAACACAGGCTCTGATCATATGCAGGCTCTGCTCAAGTCATACACAGGCTCTGCTCATACGCAGGCTCTGATCATACGCAGACTCCGATCATACGCAGGCTCTGCTCATACACAGGCTCTGTTCAAACGCAGGCTCTGATCATATGCAGGCTCTGCTCAAGTCATACACAGGGTCTGTTCAAACGCAGGCTCTGATCATACGCAGGCTCTGCTCATACACAGACTCTGCACATATGGCGGCTCTGCTCTCGCACAGGCTCTGCACAAACAAATCAATTTACTCACGGCTACACCATCTTCTGGTGCATCAAGTCTGTACACAATAATGCCGACGTATTCAGGGACCAAGTCCTAGGAAAGAAAGTGTGGGAACTTACCAAACACCTCCGCCCCCACTCCCCCCCCCCCCCAATGAATTTGCATTTCTTTAGCAAAATAAAAATAAAAAAGTAACACAAATTCAAGTTAACAGTAAGACTGTTCCAATGCGTTTGTACAGGACGCGAGAAATGGCCATAGGCTTATTCAGATACCGTTCACAGAGCGAGAAATGGCCATAGGCTTGTTCAGATACCGTTCACAGAGCGAGAAATGGCCATAGGCTTATTCAGATACCGTTCACAGAGCGAGAAATGGCCATAGGCTTATTCATGTACCGTTCACAGAGCGAGAAATGGCCATAGGCTTATTCAGATACCGTTCACGGAGCGAGAAATGGCCATAGGCTTATTCAGATACCGTTCACGGAGCGAGAAATGGCCATAGGCTTAGTCAGATACCATTCACGGAGCGATAATTGGCCATAGGCTTATTCCGATACCAATCACGGAGCGAGAAATGGCCATATGCTTATTCAGATACCAATCACGGAGCGATTTGTATCTGAATAAGCCTATGGGACTGCAGCATCAAACTTTGATGCGGAGCTTGAGGCTATTCACAGGGCCCTAGAGAGCGTTTATCACACGTTGAAAGAGACGGAGCTTGCCGGGCTCGGTGTGATCGTTAAGTCAGACTCAAGATCTTCTCTCGAGATCTCGGGGAAGGGACCAGATACCACTCACCTATTTGACGCCATCATTGATGACGTGTGCAAGATCGTTGAACTAGGAGGCAAGGTGGCAGTGCCATGGATCCCAGGTCACGCCAACGTCAGCGGCTACGAGAAAGCGGACACTCCGGCAAAAACCGGGGCTGCTCAGCCTCAGCCAGAAGTACCAATAGCTTATTTTGGGAATAAAGAACTGGCTGGCAGACCATTTCAGGACGAAGTGGTACAGGCAATGGGCAGATAATACGATTGCCAGAAGCTTCTTTTCAAATTTGCACACTCCTAGCAGACACGACCCAATGGTGGGGTTTATGCCTTAGACAGCAGAGGCTTATGATTCAGATGCGCACAGAGCACTGCCACATTAGCACACGCTTCTGGCGACTAGATAACAACAGGGATCCTACCTGCCGGCATTGCAGCCTGGTCCCGGAGACACTAGCGCACCTGTTGACCGAATGTCCCTCAAGAGATGCCCCGGGGGAAGCCAGGGCGGTTGGAGAACCCTACGTGAGGAAAATGTTGTATGGCTCAGCTCAGCAGATGGAGTTGGTATCCACTGTAGTAGCCGGGGTCATAAGAGAGTAATCTGGGACCGTCACCAGAATATGTGTGTTAGTTAACGCACCCAACCGAAAACTTGTGGGATTACTTTGTAGTTACGTAGAACAACTTTATTTTCAGGGACAATAACTGGAACATAAATCAACTTTAAATTTTGTTCATTGAGTGACCTCCCTTGCATCTATAATTTTATTTTAAAAAAATATTAATCTATTACTATTACCAGTATTAAATTTTAAAAAATTCACTTATTAAAAAGAAATCTAGGCATTTTATTTGTATTGAGATGCCTGCTGAGGAACAAATGTTCACTTATCTATTGCCGTTGTAAAACATTATTTACTATTTTAGCTTAAATTTATCACTTCCCACAAGTATAAGGTACCGTAACTAAGGACACACGTTTAAGCAATCACTTAATGGTCTTAGTTCCCAGCACACGCACTAAAAGATATGGTGCACGATCTTTATCTTTCTGTGCCCCCAAACAATGAAATTCTCTTCCGCAATATACCGACCATTCCAGTTTTCAAAACAGCCCTCAAGACCCATCTTTTAAAAATCTACTATACCGGGTACCGACTCATTCTCACCCCAACCATCTAAATGATAAAAAAACACTTGATGCTGCTGGGTGCTGTCCATGGCTAGACAGGGGTAGATAGTACTTGGGTGGAGGAGGTCAAGCTTTTTACAAATCGTTGGTTTTAAAGTATACGTTTCTGTAATTGCTAATATTTCTGTGAAGCGCAGTGAGCCTAGCCCTAGGCTGGGCTTCTGCACCATATAAAACCACCTTAATAATAATAATAATCATCATCATCATGTCCCGTAGTCTTTCGACCGTTGGGGCACCACAGATGACATAAAAACTATTCTTCTCCATTCCTCTCGGGCTCCTGCCCTATGCATAGCATCGCCTAGTTGTAATCCCGTCCATTCTTTGATGTTATCTTCCCATCCTTTTCGCTGTCTTCCTCTTCTTCTTCCTCCTCTAGTTGTGCCCCGCAAGACTTCTTTGTCGAGCCCTTGTTTTCTGGTCACATGGCCATACCATTCAAGTTTGCGCTTTTTTACAGACGCCCGGATGTCATCGTACTGCCAGCGGCTTGACGAATCCTTTCTTTTACTTGTTCATTGGTGATATGGTCTCTATAGCATAATAATACGGTAATAATAATACTATAGTTTAAGTTTACTTTTTGAGTACATCAGTACCGTATTCTGTTAACCAAGAAACCGCTTCCTCCATCATAAAAAATACAAATATTTGACTGAACAAAAAGACACAAAGAAATTTCAGACTTTTAAGATTTTTTAATATTTTTTCATGTGGTGTTAAAATCTTTGTTTTTTTCTTTCCCTGATGATGAGATTGAAGAAATGAAATGGTTTGGCGAGACATGTCTATTTTAATGAAAATATACTATGTATTGTTTATCCCACAATCATGATTTAGCACACATATTATATTTGTATATATATTTTATTTTTATAAAATTATGCGTGGCGGTACATAACACAAATATATTCAGTGTCGTAACAACTCGGCCGTGTCTTAATTCATTCCATCAACAGTATTTCTGAAGCGTATATATACATATATATATATATATATATATATATATATATGTATATATATATATATATATATATACATATATATGTACATATATAGATGTATAAAGAGTTCATACAAAAAATGTATACAAACTTCAGAGGGAAAAAATGTATTGAAAATATGAATACCAAAATATCCAGACATCATTAGACCCCTTTTGGGGTCACGCGACCCTTTCCCAGAGCTCGCCTAATACCATCTGAAAACACATATACTCTACAGTTATGAAGTAGAAACAAAAATAATTTTGTTGCTGGGGGTCGCCACAACATGAGGAACTGTATTAAAGTGTCGCGGCATTAGGAAAGTTGAGAACCATTGAACGTAAGTGTCCAGTGGGGTTGCTACACATGCATGTTCAATTCCTTCTCAAAGACTAAGAGCGGCAGGTGTTGTTATTTTAAAAAAAAATTAAGTTAAAAGGTCCTGGAATGCGTATAGCATTATTATCTTCTTTTTGTGTGTGTGTGGTGAACTCTGTATATTTCTATAATGGTACATGCACAACTCCAGGAATACTCTTCATAAAAAGACCAATGAATACATATAAAACATTTACTGCTGTGGCTGGTACGCAAGCATTTGTTACTAACATTAATGTTACATGTTTGAAAAAAAAAAGGGTGAATGTTAAAGTGGTTACAATTAATGGCGTGTTACACAGTGTCATTAAAATAGAAGTATATATATACATATACATATATATACCAGTATATAAATATGTATATAATAATTCTCTTAGCATTACATGCTTATTGATCAACATCAAAATGTGGAGAAATGGAGTACATCTTTTTTGTATAATATTAATGGGAATATTGTTTATATAAGTCTTTGATAACAATTCATTGACAAACATTCTAATGACAATCAAAGAAAAAGAAAACCAATATATTATGAACAATATCAGTCATCACCTGGCTGCACTCATTAAAGTTAATGTTTTTGGGTTTTTTTGAGGATCAAATGCTAAAAATACAACTATAACATAAGGAGAATTGCATTGAATCATCACAACTTAGAATGGGCACACTATTGGAAGCTGTCCACCAGTGGCGTAGCGAGCTTAACTCGCGCCCGGGGCACAATACCCTTTTAGCGCCCCCAATACCTTTTTAGCGCCCCCCCCCTTTATTCGAAAACCATACAATATATAGTAAAATATACCATTTGGCGCCCCTTTGTGAGTAGCGCCCGGGGCATGATGCCCCCTTGCTCCCCCCTCACTACGCCACTGCTGTCCACCGTGTTCAAAGCTGTCCACCATATCGAAAGCTGTCCACTTTGATTCTACGAAATGAAATACCGTACTGCAGCACTTAAACTTAAACTACATTTAAAGTGTGACTCTAATTATTAGAATTTCAACCTTAAAAAAAAAAACAATCGGGACGCTAATGTTCAGTTCACACCATCAAACTTTATTCAAATATACGTCAAATTGTGGTCAAATTTCTTTTTAAAAAGCACTATTTAGTAAAACAATTAGTTCGTTTCTAAAGAAGTTTGACGAAAATTTGATGTAAATTTGATGTAAATTTGACGAAAATTTGATTTAAATCGGTCGAAAATTTGATCGTGTGAACTGAGCACTAAGGACAAAAAAATAAAAATATAATATAATTCAACACATTCTTGTGGTGGCATTTATTGGAATAAGAATTAAAATAATGGGTGCATTTATAAAAATTGTTAAAATTCTGTCATGACAATGATTTAATGAAACTTTCAACATAAAAATGATTTTTTTTTTAAACAGAAGACAAAAATAAGGACGAATAATAAATATTTCACCATTGAAAAAAAAAACCTAAAAAAAAATCGAAAGAGAAGGAACAAAAAAATGTGTCTATCAGTTACGATGTGAGAAAACCATTCGGTCATTTAATTACATAGTCATATATAGAGCAATACCATAAGGTCATTTCATGACATAGTCAAATACAGAACTATGATAAACATATGCTGTCACAATACAACAACGAATGAAGATCTGCTCGCTCGTCATTACAAGAAGCAAGTCCTACCCAAGGCACAAATTACACATTCAAGAAAAAAGTATGAAAAGGTCGTGATGCATAAATCTAACTAGGAATATTGGTCGAGGCCACGAGAAAAAAAATGCACATTTTTTAGGGGGGTGGGGCGGTAAAATGAGTAAAGGAAAGCTGTGATGAAATCAGACTGGGCCGTCAAATATTATGTTCGGAACCATTGTGTAGTAAACATATTTTGCTAGAATGTACCCCACCCCACATTAAAAAAAAAAAGAATTTCTTACTACCTACCCATCCGCACCCATCCCTACTCATCCACACTCATCCCTACCAATCCCCACCCTTCCCTGTCCATCCGTACCAATCCACACCTTTCCTTACTCATTTTCACCGTGAACATTTTCAAAGACGAGGAGAGGAGGCTCCACTCCCCCTCCCTCCCCCACAGAAGTGACGTCATACATTGATCGATCAATCCAGATCATCAAGTATATAATATTGATAAGTTGTAGCCGGCCAAAAACAAAAACATACTTTCGTTATTACTTTCGCAATACATAATGATGATGGAATGTCAGGTTAGTACGAGGGATCAATAATCCATATCCATAAGAAATAGGATGGCAAATTCATTTTGCGAATTTGATCCAATGCATGCCTACTAAAGCCTTTCAATTAAGGTTTGGAAAGTTATTTTAAACTATTTGTTTTATTTCTGTCTAATGCAATAGGTTGTAGTCTTATTTTAATCACATATAAGCGCATATGAATGAGAATATGTGGTTGATTTAAAATATATAATAAAACCCGACCAAAGTAGGTCATATCACCACAAACCATGACGTCGAAATGTTTTAATGTTACATAAGTTAGAGTATTGGAAAAAATGACACAAATTATTGATTAAAAAAGTGAATATATTTCTATTTCGGATTTATTTGTAAATTTTTCTATAACGTCAAGGGGGGGGGGGGGGGAGGGCGGGACGGTGATAAGACTTTGAGATGGGTCAAGGACTTTTGGGTCAAGGAATTTTGGGTCATGGACTTTTGGGTCAAGGACTTTTGGGTCATGAACGTTTGGGTCAAGGACTTTTGGGTCAAGGACTTTTGGGTCAAGGACTTTTGGAAATTTGTTTTATAAAATAAAAATAAAAATACTTTTATGACTGATGTCAGTGGCGTAGTTTGTGTTTAGACGTTTCGTTTAGGATAGGCTAAATTTATGACAACTTAGGATAGACTAAATTATGACAACTTAGGATAGGTTAAATTGTGACAACTTAGGTTAGGTTAAATTATTAAAGCTTAGGACAGGTTAAATTATTTCAACTTGGGATATGTTAAACTGGGGCAGCTTAGGATATGTTAAATTGTGACAGCTTAGAAGAGGTCAAATAATGACAACTTGGGATATGGAAATTTATAACAAACTAGGATAGGTCAAATAATGGCAACTTAGAATAGATTAAATTATGAAAACTTAAGATTTGTTAAGTTATGACAACGTGGGATAGGTTAAATTATGACAACTTAAGATAGCTTAAATTACAGGGGATAAGTATTCATTTTATTTTATTTCCAAAATTAGGTCAATTTTTAAATTGGTTTAGGTTGTTAAATATCAGTTGTTTCACAACAAATCGTTTTTAAAGTTTAAAGTAATATATATTTTTTGTGTAATCGGGTCTAAGATTGTTGATCTTCGTAAAACAAAAATGAAAAAATTAAAATTTGGATAATTTAAAAAAAAAAAAGAAAATTACGATTTTCTCCCCAGGCGCCCATCCCCTTAATCCATAATCCACACCCTTAATCCATTATTCTGTCATGCATTGGAAAGTGGATGGGGATACGCGGGGGTTGTTGTCACGAATTTTTTACAATCTCTTATGAGGATATCTAAACTGTTAAACAAATAAGTGACGATGTGGCAGAAAAAAAAAAGGGGGGGTGGGGCGCTCTAACATGAGTTAAAATAGAGTGACGTCAATTATGGATTAACCCCCCCCCCCCTTTTTTTTCACTTTATTGTTAAAATTAAAAAGAAAATGATGATAGATCCAGAAGACATTGGTCTAGTTAGAATGTTTTCTTTGAAAAAAAAAACAAACATATTAATTGAGAAACTCAAACGTTTCACTAAATTATTTGGACATTATTTCGTGTGAATAATTGATTTCACCAGGGACACGATCCATGGCTCTTGGTTGATTGACTTTAAAGATGTCTCACAACCCCCCCCCCCCCTCTTTTCCACAGCATCATCCCTCTTCCCCATATCCCCCCTCTTCTCCACAACGTCCCCACTCTTCCCCACAACGGCCTCCCTGTTCCTCACAAGGTCCTTCCTCTTAATCACAATGTCCTCCCTCTTAATCACAACGTCCTCCTCCTTCCCCACAACGCCCTCCCAATTCCTTACAACGTCCTCCCTCTTCCCCACAACGTCATCCCTCTTCCTCCCAACGTCCTCCTTCTTCCTCACATTTTCCTCCCCATCCTCACAACGTCCTTCCCATCCTCACAACGTCCTCCCTCTTCCTCACAACGTCCTTCCTCACAACGTCCTCCCCATCCTCACAACGTCCTCCCTCTTCCTCACAACGTCATCCCTCTTCATCGCAGAAAGTTATCCATCAATCATTTTCAAAATAGAGACGTAACAGAAATATATAAAGGAAAAAAAAAAGATAGCGGAAGCCATGTCTAAACATTTGTTGAGGCGTCAGCCAGCCGCAGACGCCAGTAAAATAAAAAGCCACCGTCGACACGTCATAGCAGCCACAATCCCCTTTGAGCTTTTGGGACTAAGAAATGTGTGGCTATAAATGCAACATTTGTTAGGATATGTCTGAAAAAAAGTCTTCAGTCCGTACGCCCGTGACATTTGTTCTGTCTCTCTGGGCACTGGTTGATAAATAGATACGAGCGGCGAACGGGGAAATGGTTCCACATAAAACTTGGAAGAAAAAAACGACTTCCCTGGTTTCATGAGAAGTTTACTGACAACAACATTCAAAGTATAGCTATAGCACGCACACGCATCTTTACATTTGAAACAAGTAGGTGGTAATTTCGGAAACTCGTTTTTAAAAAAAATCTAAATATTTAATTTATGGGCCTAATTTTATTAGTTCGGTAAAAATAATATTAAAATTTTCTCTGAGTAGTCGCTGAAATATCCAGAGACGTTTTCTACTTTGTATGACTTCAGTGGTCTAAATTATAAGTACCGTACTTTTTTGAAAACTATAAATCAGGCACCTGTGGCAGTGGCGTAGCGAGCTTAACTCGCGTCCGGGGCACAATACCTTTTTAGCGCCCCCCAATACCTTTTTAGCGCCCCCCCTTTATTCGAAAACCATACAATATATAGTAAAATATACCATTTGGCGCCCCTTTGTGAGTAGCGCCCGGGGCATGATGCCCCCCTTGCTCCCCCCTCACTACGCCACTGACCTGTGGCTATGTAAAACCGCTTGTGCTTACAAATCGCTGGCATAGAAGTCACTCACTACCTTACAAATGAAGTGATCCAAGGCTGCTCTTAATCATTAGCTAAATACGTCCTACATATATTCTTATTCAAACGAATGGAGCTATACTTTAGCCATCATTAATATAACTGAACACGGCCAACATTGTGCCACTGTCATATTATCTAAATGAAAATATCAATAAAACGAACACAGTTTTTCACAGAGTTAACTTACATGCAAAAAAATGTAACAGTGTATGTAATGGTTGGTGTCTGTAAGTGAAAACAAATATCAAAGTTTTTAATGTATAAAATACGACCCAGCGGGGCAAATCAAGCAAACGTATATTTTAATTCAAGTATCACACCCATCTAATCAAATTGTTGTTCACTGATCTCCAATCTTCCGAATCAAATTGTTGTTCACTGATCTCCAATCTTCCTTTATTGATTTTTGTCATTTTGCTTAACAGTTCAGTAGATGTCATAACAAGGCCGGCACTAGGGGGAGTTGTGAACGGGGCGAGCGCCCAACGCCTCGCGCTCAAGGAGGTTCCCTCGCGTTTAGCCCTTGTTATGTTATATATTGTTAATAAAACCAGGCCGTGTCTATTCATGGTTTGTAATTTCAAGTCAGCACAATGTTTCAGGAGACACAAGATCATCAAATGATGAGACTGCCATTTCCACGTACTGTCCCTCAAAGTTCAAAGCTCAATCACGGGATTGGATCACTCATCGCGTAATCATTTTTTTAAAATAATGTTGACTATGTCGATTACCGTAACTAATGCAAAAAATGCGCTCTTTTTTTTTTCAAAATCAAAGTTGATAAATGCGTATTTTGGATCAACAATGTCTCATGTTCGATTAAATAGATTGTCAACACTGTCAGTTAGATTGTCAACACTGTCAGTTAGATTGTAAACACTGTTAATTAGATTGTCAACACTGTCAGTTAGATTGTCAACACTGTCGGTTAGATTGTCAACACTGTCGGTTAGATTGTCAACACTGTCGGTTAGATTGTCAACACTGTCGGTTAGATTGTCAACACTGTCGGTTAGATTGCCAACACTGTTAGTTAGATTGTCAACACTGTCAGTTAGATTGTCAACACTGTCAGTTAGATTGTCAACACTGTCAGTTAGATTGTCAACACTTGTCAGTTAGATTGTCAACACTGTCGGTTAGATTGTCAACACTGTCAGTTAGATTGTCAACACTGTCGGTTAGATTGTCAACACTGTCGGTTAGATTGTCAACACTTGTCAGTTAGATTGTCAACACTGTCAGTTAGATTGTCAACACTGTCAGTTAGATTGTCAACACTGTCAGTTAGATTGTCAACACTGTCAGTTAGATTGTCAACACTTGTCAGTTAGATTGTCAACACTGTCAGTTAGATTGTCAACACTGTCAGTTAGATTGTCAACACTGTCAGTTAGATTGTCAACACTGTCAGTTAGATTGTCAACACTGTCAGTTAAATTGTCAACACTGTCAGTTAGATTGTCAACACTGTCAGTTAGATTGTCAACACTGTCAGTTGAACGATGAAGAACTCAATTTTTTTTCTTCTGTTCATTTCAGCTCGATATAACCGTCTGAAAAATATTGTTTGTGGTTACGTCATGCAGTCTCTTTAAGAGCGTACAGCACATTCAGCTTTGTGTTTTGTAGGGATTTGTATTTGACAGTCATGAGGGTCGCAACTACAGATCCACGATGAGTGTTTCGGCTCAGGGCAATTAACAGTAAAAAAAAAAAATTGCATTTCGGAAATAAAGTAAGGGAACAATTACCCAGGAGGATGTGCGCCAATATGTCTAGTAAGTCCCATTATGAACAGTAAGACCCAGTATGACTATGACGTGTCAAATTATGACCAGTAATTCCAGTTATGGCTATTTGACGTGTCCTAATTTCATATCGTCCGGGGTTTAATATAATATCAAAGGCACCACAAAATTATTTTTGTCCCTAGCGCCGGTCCTGGTTATAGCCAACGTACAACACAACATGTTTTAAAACAATATCCCAGCAACGTGTATCCGGTTACACATACCCGAATGTTGTGTTTATACAAGTACAGTAATCGTGTAACAAAACGTGACGCATGTGCCATGACGGATGTCCGGCGCACTTCGCGACGCGTCATCTCAAACATAGGACGTCATTTTCAGGATGACGTCTCTCTTTTTACGTCATATGTTCGACGTTTCCGTCTCGTCTGCCTGCACCTGGACCTGCTTAGCATAGACTTTCTTGTCGTCTCGGTAGAAGTTGTAACGGACCGCGCCGTGCCTGTGGGAGAGATCAAGTGCGTTACGAGGTGGGAACTGTACAGGTTCGAGAAGTAGACGAATTACTGTGAGCATGTATTTAGGCCGAGTATAGGCCAAAGGAGGAGTCAATAAAGCAACAACAACAACAAAACAAAAACAAAACAAAAAAAGAAAGAAAGAAAAGAAATATATATCGATGTATATCTTTTTGTGGTTTATAAATATATTTATTTATTTATTTTTTTAAAAACATTTTTGATGCTGAAGTTAAAGTGCTTTTAAAAGCTTAGTTATTTGAATTAAGATTAAAGTTTGTGAAACTATAACATTGAAGGAAATACAAATCTAAAGTCAAACTACTTAATTCAACATTTTAAACCACGAGATCTCATTTCTGACAACTATTTATATGACGCCTGTTTTTAATATTTAATATTCTATTTACAAGTATTTACGTTTACGAAACAAAATGAGTTTTTCCATAATAAAATAAAAATATCCAACATTTCTAACATCTAACTAAATTTAATTCAGCAGTTTGGAGCTCGTAAAATGTATCACTGTTCTACCAGCTTTGTTGCACCACTCTTCTACCAGCAATGTCACTGCATTTTTCTACCAGCATTGTTGCCCGACTTTTTTACCAGCTACGTTACCCCACTCTTCTACCAGCTATGTTGCCCCACATTTCTAACAGCTTTGTTTCCCAACTCTTCCACCAGCTAAGTTGCCGCACATTTCAACCAGCTATGTTGCTGCATTTTTCTACCAGCTATGCTGCCCGACTTTTTTTTACCAGACTACGATGCCCAACCAATCTACCAGCTACGTTGCCCAACTATTCTACCAGTTATGTTGCCCAACTATTCTACCAGCTATATTGCCCCACTCTTATGCCAGCTATGTTGCCCAACCCTTCTTTCAGCAATGTTGCCCCACTATGCTACCAGCCATGTTGCCCCACTCTTCGACCAGCTATGTTGCCCTACTATTCTACCACCTATGTTGCCCCACTATTCTACCACCTATGTTGCCCCACTGGCCTGAACCAAAAGCCTATTGTCAAGCTGGTCTTAACCAAAACCCTATTGGTTACCCTTGCCTTAATCACAACCCTATTGGTCAACCTGTCTTCAATCAAAACCCTATTGTTCCCCCGGCCTTAATGAAAACCCTATTGGTCACCATGGTCTGTATCAAATCCCTATTGGTCCCCCGGCCTTAATGAAAACCCTATTGGTCACCATGGTCTGTATCAAAACCCTATTGGTCACCCTGGTCTTTATCAAAACCCTATTGGTCACCATGGTCTGTATCAAAACCCTATTGGTCACCCTGGTCTGTCTCAAAACCCTATTGGTCACCATGGTCTGTATCAAAAACTTATTGGTCACCATGGTCTGTATCAAAACCCTATTGGTCCCCATGGTCTGTATCAAAACCCTATTGGTCACCATGGTCTGTATCAAAACCCTATTGGTCACCCTGGTCTGTATCAAAACCCTATAGGTCTCCATGGTCTCTATCAAAACCCTATTGGTCACCCTGGTCTGTATCAAAACCCTATTGGTCACCCAGGTAAGAATAAAAACTCTTTGGGCACCCTGGCCTTAAACCCCCAATCTCCCAATGCTACACAGGGAGAAGGTGACTTATCAGGCGACAACAAGCACAAGCTTTGTCACACGTACCGAGACACGGTCATACCTGTTGGCCGGGCAGTGGCCGTTGGTGTTGGCGCGTCGGCAGATGTTGGCGTCCTCGGAGAAGTACTCCGTGTAGTAGTCCACGCGTGCCTTCCAGCACGGGCACATCGCGAACAGCTGGTGGAACTCCCGCTTGAATTTTTCCTGGAGGTCAGGGGGGAGAAAAAGTGCAATCATAGAACTTATTCAGATGGGTGATGCGTTTTCTAAATGTCAGGGGGAAACAGAAAATAGAATAGAGTAGATGGGGCTGCGTTCACGTTTTGTGAACCAGAGAAGCATTGAAAGTAAAAAAAATAAATAATTTCTCTTTCTTTTTATTCTGAAACAAAAACAACAACAACAAAAAAATACAAATATAATAAATATGATCTAACCCCCTTTCCCAGATTTTATCATTTTAAACAAAGAATAAAGTAGACCAATTTACAACTCAAAAGTCTGACATCAATTTCAAGCCGAGTTCCAGATGAGTCTGCAAACAGACAAACAGACAGACATACGTCAAAAGGACGTTTAAAAAAATCACACCAAAATTCAAACAATTTTTATGTTTTGAAACCATTGCCCCCTCATGCCTTACAGACAGCGGTGTGAGATGGGGGAGTACTCACAGCCAAGGGGAGTCAACTCACAGCCAAGGGGTGTCAACTCACAGCCAAGGGGGAGTCAACTCACAGTCAAAGGGGAGTCAACTCACAGCCAAGGGGGAGTCAACTCACAGTCAAGGGGGAGTACTCAAAGCCAAGGGGGAGTCAACTCACGGCCAAAGGGGGGTCAACTCACAGTCAAGGGGGGTCAACTCACATTCAAGGGGGGAGTCAACTCACAGCCAAGGGGGGGTCAACTCACAGTCAAGGGGGGAGTCAACTCACAGCCATGGGTGAGTAAACTCACAGCCAATTGGGGGGGGGATCAACTCACAGCCAAGGTAGAGTCCCCATTGAGTGAGTCAACTCACAGTCAAAGGGGAGTCAACTCACAATCAAGATGGAGTCAACTGACAGTCAAGGGGGAGTCAACTCACAGCCAAGGTGGAGTCAACTCACAGTCATGGTGGAGTCAACTTACAGTCAAGGGGGAGTCAACTGACAGTCAAGGGGGAGTCAACTCACAGCCAAGGTGGAGTCAACTCACAGTCATGGTGGAGTCAACTTACAGTCAAGGGGGAGTCAACTGACAGTCAAGGGGGAGTCAACTCACAGCCAAGGGGGAGTCAACTCACAGTCAAGGTGGAAACAACTCACAGCCAAGGTGGAGTCAGATCACAGCCATGGCAAGTCCCCATTGAGTGAGTCAACTCACAGCCAAAGGGGAGTCCTCTTTCTCTCCCCCCCCCCCCAACCAATTATTGTTGTCCAATACAGAAAGTCCTGCGGGAAGAGTTTCACAAGACAGAGGTTGGAGGCTATACCATTAGTGTAGCTATACATACAAGTTGTCACTTGATAAAACTAAGGAACTCGTATGAAGGCGCCTTTGTCTCTGTTTTGGTCAGAGTGTTCTCCTCTCATCTCTTCTATTTCAGTGACTAAATGTCACAACTGTCAAATCTGCCTCCCAGCAATGTCCAAACAGATCCTGAAATGTCACAACTGTCATATGTGCCTCCCAGCAATGTCCAACAGAGGCTTCTTCGCAACTTAAATGAAATTTGTTTCACATCTAAAGATCTCATTTCTCAAAAGCCGAATATATATGAATAACTGTCAGTCGCCCCCCCCCCCCCCCCCGAGCCAGGAAATCGGATTAAATGATCGCATCACATCCTGCCAGGGAGACCTGTTTGGCCCTCTGTTCCGAATCAAATTCAGCGGCTGTGATATAATTTCATGGAACATATAAATACAGTGCTCTGAAATAGGTGAGAGAAATTTCAGATGATAGAATGACCTTGAACTTCCTAGTACGACCATCGATAGCCTTACTTAAAATCTCAAACCCAAATGAACGTAAATATTTCATTAAAAAAATTCCTGCATCGCTTCTCAAAACGTATGAACGTCGTCTGTAGGGTAAAATCACGAAAGGAAAAAAATATATTTTTTTGAGAAAAAGCAGCATAATGGGTTGGTCCATATCACTTCCGCTTTTATATCATTTGCGGTTGTCATAGTTTGGCTGAGTAGACATGGATCGGAGGACGTCACCGTGAAATGAGAGGAAATAAATTATTCAGCGTAAAAAGTATACATTTTATTTTAAAAACCAAATTATCGGGGCTGCTTTGATGAACCCTACTTAACTTACTGGAATCGAGTTAAGAAACAACAGACGTGACTTTGGAACCAACCCGAATTGGTGAAAGTAGGCGGCAACCACGGGCAAGCTACTCTGTTGGCGGCAACCACGGGCAAGCTACTCTGTTGGCGGCAACCACGGGCGAGCTACTCTATTGGCGGAAACCACGGGCAAGCTACTCTCTTTATACAAATTTGAACATACCTCATAGAAAAGCATTCTAGGGTATTAATCTGCTCCAAAATTTTATATTTAAAGTTGAAAATATGACAAGAAAATTTAAATTGAGTTCCATGTCATTTTAGTGAATATTTCCCCTGTCTCATTTACAACACCGATGTAGTACAGTAGTTCTTTTGTGACATGACTTTAAAGACGGGGTCACAGTTCAATTCTCCGAAACTTTGGCTCAGTTTTGGCCACCATTCACTTAAGTGGAGCTGGCCTTGGAAATAGTGGACATTTGAAAAAAGAAAAGAATATACTCACATTCAAGAGTCCGTAGATGAAAGGGTTGTAGCAAGAATTGCTCATGGCCAGCCAGTTGGACGAAAACCAGATGATGTTGATGTAATGGTAGCTGTGGAGAATGAAAAATGTCATCTTAGAACATAGCGAGGTGAAGATCATTTCGAATTACAAAACAGATTGGATGGAACTGGGGTTATTTGCAATGATATAACTACAACACTCTACGTGTGACAACGTATGACGAAATGGACACAACAAAATGCGTCAAAGAATGTCACTGGTTAAAAAAAAACCCTAATGAAAATTTAAAAAAGAAAAAAAAGGGTCGGTCGTCTGCCCGTGGGGCTATTGTTCAGGACAAGCGTTATTGATTTGCGCTCAGTTTTATGGGAATCACAACCCATCACAACCGATCACAACCCATCACAACCCATCACAACCCATCACAACCCATCACAACCCATCACAACCCATCACAACCCATCACAACCCATCACAACCGATCACAAACCATCACAACCGATCACAACCGATCACAACCCATCACAACCCATCACAACCCATCACAACCCATCACAACCCATCACAACCCATCACAACCCATCACAACCCATCACAACCCATCACAACCCATCACAACCCATCACAACCCATCACAACCCATCACAACCCATCACAACCCATCACAACCCATCACAACCCATCACAACCCATCACAACCCATCACAACCCATCACAACCCATCACAACCCATCACAACCCATCACAACCCATCACAACCCATCACAACCACGGTATCTTGTCGGAGCTTTATTACAAAGTCCCAGCGATCACCAATCAACTTCTGTACCGGAAGGCTTCCTCAGAAATCAAGTTCACCATCTCACGTCCGGTTTGGGTGCTCGCCCCGTCCACGCGTGTCCTTGGCTCCGACGACACAAGTCATTCAACGTTTGAACTGGTAGCACGGGCCTTCGGGAGCCAACTGACTGTTAATTGTTCATCCGTTCATGACAAGCTCAAGTCAGTAGTCAGTAATGCATTGGAAGAAGAAAAAATACCCTCACACCTTTTTTTCCCAGAAAAGGCAAATAGAAAATATCCCACCCCCCCCCTTTTTTTTTTCTTCCAGAAAAGGCAAATAGAAAGTATCATGAATGAGCTTGACATCCCCCCCCCCCCCCAACCCCCGGGTCTAAACCAGAGGAAATGAAGGAGCACTTTAAGGTTTAATGTTGACATTGTTTATGTCTTATATAAGAGGGGAAATAAAAAAAAAAAAGTTTCTCTCAACGTTTGACAGGAAGCAATTTATTGGCAAGGTTTATGTGTATATAGCTATTTATAGTTATATGCACTAAAAAGACAGAGGTCATTTGAAGAAACTGAAAGAAAGAGTTAGCAAAATGTTAAATTACGATATAACTATGTAGGGAATTTATTTTTTAGGTGGGTGAGTGGGGGGGGGGAGGCGATCAGGTCTATTAACAAGAAATACATGTTTTGGGGAGAGGAGGGGGGCATAAAAGAAGACAAGACAAAATAAAATACATTGTTGGCAAAAGACTTGAGAAAATAATAATCCTAAAACTGTTGAGTTACTTGGCTATAATAATGGTAGGCGACGATGACCAGTGTGTATTCAACGGTGAGTACGCAGGGATTTGAGCCTGGAAAGCTTTCCCGCACGTAAGACAAGCGTGTTCTAGGTTCCTAGTTGGTTTGGAGTAGATTTAGCTTTTCCTTGCCGTGCGCTTTCTTTGGGCGTGGTGGGCTGTGCGGTTAATCTCCTAGGATTGTGCTTCAATAGTGAGTGTGCCATGCCAGCTTGTGTGGTCTATAGCAAAGTGTTTGCCACGAATTCAAGTCAGTGTCCATGGATTTGACTACAGCATTCAGCAAGTTCTTAAAGCTTTTTTTTCCTGATCTTTGGAGAGTTCATCAAACATTAATTGTTTCGGAAGTCTGTTGTCTGACATTGTTGCATCATGCCCTGCCCATCTGGCTTGTCCTTTTCGTCCCATTTTATGCCGATAAAGTCATTTGTGTAGGACTTCTGTTTCAGAGTCCTCGTCTTGCCACCTTACGCCAAGAAGTTTGCGTAGACAGTGCAGGTGACGATGGTTTGGTTGTCTAGCATGTCTGATGTACACTGTCTACGTCGCGCTGGAGTATATAGGAGAATTTTAAATACGATTTCCTTCTATACGCAAGCTCACGGACACGACTGAGATGCCTTCACTCTCGAACACTCTAGTGTGACGGACCAGCTTTCATTAATGCATATTGTAGTTGTGACCTGCGCCTATATAAATTAATCATTATTCTTTTGTTTCAGATTTTCTATTTAAAACTACTCAAGTTTAGCAGACCGTCACAGAAGAATGTACCCTGACCCCACACTTTGAGTAGCACTGATCTGTAGTCTCCAGAAAATTGGAAAAGCGTGCTAGGAAATGTTCAGATCACGTGAGATTAACAAATTTGTTGCATAAACTGGTTTTATTTTGTTTATTTGATGGAATCAAAGAGCGAGCTACACGTGAATAGATTTTCATAGACAGCGATGAAGCCATGATAGGCAATTGTGGCTCATACCAGCAAGAAGCCAGTACAGGAGCTGCTCATTCCTGCCAAAGGCAATTAGGGACGCGAACAAGCTTTCAAAAGTAACATTTGAGGTGAGAACACTTGACTCATTTTACCCTCGCTGAGTAGCCCTTACAACCAGAGAAATATCCTCTTCAAAACCAGGCACAGACTCATTGCAAATCCCCGCTACATGCATGTATGCCATAATGATCAATACATTGATCGTGGGCCCTTAATATATAGACGTAGAAGATGTCTTATTGTAAAGTTCGCCCCAAAAATCGTCCATTTTGTGTTTTGAAACATAACTTGCTAGTAATAATCTACCATAAAACTGACTTTCGTTATAAAATCATTCTAGAAAATATATTTTTTATAAAATGTATATCGGAACAATATTGAAGCTTCATCTCTCAACATACAGGAATGAAGAGCAAATGTTCATGTATTTATGTCCAAGTCATAGCGTCATATCCTAGAGTTGGGTAAGTTATTGAAGTCACATATCCCAGAGCTGGGTAAGATATTGAAATTATATTTCCAGAGCTAGGTAAGATATTGAAGTCATATCCAGAGCTCAGTATGTTATTGAAGTAATATCCAGAGTTGGGTAAGATATTGAAGTCATATATCCAGAGTTGGGTAATGGTATTCAAGTCACATATCCAGAGCTGGGTAAGATATTGAAGTCATATCCCAAAGTTGGGTATGGTATTCAAGTCACATATCCAGAGCTGGGTAAGATATTGAAGTCATATACCAAAGTTGGGTAAGGTATTCAAGTCATATATCCAGAGTTGTGTAAGGTATTGAAGTCATTTCCAAGAGTTGGGTAATGTATAGAAGTCACATAAACAGAGTACAAATGAACAAAAACATGACTGTGCTATGCAATATAACTTAGAATGACAACGTGAATGCACTGATTGACCCTAAACTTGTTTTAAATGGACCAAATAAATGAAAGCGTGTGCTAACGTTTAAAAACAAAATGACTACTGATTACATTTTTTTACTTCACAAAACCCTTTACCTGGCCAGATCTGTATTCATTAAATCAGTTGTTTTTTTCATTTATGCACATATTGAACTGATCGATTTGATGGAAAATGTTGAAAATTCAAAGTCGAGGGAAAAGGAAAGGGGGGAGGGGGGGAGGGAGAGGGGGGAGGGAGGGGGAGGAGGGAGGGAGGGGGTTGCGGTAACATGCAATTTTTCAAGTTAACTGCCATGTTGTATTAATGTCATTGTAGAGTACAACTAAACTGAAATTGTAGAAAATGTATCTTCCTTAAGAAAAGAAAAAAAAAAATTTCTACCAAAATAACAATCTCTGTATTCTGACACCATACTTTGTGTTTTTTACACATGTCTGTATTCTGTCAACATATTTCATGTTTCTACGCATGTCCGTATTCTGTCAACATATGTCATGTTTCTACACATGAATGTATTCCGTCAACGTATGTCATGTTTCTACACATGTCTGTATTCTGTCAACATACTTCATGCCTCTACACATTTTTTTTCGGCAACCGGACCCGCCAGAGGACCTGCGGGTTTTAAGAGCATGTTCTGTTACTGCCAAGCCACTGTTGCATGTCTTGAGGCATATTCCCTGCACTTGTCCGACGGATTAGATTGACATTGCGCGGACTTTATTTTAATTAAATTTATTGAATGGCAAGTTAATACGTTTATAAAGGAGCGAATATGTCATTATGGAAATTACGGGGTCATTAACCATCACATAAATTACGGGTGTATAAAAGTCACATATAGAGTAAGGGATGCCTAAATTATCACAAACATATAAAAACTCACAACAATAGTTAATACAAAGATATTGACACAGGGTATATGCAAAAAATGATAGTGGGGCATATGGACTCGAGACCAGACACATCGGTTGACTCTTGAAACGTTTGCACTCAATATTGGACGACCCCCCCCCCCCCCGCGGGAACAGACAGACACGATGATAATACGGTGAGCATAGATCAACATACAATTACCATCACATACAGTGCATGTCACATGTAAATAGACGTCTGGGCCCATCGATTTTTTCAAAGTAATATATGGCATTTTCTTTGAAATGCAAAATGAAATAAATTTTTTATTTCATAAACCATGAACTTTTTATTATCCAAATTCATTATTTTAAATAGCTGCAATCATAGGCGTGCGCTAACTGTGGGTGGGGGGGCAGGGGGGACTAATGTCCCTGGGCGCCAGATTAGTTAGGCGCGCCCAAATGTTCTTTGATATTATTTTATAGATGAAAATAATGGGCTTGAGAGTTGAAAAAGAAAAGGTAGGCTCTTTAAAATGAATCTTGTCCCCGGGCGCCGTACACTCCAGCTACGCATCTGGCTGTAATTTATTGTTTTATGTTTGTTTTTTATATTGTACTTCCACCCACTTCCGCTAGGATCTTATGCCCATCTTGTGCCCATCTTGTGCCCATCTTGTGCCATCTTATTCTGTTCTTGTTTTATTTATAGATAGGATATAAATATATTATGTAAATTTAATTTACAATTATGTTAATGTTCTATATTTAACTGATGCAGGCATTTGGCAGCAACATTGTGAATTTTGTTTGATGGTGTCATCATGGTGTCATCATGGTGTCATCATGATGTCATCATACTTATAGCTTGACATGTACACATTCGTAAAGTCTTCGCTTACTAAATAGGGACCCATTTTGGTCAGCTAAATTGTAAAATGACTTTGTACACACGAACAGCCAAAATGAGAAACACGAAAAGACTCATTGGGACACACGAACAGACACCCGAGACACACGAACAGACACCCGAGACACGAACAGACACCCGAGACACGAACAGACACCCGAGACACACGAACAGACACCCGAGACACACGAACAGACATCTTCAGACACACGAACAGACACCTTTAGACACACGAACAGCCACCTTCAGACACACGAACAGCCACTTTGACACACACGAACAAACACCCTGAGACACACGAACAGACACTCTGAGACACACGAACAGACACCTTGAGACACATGAACAGACACTCTGAGACACACGAATAGACACCTTGAGACACACGAACAGACACGCGGACAGACAAGGGACACTGACTTGTTGATGAGCGGGTTTATGTTGTCCAGCAGGTTGTACATCTGAAGTGGCAACCAGCAGAGGACGAAGAGGCAGACGACGATGATCATCATCTTTACGACCTGAAACGACAACAAAATATCGTCTGATCAATGTTTGTATTGGAGTGCAGTTTGGTTACATCATTGTGCACAGCATGATCAATGTTTGTGTTGGAGTGCAGTTTGGTAACATCATTGTGCACAGCATGATCAATGTTTGTGTTGGAGTGCAGTTTGGTATCATCATTGTGAACAGCGACTGAAACTCTATCACATCACGTCAGAACTAGATGCGTAACTGTAGAGGTGGAGTAACATGGGTCTTAGTAACTCATGGAATATAACTATATTTGTGAATGAGCGATGCTCCTCGAAGGATGATATTTTTATAATTTGTGACGTCTTTGTGAGTGTGATATTCTTAATAAAGGGGATGTTTTTGGTAGAGTTGATACATTTAACAACTGTGACGTCTTTGTGAGTGTGATATTCTTAACCAATAAAATATGCGGAGTTTGACAATGTCCTTGGGAGTGCAATATTCTTAACCAATCAAATATGTGGAGTTTGACAATGTCCTTGGGAGTGCAATATTCTTAACCAATCAAAAATGTGGAGTTTGATAATTTCCGTGTGCGATATTCTTGGGGGAAAAAAAGGGTTATGTCTTGAAAGGTAAACTATTCTAAAGATGTCTTAACTAATCGAACCTGTTGTTTGACTGCTACGAAGGTGATAAGCACATCAATAAAACACAAACACTTGGTACAAATCAAACAGAAATATCACGCTCTAACTATTTGAAAGGATCCGCCATCGTAACCGATGCAGAGATTCGTGTCAGCAAATGAACTGATGTCTCTTTCGTAACGGCCCATAAAAACATGCCGGTGAAATGTCCGGGGTGGGGGGGGGGGTGGGTGAGGAGGATAAAATGTTCAGTCAGACAGCTGGAGACAAAAGTACAAACCATAGTGGGCTTTGGTAAACTTGTTTTAAACTATAAAACTCTCGATTAAAAAAAAAAGAAGAAAAGAAAGAAAGGAAAAACAATTTTTTTGAGATTTTAACTAAGATGATTGTTTCGTTATGGAAAAAGGAAAAGAAAAAGATACTTGAATGTAACAGATTATATATTTATATAATAACTTTGTTTCGGAAAATTATATTTTTGTTTTTAAAAGTAATAGAAAAACAGGAAGTAGAGGTAATTGTGGGAATTATGAGAGAGATAGCGAATGTATTGTCAAGTATGGTTTTTCTATGTTTTGCTCTGGCAATGATTCTATTTGTTCATCCTTTAACATCGTGTGTAAATCGTATGATTTTTTGATTATGTGAAGGACAACGTATTATCTTTCTCCAATATATTATTGTTGTGAAATACGTCAAAATGATAAAATAAATTTTTTAGTGATGCCTAATTAACTGGGTAATTGCACGCTACTGGTACCTCGCATTTTACTATGGCCGCCATCTTGGTTGAGACGATTCAAATCTATCCCTCACCCTAACCTGAACTCTAAATCTATACCTCATCCTAACCTGAACCCTAAATCTATACCTCACCCCAACCTGAACCCTAAATATATCCCTCACCCTAACCTGAACCCTAAATATATCCCTCACCCTAACCTGAACCCTAAATCTCAAAACATAAACAAAGGGCAGTGACTCCCAATAAACACGCAAATGAAATCGAGGAACCACATATAGGAATTCCCTAATTATTTCTTTCTCGTGTTATTGAAGAGATGAGGATGACTGATTAGAAGACGGACGTAAATTATTAAAGAATAAAACGTAACATCTACATCTGGAATAAAAATGATGTTACATTGAATAAAATTCAATGAGCGAAACATCAAAAAAAAGATGTCGTAAGTAAGATGTCGTAAGTAAGATGTCGCAAGTAAGATGTCGTAAGTAAGATGTCGCAAGTAAGATGTCGTAAGTAAGATGTCGCAAGTAAGATGTCGTAAGTAAGATGTCGTAAGTAAGATGTCGTAAGTAAGATGTCGTAAGTAAGATGTCGTAAGTAAGATGTCGTAAGTAAGATGTCGCAAGTAAGATGTCGTAAGTAAGATGTCGTAAGTAAGATGTAGTAAGTAAGATGTCGTAAGTAAGATGTCGCAAGTAAGATGTCGCAAGTAAGATGTCGCAAGTAAGAGGTCGTAAGTAAGATGTCGTAAGTAAGATGTCGTAAGTGAGATGTCGTAAGTAAGATGTCGTAAGTAAGATGTCGTAAGTAAGATGTCGTAAGTAAGATGTCGCAAGTAAGATTTCGCAAGTGATGTTGAATCAAAAGAAATTTTTTTTTTTAAAGAAACTACGATTGGGGTCAGAGATCATCTTCAATTTTAAATCGACAAAAGCCAAGTAAATAGTGTTGCTAAAGAGTTAAAGTCTTAAACAACCGTGCATACTTTACAACTATTCAATTCTAATATTGTACTTATTGATTACCCACGCACCTTTTGATTTGCGTGTGTAATCTTGTATTGCTTATCTTACACGCTCTATCGACGAAGCATATCTTTCTCCACGCAAAGCTAATTAATTAAGCAAAATTATGTACAATATTTGGACACAAATCTAAACACTAGTAGTCTCTCTTTCGTTCATTGCTAGACAGGGGAAACACCTACTGCATTTTCAGTCGTACGTGGCTAGGTTCCACTAAATCAGTGGTACTCAACCTTTCTAATGCCGAGACCCTTTCTTCTTTCGCCTTTTCGTCCTCGAGGAACAGCAGCCGATCTTCATCGACGTCTGTGGTTAGGACATAGGCCGCCTACAAGAGCCCTCCAGGCATCACGATCCTGAGCCAATCTCTCCAGCCTCCCCCAAGTGTGGCCAAGTTTCTTGGTATCCGCCTCCACTTCACGGCGCCAAGTGTTCCTAGGCCTGCCTCTTTTCCGTTTTCCTTGAGGGTTCCAGTTCAAGGCTTGTCTAGTTATGCTGGAGGCAGGTTTCCTGAGCGTACGGCCGATCCATCTCCATCTTCTCTGGGGATCTCTTGTTCTACCGGTTCTTGCTTTGTCCGCTGCCACAGTTTCTGGTTGCTGATTCTGTCGGGCCAGTGTATCCCGAGAATCCTTCTTAAGCAGTTATTGATGAAGGACTGGATTCTCTTCATATTCCCCGCAGTGGTTCTCCATGTCTCTGCACCATATAGTAGACCCTTTAATACGGTTCTTTCATGTTGTGCTGAGCCCCAAACCGCAACATAATTTCCGTTGCTACTTTAGAGCTGTAGAGTAAATGCGTTTTCCGATGGTCTTAGGCGACCCCTGTGAATAGTTCAAAGGTAACACGAGCTCTGAGCGTCACGTGGATAATTCCTTATTTTGAGGATAATCCAGAGTTATCCATCTTTTCGATTGCTAGTTATTTTATATATATATATATATTTAGATGTTTGTAATACTATAAATAACTTGTAAAATATATATGTAGCTTTCCAGATATTCTCCTCATTGTCTTCTCCATCAATTTCTTTATCTATTTTCTTGCACTATTTCTTTTTACTAAGCAACACCACTTAGAACAATAAAGCTATAGTTCTCAACTAAGAACAATAAAGCTATAGTTTTCAACTAAGAACAATAAAGCTCTAATTTTCAACTAAGAACAATAAAGCTATAGTTTTCAACTAAGACCAATAAAGCTATAGTTTTCAACTAAGAACAATAAAGCTATAGTTTTCAACTAAGAACAATAAAGCTATAGTTCTCAACTAAGAACAATAAAGCTATAGTTCTCAACTAAGAACAATAAAGCTATAGTTTTCAACTAAGAACAATAAAGCTATAGTTTTCAACTAAGAACAATAAAGGTATAGTTCTCAACTAAGAACAATAAAGCTATAGTTCTCAACTAAGAACAATAAAGCTATAGTTATCAACACCTCGTATTCTGTATTTTCAATAATTTAAAACTGTATTGCCACCAACCACTCAGCTACTCACCCACGGCTACAACATCCACACCCACCTAAAAACCATTAAAACATGATATCTTTGCTATTAGTTTTTCTTCATCCTATCCCAAACATTAGAAAGTGAAATGGAAGCAAAAGGAAAGATGGCGGGAGAATATGCATGAAGGAAGCAATGCGCTTCCGGTGTCTAGTAATAGCGAATACGCCTTCTGGGCTATTTCCCGTGATGAATGGCGAAGCCTTGGCGTAAAATCTGGGACGGTTCATTCATGCGACTATGACATCACAGGACAGACAATACAAGTTTTTTTTAATCATGTGCTTTTCAACAGACGATATGGGAAAATAACACAACACGACCACAAGAGAAACGAGAGTGGGAGAGAAGGAGAAATACGCAGACATGAGGAACCAGCTGGTGTAGTAATATTATTTTATACATTCCAGCAAGGACGTGGAAAAGTAAAAAAAAATAGAAACGTTTTGGAAAGGTGAAGCTGGGGGGGGGGGGGGAGGAGGGGGCTGGTTGTGAGTGTGTGGGGGGGGGGTGTTAATGGCGTACTTTTGCGACTCTAAATTAAAAAAGGTGGAAGGTTAAAGTTTGTGACCTCAGATCAATTTTATTGTGGGGTTGGGGGTAGAGGTATCGTCTTTAAAAGTGTTTTTTAAATTTCTTTTCTTTCTTTTTTTGCCATGAAGTTTGTTTTAATTGGAGAGAACCGGCCCCAAGCTCTATTTAATTGTTTGTTTTTCCAAATCTGTTTCAAAAAATGATTTTATTCACACCATTTGCCGACAGTTCAGCAAGTAAAAATATTCGAGACATAGTACATTGCCTGTAGGTACTGAGACATAGTACAGAGTCTGTAGGTACTAAGACATTGTACATAGCCTGTAGGTACTGAGTACAGCGTATAGTGAGGTGAGACATAGCACAGTGACTGTAGGTACCGAGTACATCATATAGTGAGGGGAGACATAACACAGAGACTGTAGGTACTGAAAACATCGTATAGTGAGGTGAGACAGCATAGAGACTGTAGGTACTGAAAACATCGTATAGTGAGTTGAGGCAACACATAGACTGTAGGTACTGAGTACAGCGTATAGTGAGGTGAGACAGCACATAACCTGTAGGTACTGAGTACAGCGTATAGTGAGGAGAGACAGCACATAACCTGTAGGTACCGAGTACAGCTTATAGTGAGGTGAAACAGCACAGAGCCTGTAGGTACTGAGTACAGCGTATAGTGAGGTGAAACAGCACAGAGCCTGTAGGTACTGAGTACAACGTATAATGAGGTGAGACAGCACAGAGCCGGTAGACACTGAGGACTGCATGTCGTGAGGTGAGGGTTGTTGTACATATTCCCGGAATGAAATAGACGCGCGTGAACAAGTTGAGATCAATGAATAAGCCATGGAGGCAGAAGGAAATCGGTGAGAAGAGTGAGATGAGGAAAAAAATACATTATGGGGAAAGTTTGAGGGCGGGGCGCGGAATGGAAATACCTTGTTATATCAAGGAGAAGAATTTAAAAATAAAAATTAATGAGCTGATCATTGAATGTGAAAAGAGAGTTTCAATGTGGAGAGAGACAGAGAGAGAGAGAGAGAGAAAGAGAGAGAAAAAGAGGGCTTCTGAATATATTCCTACTGCTTTTGTCGCATGTCTAATAGATAGAGAGAGACAGAGAGAGAGAGAGAGACAGAGAGAGAAAGAGACAGAGAGAGAGAGAGAGGGGGGTGGAGAAAGGGGCCTGTGAATATATTTTACTCGCCTTTGTCGCATGTCTAAGAGAGAGAGAGAGAGCGAGAAAGACAGTGAGAACGAAAGAGAGAGAAAGGAGAGAGAGAAAGAGAGGGGGAAAGAGAGAGAGAGAAGGAGAGATTTGAGAGAAAGGGAAGGAGAAAGAGAGAGTTGCGAGAGTAGAAAGAGAGAGAAAGATAGAGAGAAAGGGAGAGAGAGAAAGAAAGATGAGAGAGAAAGAGAGAGGGAAAGAGAGATAGAAAGAGAGAGAGGAAGAGCGAGAGAGAAAGAAAGATGAGAGAGAAAGAGAGAGGGAAAGAGAGATAGAAAGAGAGAGAGGAAGAGCGAGAGAGAAAGAAAGATGAGAGAGAAAGAGAGAGGGAAAGAGAACATTCCACATAAACTCAACAAAGCAATACAGAGAAAGGGGAAGTTATAAAGGGTCGTCATTTCCTTCATGATTAATTATTGATCTAGATAAGGTTATGATTGGTCAATCAATTTCACATAGACTTGTAAGCCACCTAGATTACTCAATCATTAAATGACAATTTAGAACGTAATCAGAAAGGACGGAAGCGACCCGGAGACAAATGAATGTGAGCTGGAATAATAAGCATTTTACGTAATATTTGTCTGACGTTGTAGATTTTATTGGATGGATTATACTACAGTATATTTAAGACATTTGGTGGAGACAGTTGCATATTTTGGACGTTTGCTTAAGACAGCACTATATTTTATACATATTTGTATATTTTGGACATTTTGTTAAGACACTAGTCCATTTAAACACGCGTTTAATGCATAATTACAATTTGGGTATTTGGATTAGTTATATGAGTGTGTTGGGATATTCTGCCATCACTTGGAAGTAATTTTTGTTTGGGGGGGGGCACATACCTTAAAACTATGGTTGATTCGAGGATATCTCTATATGATGTGTAATGGATACAAGTTACTGAAGCCTGTGATGTCTTTAAGCCATCTCACCGAAGCATGTGCAATAAACGAAATACATTTGTATTGCACATTTAAATTGACTGAAATCCCAAGACTTCTACTGCGCTTAAAACCTTCAGTCTTAACGATCTCTAACAATTCATACCGTTCAGGGGGCAGGAGCACATTGCTGCTGTTAAACATTATAGCTACCAAACATTACAGTTATTTAACATTACAGCTACTAAACATTACAGCTACTAAACATTGCAGCTAATAAACATTACAGCTGTTAAACATTGCAGCTAATAAACATTACAGGTACTTAACGTTACAGCTACTAAACATTGCAGCGACTAAACATTGCAGCTAATAAACATTACAGTTACTAAACATTACAGCTACTGAACATTTATCTAACATTACAGCTACTGAACCCTTACATTTATTTAACATTACAGCTACTGAACCCTTACATTTATTTAACATTACAGCTACTGAACCCTTACATTTATTTAACATTACAGCTACTGAACCCTTACATTTATTTAACATTACAGCTACTGAACCCTTACATTTATTTAACATTACAGCTACTGAACCCTTACATTTATTTAACATTACAGCTACTAAACATTACAGTTACTAAACTTTACAGCTGCTTAACATTTCAGTCGGATTCGAAACATCGCAGTCCGTATTGTCAACCCACGGCTGCATCCGTAAAACCTAGTCATTGAACATTTTAAAAGGCACCGATCACATGGGAAACCAACAAGTCCAGCTTTAAACACACATCCACTTTGAAAAAGGACCCGGCAAAACGACATCAATATCTAAACGTTTGAAACCCCCCCCCCCCCCCCCCCCCCCAAAAATAACGTCAAAGAGTTTCAAAACATCTTCATTCAAATAACTTTTTGAAAATTCATGCATTGAAAACAAATTATAAAGCACAACATCGTAGAATGTGTTAGCTGCACTATAAAGCTTTATCGCGCCAAAATAACAATTTTAATGAGACTTTTGGCACATGCTATTGTCCCCGGGGCACACGCACACATACCTCACACGCACACCTATACCTCACACGCACACATACCTCACACACACACCTATACCTCACACACAGCAACGTTGTGTGATTAGGGAAGCACCATTAATGGGTTCTTGTTGAATGGCACGAGAAAATGACGGTTTTTTTTTTGGGGGGGGGGGGGGGGAATAGGGAAATTGTAAACAGAGTATTCCGTAGCCATTGCCGACCAACGGGCATCAAATAAGTCACATCAGACATCTAAATATAAGTTCACGATAATTCGATTTTTCGTAAATGAGACGCATCTACTAATCTGAACGGAACAAAAGCGACCGAAGAAGGGATTTTTAATTCTGAAGGTACGACTAAAATTGCGAGCGCTCTTGAACAATCCGCTATACAATTGTGCTAACTCCGGGGCTGATCAGGGAGGAACAATCCGCTATACACTTGTGCTAACTCCGGGGCTGATCAGGGAGGAACAATCCGCTATAGAATTGTGCTAACTCCGGGGCTGATATGGGAGGAACAATCCGCTATACACTTGTGCCAACTCCGGGGCTGATCAGGGAGGAACAATCCGCTATACAATTGTGCTAACTCCGGGGCTGATCAGGGAGGAACAATCCGCTATACAATTGTGCTAACTCCGGGGCTGATCAGGGAGGAACAATCCGCTTTACACTTGTGCTAACTCCGGGGCTGATCAGGGAGGAACAATCCGCTATACAATTGTGCTAATTCAGGGGCTGGAAAGTAAAAAAAAGCACATTTTTTACAGTCTCGGTCAGACGTAACTCATCTTAACACATTTAACAAAAAAATAAATACACACAAAATAGATGTGGACGCAAAGGATTTTGAATTTTCCCGTTTGTCTGCCCCTTGAAAATAGCTTTATAATGGACGTTCATTTGAACCCAACTCAACAGGGGGGGGGGGGGGGAGGGGGTCACACTATCAGACTATAATTTCTTTTCCAAACAGCAAAACACATTTCAGAATGTCTTTCGGCTTGTCAGCCCAGAAACTTAGCTTTAACGGTCAAATGCTTTGTTTGCCGCAAGCAGTAAACTGTAGCGCATAATCGAATTGACTTGTTGGCTAAATCCAACCGGTAATTGGATTGAACGACATACATCATTATTAGAGTTATTTGGATTTCAACAAATTTGTCATTGAAAATAATTTTAAAAAAATTTAAAAACACCCATTGCTATTAACTCCCCATCATGGTCACGTTAAGCTTGAGCGTTCCCAATGCGTCACGGGATTCTAGGCGAAGGGATTATTACCCCATTCTCTCCCCCCCCTCCCCAAGTAGGACAGTGGCTCTCAACCTTCCTAATTCCGTTACCCTTTAAATACAGTTCCTGATGTTGTGGTGACCCAAACCCTAAAATTTTTTCGCTGTTTCTCCAAAAATATGTGTTTTCCTATTGTCTTAGACGACCCCGTTGTAAGGGTCGTTCGACACCCAAAGGGGTCGCGGCCCACAGGCTGAGAGCCGCTGATGTAGACAACTTGATATAGTGTACAATAAGTGTGTGTGTGTGGGGGGGGGAACAAGTGCTTATTAAATTGTGGTTTAAAAATCCCTTGATAAAATGCTAAACTCTAACACATTGAAGGACAATTTTATTGAACAGAGAAAAGCTCACGAATACATGACAATAACGCCATCAGTTGATTTACATATCACATAATTAAAATAGAATCAAGAGAAAGTTTATGGAACATAGAAAAACACTTGATTAAAAGAAATTAACACTGTCAGTTGATTTTGTACAGCACATAATGAAAATAGAATCAAGGGAAAGGAATGGACGAGAAAATAGGATTACTACGCTGTTTCCGAGACAGACAACATATTAACACACACATCGTCTGCCCACTTCGGTTTTTTATTCAACCGATATTAATATAATTTTAAAAAAATATATAATTGATCACGTGACGTCTGGCACACACTATTGACCAAATGTGTACTTCATAAAGTTACAAGCCAATCGTGACGTACTGCCCCGACTTCCCATTCGAAGCCAAATCCGTATGGAGCGATGCATTCGCGGCTATCTTCACGTCACATATGGCAACCCTCACGTCACATATGGGTATATTCACGACACAAATTGCTATCTCCACGTCACACATTGCTATCTCCACGACACAAATTGCTATCTCCACGTCACAAATTGCTATCCGTCCAGTCACACAGCTATCCCTCACCCCCACCCCAGTCCCATAAGCCTGGCCCTCTCACATACGGCTATGTTACATTTTCCAATTAAACATTTAATTTGTATAACTTACCAAGACAGCATATTACAGATTCCGTAATGCTATTAAATAATGTTATTAAAAAAATATAACAATATCAGTTTACAGCCTCACAACGACACAACATCGTAAATATTTCTACACGAAGCCAGAACTAACCCGAGGATTAATTGCTTGGATAAATTACTTCATTTCTGACATAAATCTCTTGTTGTTATTCAATTCAAGGCAGGAAACGGAGATTTAGAAAGAAAAAAAAAGTCGAAACCAAAATTGCTTGTCATTCCAGAAGAAATAAAAATATAATTATTAACGGTTTCAACTAAGGGTAGATTCACTTTTATTTGCTGCCTTTGAAAACGTAGAATACAATTGTAGACACAGAAACAAAACAACAACAAATAGACAGTAGAGTTGTTACGAAGGTTGAGTTGATGTTGTTCTTGATAAAAGATAAGAAAACAAACATCAAAATGGAAACAAGGGAAAAAGCAAACCCCACCGTTAAAAGAGAATGTGCGCATAATAATTTTCGTGACATAAATGGTAAAAAAAATTGATTGAATTTATTCCGTTTTAGACAGCACACTGCGTTGTTGTAAGTGTGCGGGTAGTTGGAGATGCGGTCTTGGAAACCGCCTGGGCTTCAGAGTAGAATTCGACTGCTTTTGTCACATGTTTTAATTTTGTTGTGTTACAATCACTCGCTTTTCTAGGATGTAAAGACAACGCTATTTCGGGTCATATACCAAAAGACAGAGTTAGAGAGCGAAGAGAGAGAGAGAGAGAGAGAGAGAGAGAGACAGAGAGAGAGAAAGAGATAAAAAGAGAAAGAAAGAGAAACAGAGAGAGAGAGAGAAAGAAATAGAAAGAGAGAGAGAAATAGAAAGAGAGAGAGAGACGAGAGACAAAGAGAGCAATAAAAAAGAGAAAGAGAGCGAAAGAGAGGGAACGAAAGAAAAAAAGAGACAGAGAGAGTGAGAGAGAGAAAGAGTGAGAGAGAGAAAGAGTGAGAGAGAGAAAGAGTGAGAGAGAGGGAGAGATAGGGAGAAAGAGAGAGGGAGAAAGAGAGAGAAGGATTGAAATATTGAACAGAAGAGTTCGTGGTCTTCGCGTCTTGTCCTCTGTCATTTGCAGTTCAATATAATTGTACTTTAAACCATGGCCATCTCCTTAGTCCCCCCCCCCCTCCAGGCCACCCATCCCGGTACATTTTATTCTTCACTTCCCATTTGAATTACCATTCACCTTTAGCCATACTGGGGGCAGACAACTTCATTGAGTCGAGTTCAATTGAGGCCCACATCTTCCATTTTCACCCAATTTTTTTAAGCGAGGATTTTTTTAAATAAAAAAAATTATCTCTATTATTCTGCCAGTCGTTTGTACTTTAAAAAAAAATTGCGTTGCTATTTAGTCCTTCATCGTTTTAAACAAGATGGCGGAGACTTAAACGACAATGATGCATCTATTTATGACAGACAGCTTATCCATGACACAGACAAGCGATCTATGACACAGACACAGATAAGCGATCTATGACACAGACACAGACAAGCGATCTATGACACAGACACAGACAAGCGATCTATGACACAGACACAGACAAGCGATCTATGACACAGACACAGACAAGCGATCTATGACACAGACACAGACACAGACAAGCGATCTATGACACAGACACAGACAAGCGATCTATGACACAGACAAGCGATCTATGACACAGACAAGCGATCTATGACACAGACACATACAAGCGATCTATGACACAGACACAGACAAGCGATCTATGACACAGACAAGCGATCTATGACACAGACACAGACAAGCGATCTATGACACAGACAAGCGATCTATGACACAGACAAGCGATCTATGACACAGACAAGCGATCTATGACACAGACAAGTGATCTATGACACAGACAAGCGATCTATGACACAGACAAGCGATCTATGACACAGACAAGCGATCTATGACACATAGCTAAGTTGTCTAGAGGTTAATTCAATAACATCACAAACCATTGATTCATGTCAAATGTCTCTCTTAAAAAAAATCTGAAGTTCTAACACTTCATTGTATAATTATTCCATCTCTGCTCCCTAAAACCATAAAACCACCACAACGTCATTTCTCATACTCAAATACGTCACTAAATACCAAGCACATAGAAACAGCGACAGAAATACTCTCTACGCCAAACACCCTTTCCACACCAAACATTCACGCCCCAAAATCTAATTCACAACAAAACGCCTTGTTTCAACTACCGTCCTTGTTTCAGTAACAGGCCTTGTTTCACTAACAGGCCATATTTAAGTAACAAGCCATATTTCAGTAACAGGCCTTCTTTCAGTAACAGGCCATAATTTAGTAACAAGCCATATTTCAGTAACAGGCCTTGTTTCAGTAACAGGTCTTATTTTAGTAACAAGCGATATTTCAGTAACAGGCCTTGTTTCAGTAACAGGCCATATTTTAGTAACAAGCCATATTTCAGTAACAGGCCTTGTTTCAGTAACAGGCCATATTTTAGTAACAAGCCATATTTCAGTAACAGGCCTTGTTTCAGTAACAGGCCTTGTTTCAGTAACTGGCCATATTTTAGTAACAAGCCATATTTCAGTAACAGGCCTTGTTTCAGTAACAAGCCATATTTTAGTAACAAGCCATATTTCAGTAACAGGCCTTGATTCAGTAACAGGCCATATTTTAGTAACAAGCCATATTTCAGTAAAAGGCCTTGTTTCAGTAACAGGCCATATTTTAGTAACAAGCCATATTTCAGTAACAGGCCTTGTTTCAGTAACAGGCCATATTTTATAAACAAGCCATATTTCAGTAACAGGCCTTGTTTCAGTAACAGGCCATATTTGAGTAACAAGCCATATTTCAGTAACATGCCTTGTTTCAGTAACAGGCCTTGTTTCAGTAACAGGCCATATTTTAGTAACAGGCAATATTTCAGTAACATGTCATATTTCAGTAACAATCCATATTTCAGTAACAAGCCATATTTCAGTAACATGCCTTGTTACAGTAAAAAGCCATATTTCAGTAACAGGCCACATTTCAGTAGCAGGCCTTGTTTCAGTAACAGGCCTTGTTTCAGTAACAGGCCTTGTTTCAGTAAAAAGCCATATTTCAGTAACAGGCCATATTTCAGTAACAAGCCATATTTCAGTAACATGCCATATTTCAGTAACAAGCCATATTTCAGTAACAGGCCATATTTCAGTAACAAGCCATATTTCAGTAACAGGCAATGTTTCAGTAACATGTCATATTTCAGTAACATGTCATATTTCAGTTATAATCCATATTTCAGTAACAAGCCATATTTCAGTAACAAGCCATATTTCAGTAACAGGCTATATTTCAGTAACATGTCATATTTCAGTAACAATCCATATTTCAGTAACAATTCATATTTCAGTAACAATCCATATTTCAGTAACAAGCCATATTTCAGTAACAAGCCATATTTCAGTAACAGGCCTTGTTACAGTAATAAGCCATATTTCAGTAACAAGCCATATTTCAGTAACAAGCCATATTTCAGTAACAGGCCTTGTTACAGTAATAAGACATATTTCAGTAACAAGCCATATTTCAGTAACAAGCCATATTTCAGTAACAGGCCTTGTTACAGTAACAAGACATATTTCAGTAACAAGCCATATTTCAGTAACAAGCCATATTTCAGTAACAGGCCTTGTTACAGTAACAAGCCATATTTCAGTAACAATCCTTATTTCAGTAACAAGCCATATTTTGGTAACAGACCTTGTTACAGTAAAAAGCCATATTTCAGTAACAGGCCATATTTCAGTAACAAGCCATATTTCAGTAACAGGCCTTGTTTTAGTAACAGGCCTTGTTTCAGTAACAGGCCTTGTTTCAGTAAAAAGCCATATTTTAGTAACAGGCAATATTTCAGTAACATGTCATATTTCAGTAACAATCCATATTTCAGTAACAAGCCATATTTCAGTAACATGCCTTGTTACAGTAAAAAGCCATATTTCAGTAACAAGCCATATTTCAGTAGCAGGCCTTGTTTCAGTAACAGGCCTTGTTTCAGTAACAGGCCTTGTTTCAGTAAAAAGCCATATTTCAGTAACAGGCCATATTTCAGTAACAAGCCATATTTCAGTAACATGCCATATTTCAGTAACAAGCCATATTTCAGTAACAGGCCATATTTCAGTAACAAGCCATATTTCAGTAACAGGCAATGTTTCAGTAACATGTCAAATTTCAGTAACATGTCATATTTCAGTTATAATCCATATTTCAGTAACAAGCCATATTTCAGTAACAAGCCATATTTCAGTAACAGGCTATATTTCAGTAACATGTCATATTTCAGTAACAATCCATATTTTAGTAACAATTCATATTTCAGTAGCAATCCATATTTCAGTAACAAGCCATATTTCAGTAACAAGCCATATTTCAGTAACAGGCCTTGTTACAGTAACAAGCCATATTTCAGTAACAAGCCATATTTCAGTAACAAGCCATATTTCAGTAACAGGCCTTGTTACAGTAACAAGCCATATTTTAGTAACAAGCCATATTTCAGTAACAAGCAATATTTCAGTAACAGGCCTTGTTACAGTAACAAGACATATTTCAGTAACAAGCCATATTTCAGTAACAAGCCATATTTCAGTAACATGCCTTGTTACAGTAACAAGCCATATTTCAGTAACAATCCTTATTTCAGTAACAAGCCATATTTTGGTAACAGGCCTTGTTACAGTAAAAAGTCATATTTCAGTAACAGGCCATATTTCAGTAACAAGCCATATTTCAGTAACAGGCCTTGTTTTAGTAACAGGCCTTGTTTCAGTAACAGGCCTTGTTTCAGTAAAAAGCCATATTTTAGTAACAGGCAATATTTCAGTAACATGTCATATTTCAGTAACAATCCATATTTCAGTAACAAGCCATATTTAAGTAACAGGCCTTGTTACAGTAAAAAGCCATATTTCAGTAAAAGGCCATATTTCAGTAACAAGCCATATTTCAGTAACAGGCCTTGTTTCAGTAACAGGCCTTGTTTCAGTAACAGGCCTTGTTTCAGTAACAGGCCTTGTTTCATTAAAAAGCCATATTTCAGTAACAAGCCATATTTCAGTAACATGCCATATTTCAGTAACAAGCCATATTTCAGTAACAGGCCATATTTCAGTAACAAGCCATATTTCAGTAACAGGCAATGTTTCAGTAACATCTCATATTTCAGTAACATGTCATATTTCAGTAACAATCCATATTTCAGTAACAAGCCATATTTCAGTAACAGGCAATATTTCAGTAACATGTCATATTTCAGTAACAATCCATATTTCAGTAACAAGCCATATTTCAGTAACAGGCCTTGTTACAGTAAAAAGCCATATTTCAGTAACAGGCCATATTTCAGTAACAAGCCATATTTCAGTAACAGGCCTTGTTTCAGTAACAGGCCTTGTTTCAGTAACAGGCCTTGTTTCAGTAAAAAGCCATATTTCAGTAACAAGCCATATTTCAGTAACATGCCATATTTCAGTAACAAGCCATATTTCAGTAACAGGCCATATTTCAGTAACAAGCCATATTTCAGTAACAGGCAATGTTTCAGTAACATGTCATATTTCAGTAACAGGCCATATTTCAGTAACAAGCCATATTTCAGTAACAGGCCTTGTTTTAGTAACAGGCCTTGTTTCAGTAACAGGCCTTGTTTCAGTAAAAAGCCATATTTTAGTAACAGGCAATATTTCAGTAACATGTCATATTTCAGTAACAATCCATATTTCAGTAACAAGCCATATTTAAGTAACAGGCCTTGTTACAGTAAAAAGCCATATTTCAGTAACAGGCCATATTTCAGTAACAAGCCATATTTCAGTAACAGGCCTTGTTTCAGTAACAGGCCTTGTTTCAGTAACAGGCCTTGTTTCAGTAACAGGCCTTGTTTCATTAAAAAGCCATATTTCAGTAACAAGCAATATTTCAGTAACATGCCATATTTCAGTAACAAGCCATATTTCAGTAACAGGCCATATTTCAGTAACAAGCCATATTTCAGTAACAGGCAATGTTTCAGTAACATGTCATATTTCAGTAACATGTCATATTTCAGTAACAATCCATATTTCAGTAACAAGCCATATTTCAGTAACAGGCAATATTTCAGTAACATGTCATATTTCAGTAACAATCCATATTTCAGTAACAAGCCATATTTCAGTAACAGGCCTTGTTACAGTAAAAAGCCATATTTCAGTAACAGGCCATATTTCAGTAACAAGCCATATTTCAGTAACAGGCCTTGTTTCAGTAACAGGCCTTGTTTCAGTAACAGGCCTTGTTTCAGTAAAAAGCCATATTTCAGTAACAAGCCATATTTCAGTAACATGCCATATTTCAGTAACAAGCCATATTTCAGTAACAGGCCATATTTCAGTAACAAGCCATATTTCAGTAACAGGCAATGTTTCAGTAACATGTCATATTTCAGTAACATGTCATATTTCAGTAACAATCCATATTTCAGTAACAAGCCATATTTCAGTAACAAGCCATATTTCAGTAACAGGCAATATTTCAATAACATGTCATATTTCAGTAACAATCCATATTTCAGTAACAATCCATATTTCAGTAACAATCCATATTTCAGTAACAAGCCATATTTCAGTAACAAGCCATATTTCAGTAACAGGCCTTGTTACAGTAACAGGCCATATTTCAGTAACATGCCATATTTTAGTAACAAGACATATTTCAGTAACAAGCCATATTTCAGTAACAATACATATTTCAGTAACAATCCATATTTCAGTAACAGGCCATATTTCAGTAACAAGCCATATTTCAGTAACAGGCCACATTTCAGTAACAAGCAATATTTCAGTAAAAGGCAATATTTCAGTAACATGTCATATTTCAGTAACATGTCATATTACAGTAACAATCCATATTTCAGTAACAAGCCATATTTCAGTAACAAGCCATATTTCAGTAACAGGCCTTGTTTCAGTAACAGGCCTTGTTTCAGTAACAATCCATATTTGAGTAACAAGCCATATTTCAGTAACAATCCATATTTGAGAAACAAGCCATATTTCAGTAACATGCCATATTTCAGTAACAAGCCATATTTCAGTAACAGGCAATATTTCAGTAACAATCCTTATTTCAGTAACAATCCATATTTCAGTAACAAGCCATATTTCAGTAACAAGCCATATTTCAGGAACAGGCCTTGTTACAGTAACAAGCCATATTTCAGTAACAGGCCTTGTTACAGTAACAAGCCATATTTCAGTAACAAGCCATATTTCAGTAACAAGCCATATTTCAGTAACAGGCCTTGTTACAGTAACAAGCCATATTTCAGTAACAATCCATATTTCAGTAACAAGCCATATTTCGGTAACAGGCCTTGTTACAGTAACAAGCCATATTTCAGTAACAAGCCATATTTCAGTAACAAGCCATATTTCAGTAACAGGCCTTGTTACAGTAACAAGCCATATTTCAGTAACAAGCCATATTTCAGTAACAAGCCATATTTCAGTAACAGGCCTTGTTACAGTAACAAGCCATATTTAAGTAACAGGCCTTGTTACAGTAAAAAGCCATATTTCAGTAACAGGCCATATTTCAGTAACAAGCCATATTTCAGTAACAGACCTTGTTTCAGTAACAAGCCATATTTCAGTAACAGGTCACATTTCGGTAACAAGCCATATTTCAGTAAAAGGCAATATTTCAGTAACATGTCATATTTCAGTAACATGTCATATTTCAGTAACAATCCATATTTCAGTAACAAGCCATATTTCAGTAACAAGCCATATTTCAGTAACAGGCCTTGTTACATAAAAAGACATATTTCAGAAACATGCCATATTTCAGTAAAAAGCCATATTTCAGTAACAGGCCATATTTCAGTAACAAGCCATATTTCAGTAACATGCCATATTTCAGTAACATGCCATATTTCAGTAACATGCCATATTTCAGTAACATGCCATATTTCAGTAACAGGCAATGTTTCAGTAACATGCCATATTTCAGTAAAAAGCTATATTTCAGCAACAGGCCATATTTCAGTAACAAGCCATATTTCAGTAACAGGCCTTGTTTCAGTAACAGGCCTTGTTTCAGTAACAGGCCTTGTTTCACTAAAAAGCCATATTTCAGTAACAGGCCTTGTTTCAGTAAAAAGCCATATTTCAGTAACAGGCCATATTTCAGTAACAGGCCATATTTCAGTAACATGCCATATTTCAGTAGCATGCCATATTTCAGTAACATGCCATATTTCAGTAACATGCCATATTTCAGTAACAGGCAATGTTTCAGTAACATGCCATATTTCAGTAACAAGCCATATTTCAGTAACAAGCCATGTTTCAGTAACAAGCCATGTTTCAGTAATAGGACTTGCTGAATGCTGCTACTAATATGGATCATTTTATATTCCAAGTTGCTTGACGTAAAATGGTCTTCCAATTTTTGAACGGACTTGGAAAAAAAAAACTGAAAGTATTCCATCGCGACATTTAATAACGACCCCTCCCTTCTCATGCCCCACATTAATGCCAGGCATATTGCATTCTCGCCTTCTATGTTCCCCTTGACCTCTTATAATGACGTCAGTTATTAGCAATAAATGCCTCAGATCTAATCTCTATTTGTTTCTCTCCCATGAAATTGAATGTTTTTTTGTTTTTTTTCTTCCTTCCGGTCTAACATAAATGTCCTTTTCTTTTCGATTAAAAAAAAATATTCCAAAAAGCAAATACAAAAAAAATAAAATAATAATAATAATTTCCGTTTGTTCCGTTAATATTCTTCCATGTTTTTACATGTCTTTAATACTTCAATGTATCTCTTTGAGCCCCACGGGCGACAAATTAACACCATTTCGTCTGATGTAGAAGGACGAGTGAAGGAGACATAGCCCCCCCCCCCACACACACACACTCCCCTCCCCCCACACACACACAATGAGTCATTACCGTAATTAAGACTATAAAAACGTAATACTTGGAGTGAGTAAAAGATATTCAGCAATTCTTAGGGTCGGTTCACCGATCCAATTTTCCTTCAAGCATTTGATGCAATTCTTGTACGAAGCCTTGTCACAACTTTCAAAATTACTATTTGATCATTTTCCCAAAAAAAAAAAAGAAACCCCGCACAAAATAGTGCGCTGATACAACAATTTGACGCGAAATTTGATCGTGTGAACTGACGCTTAAGCTAATCTTAGGTTGTGAAGACAGAAACTGTTAGACATAAACAATCAAAATGAGCCGCATTTATAATGAATGAACTTAAACCGTGGTAAAGCCGTTCTCATTTGAAACGCAAGACCATTTAAAGAATATCTGTAGGGAGATGTCTGCCAGGCAATGTTCCCTCTAAGTTTTGCTGGTTCGTGTGCAAAATCATAAAGTTGTGTGCAAAGTTTTACTTTGCAGAGTGCAGCGTATCTGTTCGAATGTAGTTTTATAAAAATTTGCTGCGCGGATGCTCAAAACTTAATGCTTAAATGGACCATTGCTGCCAGGCCTTTTTCGTTCGCGCCACTATCACACAGATGATGAAATCTACAACAGAAACCCCGGGATCATGTGCGCCTTAGGGTCGGTTCACACGATCGAATTTGCCTTCAAGCATTTGATGCGATTCGTGTATGAAGCCTTGTCACAACTTTCAAATCATCATTTGATCAAATTTCGATGGCATGCAATTTATTTTGATAGTATTGCGCAACCTACTTATCACGTGAAAAAACACTTTAAAAAAAAGGATCGTCGATATAAGTCGTGTTGACATTGACTTCGCTAAGTTATCCAAACAACAACAGCCTCCAAATAAGAGTAAATTACTTAATTTAGAAAAAAAGACATAATATAAACATTAGGATATAAATGGGCTACATCTAATCCAAAACAATGCATGATATAATTGTCATTTATTATTATTTTAAATAGGCCTTTTAATTATAAAGCAAATTCCCTGTAGCTGTAGCACTAGGCTAGTCACTGTAGCTGTAGCACTAGGCTAGTCATTGTAGCTGTAGCACTAGGCTAGTCACTGTAGCTGTAGCACTAGGCTAGTCACTGTGCTTCAATCGCTGCCATTTTGATAAATCTGCTGTAATATCACGTGAACGAAAAAAATTGTCTCCGATTTGCTATTGCATCATACATATGATTGAAAAGGATCCAAACTGAGAGTTCAAGGCTATTAGCTTTATAGCAATATTCTACCTGGAAGCGATAGGACGAGAAGCTAAGGCTTAGAATCAGCTAATAATACATTTATTGTATGAGATGCTTCATGCCCAAAGCTAATAATAGATTCATTGTCAGAGAGGCATCATGCCCACAGCTAATAATAGATTCATTGTCTGAGAGGCATCATGCCCACAGCTAATAATATATTCATTGTCTGAGATCCATCATGCCTACCGCTATTAATAGATTTATTGTCTGAGAGGCATCATGCCCACAGCTAATAATAGATTCATTGTCTACTGCCCTGCCCCAGTACACGAGTCCTCATCTACCTCATTAGATCCAACACAAACATGTCTTATTAATTGCAAGTGTCTCGACGAGTCTGTCTGACTCATTAAGACAGACCGACCACCTACACGGAGTCGCGAAAGCGTCAATTAGACGCCACATGTGACGTCTCGGATGGACCCTGGCTTACGCCGGGGGCAACTGACTCGAGTGCACCCGCTCCCGTTGTTAGAAGTAAGTATAAAGAGGGGCGCGTGGCTCCTGCAGCGCCCGAATGGGTTCCCAAATTAGCTTTGTTCACAAACAGTGAACCCCTTATTGATGATTGGGTTTTTGCCAGCTACAAACACCCCCCCCCCCACCACACACACACACACACACACGCACACCACACACACACACTTTCCCCACATACTTGTCTTATTTTGTTTGTACCAATTCTCAGTGGAAACTATACACAGACTGCTCCAAACTGACGATTGATCAAATGGAGCTTTGGGGCCAACAAACAAAAGAAAAAGACTTACTTTATATCACCAATAATTAGTCCACAGACAATAACCGCTCAAGCCATAAGCGATAAGGTTTTTTACGGCCATGAGAAAGCCATTGATAACTGATTTTAAAAAAATACTCATCTTTTATTCGAATACCTTTGTTTTCAATTTAAACATTTAAAAATTTCAATTAATGATTAGCCTATTCTGTTACTATAATGCTGACTTAGGTACTAGTCGGTTTAACAACTCGGTTATGTACTATTAGGTTTAAATACTTTGTTATGAACTAGTAGGTTTTATTACCATATTATGAACTAGTAGGTTTTATTACCATATTATGAACTGGTAGGTTTTATTACCATATTATGAACTGGTAGGTTTTATTACCATATTATGAACTGGTAGGTTTTATTACCATATTATGAACTGGTAGGTTTTATTACCATATTATGAACTGGTAGGTTTTATTACCATATTATGAACTGGTAGGTTTTATTACCATATTATGAACTGGTAGGTTTTATTACCATATTATGAACTGGTAGGTTTTATTACCATATTATGAACTGGTAGGTTTTATTACCATATTATGAACTGGTAGGTTTTATTACCATATTATGAACTGGTAGGTTTTATTACCATATTATGAACTAGTAGGTTTTATTACCATATTATGAACTAGTAGGTTTTATTACCATATTATGAACTGGTAGGTTTTATTACCATATTATGAACTGGTAGGTTTTATTACCATATTATGAACTGGTAGGTTTAACTACTCTGCTACGTGCTAGTAGGTTTTCTACATCGCCTCATCATTGTTAGATAGAGATAAATTAAAACCTACCACTACAACAAAGACATTTAATTATTCTTTTCAAAATTGAGATTTTCTAATGATCGTTTTCATTGAATTTATAATCATGTGCTCTTTACCCGTCAAGCTATCATGTGCTATTTACCCGTCAAGTCATCATGTGCTATTTACCCGTCAAGTCATCATGTGCTATTTACCCGTCAAGTCATCACGTGCTATTTACCCGCCAAGTCATCATGTGCTATTTACCTGTCAAGTCATCATGTGCTATTTACCCGTCAAGTCAACACGTGCTATTTACCCGTCAAGTTATCATGTGCTATTTACCCGTCAAGTCATCATGTGCTATTTACCTGTCAAGTCATCATGTGCTGTTTACCCGTCAAGTCATCACGTGATATTTACCCGTCAAGTCAGCACGCAAAATAAAATAGAACATATCAAAACGACCAAATAAACTAGATCTAAATGCTTGTTTTTCTTAGCTAAGTTTTTTTCCTTCAAAACATGACGATGCAAAAAAAAAATAATAAAAAAATAAATATGTAAATAAAAATAAATAAGACTAATAATATCGAAATTGGTAATTTAGTGCAAAATTCTCATAGTGATATAAACATAGATAAATATATTCTCAAAAAGTTTAGAGAGACTATTGATTATCCCAAAATATTTTGCATTGAGTTAGTGATAGTGCCGATTTCAAAAGCAGACACAATATTAATTAACTAGTTTATAGCCCGCCAAACATTGGCGACAGCGATGCGTGTACTTCCCATCTCCTAAAGTTACTTGACAAAACATGAACTCAAGTAACGCACATTTAAGAATCCCAATTTTAGTTATACCCCTCCCCCCCCCCCCCCCCTATGATACGTCACTGCACATTTTATATTTCACGCCCATGAACTATTTAAAATATTTTGATGTCCCAACCACCATTAAACCGAATCTTTTTTACACCATACTTAAACTGAGACGATTTCATTTTCCGAAAAGAAAATAGTACGCATCAAATGCAGTTGCGTTATATAAAAAAATAATATATATAAGATTTTTAAAAAAATTCACTTTAAATAAAATAATATAAAAATAATACCCCCCCCCCCCCCAATAAAATAAAACCGGTTAATTATACCTCTAATTTGAAAGAATGAGACACAAAATTAATTTTGGATGAATTAAAGTAGTTAACTTGCAAATGTAACCTAATCATACCGCACGCTGGAGAGTGGAGACACGAGTGCTGAAAATACATCAACTACGTCATATGACAAGTCTACATTGGTTGTTTGTCAGCAGGTTGGTAGCTTCTTTTTCTATGCGTCAATTAGCAATCACCTCACGTGCGGCCACGACCGGCAGACGAGAAAGCTCAAACTGATACTGCTTCCTAGCCCCAGGGCGGCCCTGCATCTCGCCGCAGGGGCGCCGGGGCGCCAAGTGGTTGTAATGATTAGATCAGATAAGATATATCAAGCTTGGGTGCGATGGGGGGGGGGCATTTTATTACTATCAGTTTTCGCGGTGACCTTCCACAGCGGAGCCCGATGGTTCTTTCTATGTAAACTATGCCACAGAGTTAGGATTCAGTGAAACAAATACGGAATATGCACACAGATAAGCACAAGAAAGCGTGTGTCATTATAAAAGCTCCTTCAGAAGAAATGCTTGTGTCATTATAAAAGCTCCTTCAGAAGAAATCCTTGTGTCATTAGAAAAGATCTTTCAGAAGAAAGCTTATGTCATAAGAAAAGCTCTTTCAGAAGAAAGCTTATGTCATAAGAAAAGCTCTTTCAGAAGAAATCCTTGTGCCATTAGAAAAGCTCTTTCAGAAGAAATCCGTGTGTCATTAGATAAGCTCTTTCAGACCACGTAACTGCTTAGCTAAAGACCAGAAAGATCACCGTTTCAGTAGGGTTAACTACCCGCTACTATACCAGATCCTCAGTTGTTGAAGATGGCCGACTGAACCCGTCTCAACGATTTCAACTATTAAATGTACTCCGTTTTGTTTTTGTTGTTGTTTAAAAGAACCTCTCTGAGCTACCTCGACTTCACCGAGTGGCAGCTAAGGGGGTGGCGCTTTGTGTAGCAGTTACAACAGCATTTGATGAGTCACACAATGTTTCTGGATACTTTGAAATCTTCTCTGAGACTTTAACGGACAGCATTCAGACAATGATTGAGAGAAATGAATAATTATAAACTTAGACATGAACAATCCTGTGTGTTCCCCCCCCCCCCCCCCCCAAAAATCTCTTTAATACATTTAAATTCCAAGAAAATTCATGAGTAGTTATAGTTCTCTGCTTGACGATCATCGCCCAAATGGATGTTGGTACATAACAAGGTCGCCAGAGTGATTTAGCGTCTGCGTAATTGATTTGGGCTCAGATGTGGGCTACCTTGACCATAGATCTTCTCAAGAGATATCCCATCTTTGTCTTAGTCTGACATTAACAACAGATCTTGTCAAGAGACATCCCATCTTTTTCTTAGTCTGAAATTGACCCTAGATCTTGTTACGAGATATATCAGACCAAACACATTGTCAAGAGAAATCCCATCTTTATCTTTTTGCTAGTCTGACATTGGCCACAGATCTTGATAAGACATATCCTGACTTTGTATTAGTCCGACAATGACTATATATATCTTGTCAATGTATAGTCAATATTTTACGTTGTATAAACTCAATAAACAGCCCAAACCCTTTTTAAGACAAAAAAAATGCAAACCGTCGATTGGTGAAAGTTTGTGAACCACAGGTTTAAAATTAATCCTCACACAACAGCACTAATTACTAACAACACTAATGCCTTGCCTAATATCACTGATTCCTAGCAGCACTGATTCCGAACAGCTCTAATTCCAAACAAAACTAATTCCGAACGGTACTAATGCCTAACGACACTAATTCCTAACAATATTAATTCCTAACAACACTAATTCCTAACAACACTAATTCCAAACAAAACAAATTCCTAACAGCACCATCTCCTAAAAAACTAATACCTAATAACACTAATTCCTCACAACACTAATTCTTAACAGCACTAATTCCTAACCCAAATCTCGGAGACTAACCTTACCCCTCATGACCACAAAGTACCACATCAGTACTGACCACACAAGGTACTACACCAAGGATGGCCACAGAGTACCACACTAGTGAAGACCACCGAGGACTACTCATTGCTGCCTGAGATGCCTTATTTGAATCAATCAGAACTGAAAACACGGTAGTCGAGATGAGGTTTTAGACTCGAAAATATGATGCCCCTCCATCCCTCTCCCTCAGGATGGTAGTCTACACGAGGTTAAGACTCGAAAATAAGCAGCACCTCCAGCCTCTCCCTCCCTCAGGATTTTAGTCTAGATGAGGCTTAGACTCGAAAATATGATGCCCCTCCATCCCCCTCCCTCAGGATGGTAGTCTTGTTGATGTTTAGACTAGAAAATAAGACGCCTCTCCACTCCCCCCCCCCCCAACAATCCGATCATAAAATAAAGAGATTTAAACAAAAATCATTGACTTCCAACTTTTCTCATATCACCATCATTTCCCATTAACGCACCACTAAGACTCGTTGATATCCGGAGATTGCAATGGGAAGACCCAAGCTATATTTGGAACTTCTTGAGTGCTGCGCACTTCAGACGGTGGTGCTTCCGGTATAACTTTCCCCACTTTTTATTTTATTCTTTCCAAATATTATGCGAGTTGCCCTGGGTCAGTTTTGGTGGAGACGAACTTCACATAACCACTTAGGAGTTAAATCGATCCTAGCGTCTGAGGTTTGATTATTTATTTGTATGATGGTCGTTTAGTGTGTAGTGAATAGTTCATTCGTCTCAAGGTTTGCATGGTACGTGAAATGCCCGAGCTCATCACATTGGACGTGAAAAACCAGAGCTGATCACAAGGGACGTGAAAAACCAGAGCTGATCACAAGGGACGTGAAAGACCGGAGCTGATCACAAGTGACGTGAAAAACCAGAGCTGATCACATCGGACGTGAAAAACCAGAGCTGATTACATGGGAGGTGAAAGACCAGAGCTGATCACATCGGACGTGAAAAACCAGAGCTGATTACATGGGAGGTGAAAGACCAGAGCTGATTACATGGGAGGTGAAAGACCAGAGCTGATCACAAGGGACGTGAAAAACCAAAGCTGATTACATGGGACGTGAAAAACCAGAGCTGATCACATGGGACGTGAAAACCCAGAGCTGATCACATCGGACGTGAAAAACCAGAGCTGATCACATCTGACGTGAAAAACCAGAGCTGATTACATGGGAGGTGAAAAACCAGAGCTGATCACATTGGACGTGAAAAACCAGAGCTGATTACATGGGAGGTAAAAAACCAGAGCTGATCACAAGGGACGTGAAAAACCAGATCGGATGACACTAAATTTATTTTAACATTTTGTACATTCCTAAAAAAATCCGACTAGATGTCAATTTTGTTTTTACTCCTTACGATTGGTTCAACATGATGTCTTTCTATATAACATATCAGCAAAGGTAGCTGACATGTCTAAACAAAGTGTTTACATTTAAAATTTAAAAATAAGCTGACAGTAGAGCCCATGTATTTTAAAAAATATTAATTAGTTGACAGAAATACTTTTACTATTTTTGACAAATGAATTATAAATGTTGGTACTTCAATAAAAAAAATTTTTGTTTTTAAGGGGTCAAAAAAAGTATTAGTTACTTAGTGAACGAGAAAAGGTATCTGTTACTTAGTGAACGAGAAAAGGTATGTGTTACTTAGTGAACGAGAAAAGGTATTTGTTACTTAGTGAACGAGAAAAGGTATGTGTTACTTAGTGAACGAGAAAAGGTATTTGTTACTTAGTGAACGAGAAAAGGTATTTGTTACTTAGTGAACGAGAAAAGGTATTTGTTACTTAGTGAACGAGAAAAGGTATTTGTTACTTAGTGAACGAGAAAATGTATTTGTTACTTAGTAAACGAGAAAAGGTATTTGTTACTTAGTGAACGATAGGGGAGCGACATAGAAAGGCGATGTTATACAGAGACACAGATACAGAGAGACAGATACAGAGAGACAGATACAGAGAGACAGATACAGAGAGACAGATACAGAGAGACAGATACAGAGAGACAGATACAGAGAGACAGATACAGAGAGACAGATACAGAGAGACAGATACAGAGAGACAGATACAGAGACACGGATACAGAGAGACACAGACCGAGATAGATAGAGGTATAGAACAAACCGAGAAAGGGAAAAAGGATGATAGAGAGAAATAATGAGACGGTGAGACATAGTTAAAGAGAGAGTTGTCCAAAGAAAGACAGAGATACAGAAAGATTGGGATAAAGAGAAAGATTGGGATAAAACAGAAAGATTGGGATAAAAGAGAAAGTTTGGGATAAAAGAGAAAGATTGGGATAAAAGAGAAAGATTGGGATAAAAGAGAAAGATTGACACAGAGACAGACTTTGTAAAAGAGAAAGGGGATAAAGGACGTTAGAAAGCTGCGCAATTAGGTGAAGCTATTTGATGAAAGAATTGGTATGGCTCACCCCCCCCCCCTCACTTATATAATGCATAACCCAAGATGACAATATGAAAGTAATAGCATACTGTAACACCATGACATGTCAGATTATTTAAACTGTTTTTGGTTTGACATAAAAAGCTGCAAGACAGATAATGAACGTTTCAAGGGTTTACAGTACAACTAGGAACCTCCCTTGGGAGCCGCCCTGTATTCCAGCTTCTACTGATAAATGAGCAGTGATTAGATTTATTTTTAAGAGCTCCATTCCTCCCCCTCACCACTCTCTCTCTCTTTTTCTCTCTCTCTCCTTCTCTCTCTCTCTCTCTCTCTCTCACACACACACACATACTGACACACACACAACATCCCCATGAATTCATAGATTACTCTCGAAGCACACTGTCCCTAAACACGCTCGGAAATTAATTTAGTGCAGCCTTTAAAGTGATTTACAACACACAAAAAAAGGGGGGGGGGTGGGGGGTTGGTTTGAATTTTTCATTTATTGTTTAAAAGGAAAAGAAATAATCTTAACTTGCCTGATTTCATTTTCTTTTTTGCCCAACGTATCTGGGCAGGGGCGTAACCCCATTCAAAGTTTAAGGGCTAACAGCGTAGCTAAATCCGAGGAAAGTTCAAGGCCAGGTAGAGTTTTTGTTCTGCCTCTGACCCAAACAATTACCTGAACATTTGTGCCTACTATGAAATGAAAAAATTCTATATTGTTTTTTTTGATGTTGCAGAGAGAGGTGAGCTTAACAAAGAGAGGTGAGCTTAACGAAATCGCATTTTTAAATAATTTGGAACATTACTCTCACCTTTTTACCGGCCACAATATTACACACTTATAAAATCTCCTATAAGAAAATGCTGTAGTCGGAATTACGTGTCGGTAGCAGTACTTTGAACAGAAAAATCAACACAGCAGTACTTTGAACACAAAAATCAAGACAGCAGTACTTTGAACACAAAAATCAAGATAGCAGTACTTTGAACAGAAATATCAACACAGCAGTACTTTGAACACAAAAATCAAGACAGCAGTACTTTGAACACAAAAATCAAGACAGCAGTACTTTGAACATAAAAATCAAGACAGCAGTACTTTGAACATAAAAATCAAGATAGCAGTACTTTAAACATACACATAAAGACAGCAGTACTTTGAACACAAAAATCAAGACAGCAGCACTTTGAACATAAAAATCAAGACTGCAGTACGTTTGAATACAAAAATCAAGACAGCAGTACTTTGAACACAAAAATCAAGACATCAGTACTTTGAACAGAAAAATCAAGACAGCAGTACTTTGAACACAAAAATCAAGACATTAGCACTTTGAACATAAAAATCAAGACTGCATTACGTTTGAATACATAAATCAAGACAGCAGTACTTTTGAACACAGAAACACACAGAGCAGTACTTGGAACATAGAATTCAGAATAATAAACAAATAAAAGTTATATGTCTTAATAAGATCTTATATGGTAATTCATGTATCTACCTGGTATAATATTATTTATTATGTACATGAGAAAATGTAACAATTTTATCACCCACATTTCTAGATGGATTTATGAATCATGATATATCTACGGATATATAATTAGAACACTTCATTATCAAGAGGAAGATGCTGACATGGCCCGATTTCAGGGCTGCGGGCCCAAATTCTTTCTTTTTATGAGCTATTAAAAATATATTAGGATTAATGGCTAAGTCTAGGTTAAACGTTGTACCATTGCACTTGACGATGTAGATTTAAAAACGAGAGGTCTTGAGCTCAAAGTATTCACCCTTGTTGGGGGTCAGGGACACTTACATCATTTTTTTGATATATGTTGTATCGCCCACATTTTCAACCGATTCTATCGTGACACATTGTTTTACGACTATAAATGGGATGATTTTGGGTCCTTATCTTAGTGCTAATTGAGTATTCACCTTTTAGAACGGGTCCCCTAGATGGGCCACTATTTTGACTTTAACGGACAACATCTATATTTAGCACATTTCATTTCTTAAATGTTTTAGTATTGAAATAATGCTAACTCAAAAAAGAGTCATTTTGTTACAGGTTATTTTTTAAATATCTTTTAAAAAAAAAGGTTATTGAAGTTTCAAACTTATTCTGAAATGTCACATTAGGAAAAGGCATCAGCGGGCCGTCGAGCTAATGCTGCTTATGCCCTCCCCAAAACCTCCCCCCCCCCATTAAGCCCCTTTGCCAGGGCGGCCCCCCACCCGAATCCGCTCGATCGGGATTTCTGCTGGAGGCCTCCCAAACCCAAGGACACCGGGTTTGTCCGACACTGTGCATAAACACAGTGCACACGATCGACCTTCCTAGGAGTCGTGATGGCAAATTTACTTTATAATATCTTACCCCCACCCATTCGTGAAAAGCGTCGGACGCCCTTTAAGAGGGGTTCTACAGTGGGACGAAACGGTTACCTAGGAGCAGCCTTCTTGGAGCGGCGTATCTAACTTATTCTAAAACGTTCGTTTAAAAAAAATCGTATTTAAGATTATATAAATATTCTTTCTATGTTCTGTTAATTTCTATAAGTCTCTATTGTTTTTCTCGAATATTATTAAATTAGATTTAAAGATGTCTTTTGAAGTTTCTAGAAAGTTCCAAAGGTGTTTAGAAAGTTCCAAAATGTGTTTTAATAATTATAGACAAAGCTGTACCAGAACTGTTTTTGATAGGGCCCCAAATTTACGCATACGCTGATAACGCGTGAGAAGTTTTTTCCCCCCAAGACAAGCTCGAGTAAAGCTGGGTAAATTGGCTAGTTCGGAAAAAAAATGTAAATCGACATTCAATTTGAAGACAATGAATGGTCGAAATTATTTTATTTTCACGGGGAAACTGGCATTAGTGAAGCTTTACCGAAGTGAAAATATTTTGTATAGCAGACCACAACAGCACTAAAGAGGCTCAAGAAAATATGGAACGACAAAAATATAGCCCCAAGCACCAAAATCAGGCTGATGCGCTAATTAATCCTCTCCATTTTCGTATATGCCTGTGAGTCCTGGTAATTAACAGCAGAACATGAAAGGAAAATAAAGACGATGGAGATGAGATGTTTCAGAGGCATTCTTGGCCTCTGCTACAGAGAGAAAGGATTCGTCAAGCAATTGGGCAGTACGATGACCTCCTGGTGTCTGTAAAAAAGCGCAAACTTGAGTGGTATGGCCACGTGACCAGAAAACAAGGGCTCGACAAAGAAATATTGCAGGGCACAACTAGAGGAGGAAGAAGAAGAGGAAGACAGAGAAAAAGATGGGAAGATAACATCCAAGAGTGGACGGCATTAAAACTAGGCCATGCTATGCGTAGTGCAGAAGACAGAGAGGAATGGAGAAGTATAATTTTCATGTCATCTGTCCAGGGACTAAGGGACATGATGATGATGATGATGATGATGACGATGATAGTAAATCAATGCAAAAATAATTTTTTTTTAAAATAAATAAAAAAAATATAGAATGAACTAAAACACAAATAATCCAGTCCACGCCGCTGACAACAGATCAACGGCCTCGCTGGCTGCATCATCTTTCAAATTACTTCGAAAATTATTTTGATCCTTACAATAACAATGAAACGATTAGCTCATAAAACCAGAGGAGTAGCGAAATGGGGTAAGGGGGTACAGAGGTCCCTGGGCGCCACACTAGAGTTTTCGCAAAAAAAAAAGGTTTAGGTGGTATTTTATTAATGTAAATAATTGGTTTCAGAGTTGAAAAGGGACCGGGGGGAGGGGGGGGCAAGAAAGTTGTAAAAATGAAACATGCGCACGGGCTTCAAACACTCCAGCTACGCTCCGGAATATACAAAAAATTACGTACATTAACAAAATGAGATAAACATTAACATGCGACAAGCAATATTAATCATAATATGCTGTATTTTCCATTTAACTATTGGACAGAGACAAGAACTCTGCACGTCGTTTCTGAAAATCACAAGATGTTTAGAGTACCTAAAAAAACGGCAGGATGTCTTGATTGTCTCAAACAAACGACAGGATGTCTTGTGTATCTAAAAAACGACAGCATGTCTTGAGTGTCTCAAACAATCGACAGTATGTCTTGAGTATCTAAAAAATTACAGGATGTCTGGAGTATCCCAGCAAAGGCATGATGTCTTGATTGCCCAAAAGAAACGACAGGATGTCTTGTGTATTTAAAAAAGACAGAATGTCTTGAGTATCTCAAAAAACGACAGAATGTCTTGAGTTCTCAAAAACGACAGAATGTCTTGAGTTCTCAAAAACGACAGAATGTCTTGAGTTCTCAAAAACGACAGAATGTCTTGAGTTCTCAAAAACGACAGAATGTCTTGAGTTCTCAAAAACGACAGAATGTCTTGAGTTCTCAAAAACGACAGAATGTCTTGAGTTATCAAAAACGACAGAATGTCTTGAGTTCTCAAAAACGACAGAATGTCTTGAGTTCTCAAAAACGACAGAATGTCTTGAGTTCTCAAAAACGACAGAATGTCTTGAGTATCTCAAAAAAAAAAAACAACAACAAAACGACAGCATGTCTTGAGTATCCCAACAAAGATATGACTTTTAAGATTCATTTTCAGATTTTAAAAAATGACCTATGAACGATGTGACCACGCCCTCGAGAGTACCGAGTTGTCATGGGAAGTCAATTTAAGGAAAGAACACGGATTTTGTAGAAGATCTTGGATATTGACACCACAACTTTAAATGGTTCCCTTAAATCGTTAATTGCCAATGTCTTTAAACAAAGCGGTCCTGAAATTTAAATGAACAAAGATAACCACAATACCCTCGTTTCTCAAAATAGTTATGTGCCACTGTCGTTGAACACAACCGTCCTCAAATTTAATAGGGCAGCTTAACCACAATACTCTCTAATCTATGGTCTACTTTTAAGATCATTTAGATTTTATTGGTGAATAGTACCCCAGTGCCTTTAAAATATTTTCCCGCTGGACAATCACCACCCCGAAAGATACATCAACAAATAGTTTATTAAAATGTATCAGACAATCATCATCTTGGTAGACAATGATGCAATAGCTACGAACACCCGGTACAATAGAGTTCTCAACACCGGGGAATGGATTTTTGATCCCGGTGGCAGTTCCGGCCGGCCACGATCTTATCACAGAGACACAAGCAATATTAATTGGGCCCCAAGCGAGCCACGCCTTTGGCAAATCGAAGAAACCGATGTTGTCGGGGCAGTCAATGGGAATAACTTCATCGCCGAGAAACTCTGGAACTCGCCCAGGGGAAGAAACTCTGTCTTAAGGGATACAATCAAATGTGTGGACAAAAAATGGGGGTGGGGGTGAATTGTGTCCGGGAAATTCGTCACAAGATGTGCAGACACAGGGTGCAAAGGCCCACAACCTCACACTACGTGGGAGTCAGGGATCCCCATAATGTGTATACATCGCTACACTCTAAGCGTTTCAATATTTAAGCTGACATTTTTTGGCGGTCAACTAAGTCTTTTCAAGCTATAAATATATCCCTTCTTAGGTCTGCTTCGAACAAATGTCTCAGAACAGGGTTGAGAATGGGATCATTTCAATTTTTTTATAAAACAGAGTAGCTTGCCCGTGGTTGCCGCCCACTTTTATCATTTGAGGTTGGTTCCAAAGACACGTTTGTTGTTTGTAAACTCGATTCCAGTAAGTTAAGGAGGCTTAATTAAAACATACCAAATAAGTTACTTAATTAAAACATACCAAATAAGTTACTTAATTAGAACATACCAAATAAGTTACTTAATTAAAACATACCAAATAAGTTACTTAATTAAAACATACCAAATAAGTTACTTAATTAAAACATACCAAATAAGTTACTTAATTAAAACATACCAAATAAGTTACTTAATTAAAAAATACCAAATAAGTTACTTAATTAAAACATACCAAATAAGTTACTTAATTAAAACATACCAAATAAGTTACTTAATTAAAACATACCAAATAAAAATGCAATTTGAAATCTATTGTTAAATACACATGTTATCATACTGGAAAGGATACATGTGTTGAGTACGTATATCATAGAAATAAACTTTTTCAGAATATAAAAATAAATATTTGTAAATTTAGAATTGAAGGGTCCTTATAAAAAAAAATACATATCATCAAACGCAAAGCAGTTCTGTTCAGGAAACAACAAACTCAATCATTCGAGCATCATAAAAAAAACCAACAAAAAAATTAATTAAACGGAGCTTAAAAACAATCTTTCAAGGAAAGACATTCGCATTCATAAAAATTCATAGGTCAGGTGCACGGGGGGTGGGGGTTGGGGAATATACACTGGGCAAACTCCAAGCTGTCTTGCTGTCTTAAAAAAAAATTCTTTATTCTTTACACACATTTTTCTTTGAAATAAGAACACGTGTTTAGAGGGTTTTGGGGATTGGGGGGGGGGGGGGGGGGGGTGCGATTTCCACCCCACAGTTCCGATTTTTTTTAATAAGAAGTCATGAAGTATTCGGATATTGACACTTTTTTTTATTTACCATCGAAATTTTAAAATAAGAAGACAAAAAAAGGTCAACAACCTACTTCTTTTACTCCGATCAAGTTTTACAATAGCAGAAAGTTTGATAGAAAGTAATTTAAAGAAGAAAATGCATTCAAAATGTTATTAATAGTGAACTCATGTGTGGTAGCGATACTGCACTAAACGATATTTCTCTAGTTTAAAAGTGAGTCAATTCTGCTTTCAGATAATAAATGAAGGACTGCGTTCAAGCCACGTGAAGGACATAGTAGGACAATGACTGCGTTAACGCCGTATGAGGAAACAGTAGGACCGGGGCTGCGTTCACCCGGTGTGAGGGATAAAGTAGGACCAGGAGTGCGTTCAAGCCATGTGGAGGACATAGTAGGACCGGGACTGCGTTTACCCAGTGTGAAGGATATAGTAGGGCCGGGACCGCGTTCACCCAGTGTGAAGGATCTAGTGGGACTGAGAGCCTTCCCTCAGTAGACAGGAAAAATGAAAATACGACAAGAAATTGTCCACATGACTTCTTCTATTTCCTTATGATGCAAGATTACATCATTGGCGTACTTATAAAATAGACACTGATTTTTTTTTTTTAAAAAGAAAGAAAAATATTAAAGAAGTGTAGCTTTAAATGTCAGCAAGTATGACATTTGTATGCCTGACGTTTAGTTACATGACACCAGATTTCATTGGCGTTTCGTGCGGCCATGAGAACGTTATTTTAATGGGTAGCCTACAAACCTTTCGATCGACTGCTACGTTATAGCAAGGAAAGTGTGCATCGGAAGTTACTTTAATGACAAATATCATTCATGAGTTGTTGTTGTTTTTTTAAAATGTACACTGTTAGATAGTATTGTCCTTTTGTATCACGACTTAATATCAAAATTTCAACAACGAACAATAACAAAAAAGAAAAAAAAAGGTTTTGAAATCTTTTTTTTTTTTTTTTTTTAGTTTTTAAGGGTTGATAAAGCAAATTTGAGAACTGCGCCGAGTGATGAAACCATTAACAGAGGATACGTACCCCGGTCCACATCCGTCTCTGAGATAATTGCATTGTGTCAGAACGGAAAGGTGACTAAAAGAACAAACAGAAGACGATCCTAGTTTAAACATTCATGGGCGTAGGTAACCGCCGTCTCCATGACAACGAGTAGCTTATAATGTCGGAGGTCACAGGTGTACACATCCGGTTACAAAATGGTGAACTGTCATGGCGGATACCCCTTCCTTTCCAGTTTGATAACACAACGTTGGAAATAAATAGACGATCGTCGAAAATGTAATGACATTTGACATTTCACCTTTCACATTTCAACAGAAATCAAGTGTTGAATAGTTTCATAACGCCCTTTATCTATTTATAATTTTGGAAATGTTTGAGGTATTAAAACTAGATCAAGATATTAAAAGAGATGATATAGGAAATCGACTGCTTTTTTGGGAAATGTTTGTGGTATTAAATCTAGATCAAGAAATTAAATGGGATGATAAAGGAAATTGACTGCTTTTTTGGGAAATGTTTGTGGTATTAAATCTAGATCAAGAAATTAAATGGGATGATAAAGGAAATTGACTGCTTTTTGGGGAAATGTTTGTGGTATTAAATCTAGATCAAGAAATTAAATGGGATGATAAAGGAAATTGACTGCTTTTTTGGGAAATGTTTGTGGTATTAAATCTAGATCAAGAAATTAAATGGGATGATAAAGGAAATTGACTGCTTTTTTGGGAAATGTTTGTGGTATTAAATCTAGATCAAGAAAGTAAATGGGATGATAAAGGAAATTGACTGCTTTTTTTGGGAAATGTTTGTGGTATTAAATCTAGATCAAGAAATTAAATGGGATGATAAAGGAAATTGACTGCTTTTTTGGGAAATGTTTGTGGTATTAAATCTAGATCAAGAAATTAAATGGGATGATAAAGGAAATTAACTGCTTTTTTGGGAAATGTTTGTGGTATTAAATCTAGATCAAGAAATTAAATGGGATGATAAAGGAAATTGACTGCTTTTTTTGGGAAATGTTTGTGGTATTAAATCTAGATCAAGAAATTAAATGGGATGATAAAGGAAATTGACTGCTTTTTTGGGAAATGTTTGTGGTATTAAATCTAGATCAAGAAATTAAATGGGATGATAAAGGAAATTGACTGCTTTTTTGGGAAAAGTTTGTGGTATTAAATCTAGATCAAGAAATTAAATGGGATGATAAAGGAAATTGACTGCTTTTTTGGGGAAATGTTTGTGGTATTAAATCTAGATCAAGAAATTAAATGGGATGATAAAGGAAATTGACTGCTTTTTTGGGAAATGTTTGTGGTATTAAATCTAGATCAAGAAATTAAATGGGATGATAAAGGAAATTGACTGCTTTTTTGGGAAATGTTTGTGGTATTAAATCTAGATCAAGAAATTAAATGGGATGATAAAGGAAATTGACTGCTTTTTTGGGAAATGTTTGTGGTATTAAATCTAGATCAAGAAATTAAATGAGATGATAAAGGAAATTGACTGCTTTTTTTTTTTTTTTTTAAATTTTTTTTTTATTATATTTATCATTTTGTTTAAATCTGTGGTTCTAACACTCCTCACCTTCATGAAATGACAGATGCCAATGTAAGACACAGTGCTGCAAAGTTTTCCATTCTAGAAGTGTAAGATTTGAAAATAATAATTTCTCTGTCAACAATAGGAAACCTCTAATTCAGTGCTTCTCAACCTTCCTAATGCCGTGACCCTTTAACACAGTTCCTCTTGTTGTGGTGACCCCCGTAAATCTAAAAAAAATATTTTTCGTTTCTTCTTCATAAATATATGTTTTCCAATAGTCTTTGGCGACCCCTGTGTGAGGGTCGTTTGTATCCCAAAAGGGGTCGCGACCCACAGGTTGAGAACCTCTGCTCTAATTCAAAACCGTATTGAAAATTGCGAACATTTTTCTTTTTAAAACTGAGAATAGTTGGATCTTCAAATTGATCCTGTTCGGCACTGCATTCAGAGGGGGAATGAACATGCCAAGGAAAAAGTTATTTTCAATTGATTCAGGCAAAGGTGCAAATAACTTTATTGCTTAAGATCTTGTTCTTTCTTCTTTATGTTGATAACATAGCTGAGCAATGTGCATATGGCTTCAGTCATGTCTCCTCCCCCCCCCCCACCTTCATATCCGTCCAAAAATCAACAATAAAAAAACAAACAAACAAAAACCACACAAAACAAAACAAAGAAACCAACATAAATCATTAGATTGTTTTAAAAAATGACTTGCCATAAAAAATGTTTTAAATCTTATTTCCAATCAAACTAAGTGTAATAAATGTTTTAACCACCTAGACTCAGGCAAATCTCGAAATGCAGTTTGCTACTGATTTAAACGGAACAATAACATAGTAGTTAAAAATGGACACCACCAACCCCAGTGGCTCTCAACATTTTCTAAGGCTGCTACCCTTTAATACAGTTCCTTGTGTTGTGGCGACCCCACAACCACAAAACGAATTTCGTTGCTACTTCATAACTGTAGAGTGTAAGTATTTACCGATGGTCTTATGCGACCCCTATGAAAGGGTCGTTCGACCCCCCCAAAGGGGTCGCGACCCACAGGTTGAGAACCGCTGACCCACTCATTATATCCAAACGATGCAACCTTCCATACTGTTTATTCGTGAAACATTTTTTAAAATTTGTTGTTAAATTTAAGGCCTAAAACTAAACCACAACACATCTAAAAAAAATGCCAGGACTTTTCTCGTTAAAGGGAGTAAAAAATCGTTAACTTCTCGCTACCGTAAAACAACATTCTCAGCGACACTCGGCTCCAATTATTTGTCAATCATTGGCTTGTCTACGAGCTGGCACCCGTGTTATTACGGTCAAGTTTGTCACTGGCAGAAATAGTCTCAGCCGGCAAGTACTTTAGCTCAAGGCGTAGTAGCACCGGCCGTTAAGCCCCCCGCCACTCCAATCACCACACCCCCACCCCCGGGCCGATAGACCACCCAGATGAGATATCAATACGGCACCGGTGACAGCGTCGAGTGGGTGAGACGCGAACGGTCGGCTAATACGTCGCGTGCACCCCACGTGACTGTCACCGCACGGGGCCAAATCAACAAGCTGTTTACTTATTCTCCCATGTGTGTTTATTGCACACCAGCGCGCTCCGAAATCGGGGACTTCCGATTTCCTTACCCTGCACCCCAACGTGTGAGCGCCACGGTGCGTTGCGTTTTGCCCTGTGGCTCATAAACCTATGAGTGCACTAGCTGTACAACCCGTCGAAGATGACGGCCACGTAAAAGAGACCCAACCCCAGACAACGTACTCTTCTCCACAATGAGGGCCCATGTCCGAAGCGCGTCCAGCCCCTATTTGTCAAACGATTTAATTTTAGAAATACTCAATGCATATGGAACTCAAAATATTGACGCTGCCTGGTGCACTTTTGGGAACATCAAATTTGTTCACGCTATTGAATGTATTGCAAAATAAATATCAAAATGTGCACAAAGTATTGGTTACATTCATCATCATCATCATCATCATCAGGTCCCGTAGTCCTTCGACCGTTGGGGCGCCACAGATGACATGTACACTATTCTTCTCCATCCCTCTCGGTCTTCTGCCCTACGCATAGCATCGCCTAGTTTTAATTCCGTCCATTCTTTGATATTATCTTCCCATCTTTTTCTTTGTCTTCCTCTTCTTCTTACATTAGCACACATTATTATTATTATAAGAAGTTTTTTTTATAGCGTAGTACCCTAACCTAGGGCTGGGCTCACCACGCTGTACATATAATTTAACAAACATAATCATGAACTTAAAAATTAACATACACAAATGAAATAAAACAAAACAAATGTGTATTCGCTCCAACCACTCCATATGAAGGAACGGAACATTTCTGACCTAAATGACATAGGACGTCTAAGTGTTGAAGTTCTACTTGAAATTTGATTCAGTTTTGCACAGAATGGCAATGGATTACGATGAGTCACTTCCTTGTTTTGTCACGTGATACGTACCAGCCATTGGTAGGCTTTCTGCAACACATAACAACACATAACAACAGATAACAGCTGATCAGCCATTGCCATTATCATTAATTTTAAAGCACAATGTTTGTCTCCATCAGCGCTTCCCCAGTGTTAATTAAAAATTTTACTTTTCAAAATATTCTTGAATACACGCGTTTCTTTAAATGACATTCATTAAATGTGACAATAATTATAATTCAGTTATGATTAAAGGAAGAAAGTTGTTTGAAGAAAAATTTGTGAGCGACCGGTGTGTTGCAGACAGCCTACCGGAAGTCTTACTCGTACTTACTCTTATCACGTGACAAAACAATCAATAAATCGTAGTCCATTAAAGCTTAACATTGACAACAACAAATAATCATCGCTTAAATCGTAGCACGTTTGTGTCGGTGAAAAACAAGCCCACTTTTGTTTGTTAGTATTGTGATTTCCGTAAAACAAAAGAAAATATTGCGCACCGAAAACACGCTTGGTGTATTTTTTGAAAGTCTCAGTTGTCTGGGATTTTATTTAGTGAAAGGCTTAGTGACATAAGCTATTACCTAGAGCAGTGGTTCTCAACCTTCCTAATGCCGCGACCCTTTAATACAGTTCCTCATGTATGGCGACTCCTAGCCACAAAAATTATTATCGTAGCTGCTTTATAACTTTAGCGCATTTGTTTTCCGATGGTATTTGGCGACCCCCCTGAAAGGGTCGTTCGACACCCAAAAGGGTCGCGACCCACAGTTTGCGAACCGCTGACCTAGAGCGTTATCTTAAGACATTGAAGAAAAATAATAGTTTAATTAAAAAAAAGGGAAAGTATTTTTCATAATGGAAGAGTCGGTCTTAGGTACACACCCCCTTAACTTGCTAATTACAAACCCTTCCATTAGCACCTTGTTAGGTCCTTTCTTACATTTCTGCCATTTGTCAGTTTTATTGCCATATCTGTCATTTTCAGTTTTGAAATTAGTCTTTCGTAATGCTAATTATGTCATACTTCGTGTTAAATCTGTCAATCTTAGTGCACATCGTGTCATTCTTAGTATAAAGGATGTCAATCTTAATGTTAATTATGTCATCTTTAGTGTTAAGTCAGTCAATATTAGTTTTATAATGTTATTCTTGGTGTTAAGTGTCAATTAATTGCTAATCGTGTCTGACCTCGTGTTAAGTCAGTCAATCTTTTAGCTCTTCGTGTATCATGTTGTTACCCCTCTTTTTGGAGAAGAGAACCCGGGCGATACTTTCAAACCATTTTTAAAATGCCCTTTCCGGATAAGCAACTCCATTTAATTACTGGAACCAGACAATCTATTTTAGACACACTGAAGCAGACACTCTTATTTTAAACACACATTGCGTCGAGCAGAGACTGTTTTTTCTCGAGAGAAATTAAACCAAAGTCTTCGATGTAACCTCTACGTAGCTGACGCTCCTCACGCGAATGTTCTGTGTGCTGATCGCTGCTCAACAACTTAGTTTTACCACCCTAACAATCATGACATAAGAGTAAAGTCGTAGTGGAAAAATTAGTTTGAATCCACTAAACACGTTTTAAATTGTTACTGGATTATTTACCATACTTCAAAATGTCGGTTTGAGAAAAAACATCACCAACTGTCCAAAATGGTTGACATATATCATAAGGATGGGACACAAAATTGGCTGCTGACATGGCCGGCATTATGAACTTTGCTTGATAAAGTGACGAGAGCACAATCATTGCTCTATTACAATTTAGCACAACCATTGTTCTATTACAATGTAGCACAATAATTGTTCTATTACAATGTAGCACAAACATTGTTCTATTACAATGTAGCACAATCATTGTTCTATTACAAATTACAATGTAGCACAAACATTGCTCTATTACACAATGTAGCACAAACATTGCTCTATTACACAATGTAGCACAATCATTGCTCTATTACACAATGTAGCACAACTATTGCTCTATTACACAATGTAGCACAATCATTGCTCTATTACACAATGTAGCACAAACATTGCTCTATTACACAATGTAGAACAAACATTGCTCTATTAAACAATGTAGCACAATCATTGCTCTATTACAATTTAGCACAAACATTGCTCTATTACTATTACAATGTAGCACAATCATTATTCTATTTTAATGTAGCACAATCATTATTATATTACATTGTAGCACAATCATTGTTCTATTACAATGTAGTACAATCATTGTTCTATTACAATGTAGCACAATCATTGTGCTATTACACAATGTAGCAAAAACATTGTTCTATTACAATGTAGCACAATCATTGTTCTATTACACAATGTAGCACAAACATTGTTCTATTACAATGTAGCACAAACATTGTTCTATTACACAATGTAGCACAATCATTGTTCTATTACACAATGTAGCACAAACATTATTCTATTACAATGTAGCACAAACATTGTTCTATTACAATGTAGCACAAACATTGTTCTATTACAATGTAGCACAAACATTGTTCTATTACAATGTAGCACAAACATTGTTCTATTACACAATGTAGCACAAACATTGTTCTATTACAATGTAGCACAATCATTGTTCTATTACACAATGTAGCACAAACATTGTTCTATTACACAATGTAGCACAAACATTGTTCTATTACAATGTAGCACAATCATTGTTCTATTACAATGTAGCACAAACATTGTTCTATTACACAATGTAGCACAAACATTGTTCTATTACACAATGTAGCACAAACATTGTTCTATTACAATGTAGCACAACATTGTTCTATTACACAATGTAGCACAAACATTGTTCTATTACACAATGTAGCACAAACATTGTTCTATTACAATGTAGCACAAACATTGTTCTATTACACAATGTAGCACAAACATTGTTCTATTACAATGTAGCACAAACATTGTTCTATTACAATGTAGCACAATCATTGTTCTATTACACAATGTAGCACAAACATTGTTCTATTACAATGTAGCACAATCATTGTTCTATTACACAATGTAGCACAATCATTGTTCTATTACAATGTAGCACAATCATTGTTCTATTACACAATGTAGCACAAACATTGTTCTATTACAATGTAGCACAATCATTGTTCTATTACACAATGTAGCACAAACATTGTTCTATTACAATGTAGCACAATCATTGTTCTATTACACAATGTAGCACAATCATTGTTCTATTACACAATGTAGCACAAACATTGTTCTATTACAATGTAGCACAATCATTGTTCTATTACACAATGTAGCACAAACATTTTTCTATTACAATGTAGCACACACATTGTTCTATTACACAATGTAGCACAAACATTGTTCTATTACAATGTAGCACAAACATTGTTCTATTACAATGTAGCACAATCATTGTTCTATTACACAATGTAGCACAAACATTGTTCTATTACACAATGTAGCACAAACATTGTTCTATTACAATGTAGCACAAACATTGTTCTATTACAATGTAGCACAAACATTGTTCTATTACAATGTAGCACAAACATTGTTCTATTACACAATTTAGTAGCTAGAATTTATGGCCACCGGGACGGTCCATTTTTTATTTTACCGCCTTTTATGAACGCATACCGCAATGCAAGCAGCATAAACTTAAACAACACGCTAAGTGTATAATTTATTCGTTCGGAGATGCTTAAAAATATCTTATTTGTCATAGAATACAGTCTTGCCGCTCCAAAATAACCGCCCCTCCACCAATCTTTCATACGTCCGTGCTATTACAAATTAAATAATCCTCAAAGTAAAAATTACAGTAATTGTTTATTTATGTCCAGTAGCGGAAAACAGCACGTGTATTTATTTGAAATCTGGATATATGACTATGACTGTTAATGCAGTATACAGAATCATTCAAAAAAATTTTTTCTCTGAGTTTCACAACCATAGCAATCATGAAATAAGAGTCAAGTCGTGGTGGAAAAATTATTGTAAACCCCTTAACATTGTTTAAATTGTTATTGGAGATATGAAATTTAGAGATGACTTAAGATTAGACTTGAGATTTCACATGAGATTTGACTTAAGATTCGACTTGAGATTTCACATGAGATTTGGCTTGATATTTGACTTTAGATTTGACTTAAGATTTGACTTGAGATATTCGAGGTCAGTTTGGGGAGAATAAAATCGTGAAAAAATGAAAGACACAAAGTTGGAAACGATTTACACTTTTTACTCTAGGTGGCGGCGCAAATTTTCTACACATCAACAAATTAAATTTGATATGAATTTTGCATTTGTTAAAAACAAATTCATTGGAACATCGCACCTCACCCGCCCCCCCCCCTCTCCCAACCTTGGTCTGTTGACAGAAATCGTATATCAAATGATTAGTTTCGTTACCCCCACCATTCTCCTCTACCCACACGCCGTAGTCAACAGTCGATAACCGGCATGTAATTCCATCGTCCCTATCTATTTTTTTGAGAGTTATCTCCCTGACCCCGGCCATCACTTGGTAATGTGACAAGGGTCGTGAAATACTAGACTCAAACCGATTGCTATATCTGGCAGTTTTATTATCTCTTTGCAAGAGGATGATTTTCTATTTGATACCTTTGTTGTTTTCCTCAAAGCCCTGTCTTAGAATGTTCACAACAAGATTGAGCTTCCGATATGTCTACTATGATCGTTGTCACCCCATTCGTCTATTTGTGTGTTTACGCCTCTATGACCCGGTCATGGTTTAGAGCAGTGGTTCCCAAACGATTTTAGTGAAACGGATTTGTTTTAAATTTTACTTTTCATATTTTTACTGCTCCTCGATTGCCTCTTAAATATATTTTGTGAGCCGGTAAGCTTTCCAGGGTGCTGGTAAACCCACATTGTGAGAACCTATTTCATCGTTTATCTTTTACAAAATAGGCGTACTTTTTTTTGGTGTAACAGCTTCATTAAGTATAATGTTACGTCTTTGACTGACAGCGGGCCAGTCAGTTGCCAGTAACGTCTGTGTGCATTGAATTATTGACGGCAAACTTAAAACATGTTTTCAGTTTGAAGTTGTACAAGAATGGCATCACATGGACGATTGCATGTCTGCTAAATTCGGCTCTGAATGTGATTATCTTGAACAATCACTTCGTAGAGTGCAGGAGACATTTTGGAGTGAGCGATGCTAATTTAGAACTAAGTGACAATATGGTATTATGTTTACGTGACAATTGTTTTATTCTCTATAAGTGACAATTGTGTTATTCTCTTTACGTGACAATTGTGGTATTCTATGTACGTGACGATTGTCTTATTCTCTTTACGTGACAATTGTGTTATTCTCTTTACGTGACAAGTGTGCGATTCTATGTACGTGACAATTGTGTTGTTCTATGCGCGTGACAATGTGATATTCTATGTACGCGACAATTGTTTTATTCTCTTTACGTGACAATTCTGGTATTCTATGCACGTAACAATTCTGGTATTCTATGCACGTGACAATTGTGATATCCTTGGAGTAATCAAACTAAATTTATCATCCCTAAAGAAAATATTTTTTTGTTGTTTTATTGTAAAATCTAAACTAAGATAAATACTGAAACCCGATACAGTCCGAAACCTTCCGACAGATTCCGATATATTCCGATACATTTCGATTAATCAGGATACTTGGTCATAATTCATTTTAAATAAAATGGTGTCTTTAGCTGATTAAAAAGAATGGAATAATGAAATTTATATAATTTATGTGTTAAATAATCATTATCATGAACTTTCGAAAAATTGAGAAAATGTATGAACTATTTTAAAAAATAAAATAATTTAATGACATAAGAAAACTCGGTTTTATTATGCACCCCCCAACAAGCCTAAATCGACTCTTAAATCGTTTCTCCCACATAAATGATATATATACATGTATTTTAAAAGTGCGAATCTGAGACAGCCAGATGCAGAGATGCGGTTTGTTGAGCTAGCATATTGACGTAAACACGAGATGAATGATGTGTTTGGACCCGATGGGACTTGTCCAGAGATTGACCTTGTTTCATCATTTGTCCGGACCGATCCTCTCCCCTAATGGCCCCATCATCAGAGCCTTAGGCGCTCATTCGGGGGCATGTGGGCGGGGGACAAGGGCGTAACTAGCCCATTAGGATATCCGGAGCTGATGGAGAAGGCAATCTTCACAGTTGTCTGTAATCAAGATTGTTCTTGTGGTTTTATGTTTCCATCAATTCACGCTCTCTTATCCTAACATCCACTCTCCTACCATCACCATCCACAAGCTGACCCATCAATTCACGCTCTCTTTTCCTAACATCCACTCTCCTACCATCAACCTCCACAAGCCGACCCATCAATGCACGCCCTTCTTATCCTAACATCCACTACCCTACCATCACCATCCACAAGCAGACCCATCAATGCACGCCCTTTTATACTAACATCCACTCTTCTACCATCAACCTCCTCATGCCTACCCATCATTGCACCCCCTCTAACTCTCCTGTACACCCCCCTGCCCCAACCCCCCTTCCTGTGGTATGATGTCAGCGCCTCGTACACACAAGCAGACACAGACATAAAAACTCTGATCCCTGTCTGTGTTTACCCGCCCTCACCCTCCATCCCCCATCCTCCACCCCCCATCCTCCACCCGCTTCCCTCAGCTACAACACATCACCATCTCATGTGATCACTTTCGTAGAGCGTATTTTACCCTCATTTTAACGCCAATATCTCGGGGTTACTGAGTACACAAGCATTTGGACTTGGTCGTTCCCCCCCCCCCCCCCGGTCATCAAACATTGAACTCAATGAGTAAAAAAAAACAACCTCCAAGGAATAGAGAAGCCGCCATTAGAGGATTGAAACTTGGCGTCACGTGACAACCGAACGTAAACTATGCATTAATAGTAACACCATTCTGCCTATGTTATTATTTTTTGAAAGTAATAATTGTCGAAATGATTTGGCAATCATTAAAAAAAATATGTAAGGATCGCTTAGAAACTACATTTAGGGTTGGGTCGAAAAAAAACTCCAACAGGGGCGTGGTACGGCGGCCGGTGCTAAGGTGGTCAGTATGATTGAGACGCAAACAAATGAAATATTAATGAAATAGAACAAAGTGAATACATATTTAAATATCTGGCTTCTGTTTTTATTTTCTCTACGAATGATTATATTATAATTTCGAAGAATTATTTTGGCATTCCCGATCTTTCATTTCCGGGATTTTCTTTCCCGGGGAGCTATAAATAATCTCTTTAGACCTTATTATAATTCGGTTGATTCGGATAGATCCTCTGACCTTTAGCAGTCGCCCTACACAATCTATCTTGCTAGATAACCTAGCCTACGCCATCAGCTAAATATATATTGCTAGTTCTAGCCCGCCAAACACTGGTGACAGCGTTGCCATCTACAAAAGTTACTTGACAAAACATGAATTCAAGTAAGTTAAATAACATTTAAGAATCCACATTTTTGCTACACCCCTTCACCCCATGTTACGTCACTGCACACTTTTTTATTTCACGCCCATGAACTATATTAAATATTCTGATGTCCCAACCACTTTTAAACCGAATCTTGTTTTTGACACCATATTTAAATTGAGACGAGTTCATTTTCTGAAAAGAATATATTACGCACCAAACGCAGTTGCGTTATATAAAGATATAGACTTATTTGTAACATACTCTCAATACCAAATTCGCTGATTAGGAACAGCCACGACTTTTAAGAAGCAGCCGCAAATGGAAGCAGTCCACAGGTCACACCAGAAGCGTAATATATATAATAAGAGATTATTGTAATGAGGTAAACCAATACATACAAACTTTTGTTCAAGGTACAATTCTTAATTCCGTAGCGATTATTTTTAAAAAAATGACACCAGACGAAATAAGTGTTGTAACTATGGCACATGATCTAATAAAACATGACCAAAATATCACCAGACCGATAAAAAGACGTTGATGTAGAGACTAATGAAAAGCGACCCATAACTGTCGAAAATTTATTGGAGCCATTACAGCAGAAATCTTACAACCATGCCATGAAATGGTCGTAGCCGACCAAGACTTTACTCTGAAACCAGCAGAAAGAATTTACGACACATCCGGTAGACCAGTCTAATGGCAGCCAAAACGTGTTACAAAACCGAAATACTTTGTATATCTGACAATAAATTAGGAACAATTGCCAAGATGATGTTAGAAAAAAAATGTTTAGAACGTCACTCAAGGCCAAAATGGAATACCAAAGGGTTGTAAAATAAAATATTTTCAAGGCCTTTTTTCCTGATTGTGTTAGATTCAATATCTCAAAGATTTCCGCCGGGGCTTAATGGTGAAATTAATAGCGCTATATAAACTAAGGGTGCTGGGTGGCCGAGTGGTCTAAACTGAGCAAATCTCAAGTTGATGGTCAAGTTCAATCCCCACCAAAGCCTCGTCTAGCAAAAACACCACCAGCACCCCGGGTGGATGGGACTCGTGAACCTTGGACGGCATCCCGGGTGGATGGGACTCTCGTGAACCTTGGATGGCACCCAGGGTGGATGGGACTCGTGAACCTTGGACGGCAACTCATCTAAGAGAAGGAAACTCTGAATTCAAATCTACTTTAATGAAACATTCCGACAACTCCTGTGACGCCACTGGTGCCAGGGTGTATCATCCACATTATGTTCCATTTGGGGTTATCTAGCGGCGTGGAGAGCGGCGATTTGCTGTTGGGAACCAGCTTGACGGACGGATGCCAGAAAAAAAACCCAAACATCTTTAGATCTTTTAAACCATGATATCTATCTACTCTCTTTATTCACAAATGTGATAACCTGAATCCTAACGACTAACTAAGCAATGAATTTTAAGGATTTAAGTACATTAATTTCAAAGTAAAGTAAACTTTACAATAAATATAAAAAAGAAAAAAAAAAGAAAGTGAACAAAGGTGACAATAAAGGTTGATCCTTATTGCAGCTGAAGCAGCATCAGCACTCACTATTTTCATTTTTACCACACGGTCCTTACTTAACGACGCAACGTCATGTTAGTGGTACTTAACATTTGACATTAAGTAGACGAAATTGATGTGTCCGGTTGAATAATGGCATTAGTATGGGATCACTGAAGTACTGTAGGACTGATGAGATCGTCAGCGCTGAAATACTGTAGAACTGATGAGATCGTCAGCGCTGAAGTACCATAGAACTGAAGAGATCGTCAGGGCTGAAGTACTGTAGAACTGATGAGATCGTGAGCACTGAGGTACTGATGAGATCGTGAGCACTGAAGTACTATAGAACCGCTGTTCCGATTTTGACCGTTGTAGTACTATAGAATTGATGTTCAGATAAAAATGTCATCACCATAAACAGGATGTGGAGACATCAGGTCAGATACCTAATTTAGAACGGAACCATGGATTACATTGTGGGCAGGTAATTATCGGACTTGGAAGAAAACTAGGCCATTGGTGAGTTATGTGTTGCGTGAAGAGGGGTGACGGCTGGGGGGGGGGGAGGATGGTATGAGGGATGTCGTAGATTTAATGGACAGATGTGTAGGATGTGATATTGGAAGTGTTGGGGTATGAAATGATGTGAATGGACTTGTACTATTGTGGAAAACGGGTGAGTGTTAAAATGTATGGACGTGGAGTTAATAAATGTTGGTTAGGGAGCAGTTTTAGAGATGGACTTGGGGAAAAGGTAGAAATGTGGAACTCCAATCGAACTGGGAAGATTGGGTAGATTAGATTTGTAGTATGGTGATAGAGAACCAGGATAGGCTGGGGATAGATTTATAGGGATGGGCTATGGGAAGAAGTGTAGTATAAAGGGATTGGGATAGAGATGGGTTAAGGGTTAGGAATAGAATTGTAGGAGATGCTTGTCATAGAGCAGGTGTAGGATTGTCTTGGATAAGAGTAGAGGAAAGTGCTTGGTATAGAGTCGTAGGGATCAGCTTGGGATATAGTAGAATGGATGTCCGCTTCCAATTAAAGAGATGGACATTTTGCCGTGGGGATTTTCGATTGTATGCTAACATTGAATTTAATATCAAACTAACAAGTACCAGTTCCCAAACAAAATTGTATATCCACCTCAGAGCAGTGGGTATCTCAGAGCAGTGGGTATGTCAGAGCAGTAGGTATCTCAGAGCAGTGGGTATCTCAGAGCAGTGGGTATGTCAGAGCAGTGGGTATCTCAGAGCAGTGGGTATATCAGAGCAGTGGGTATCTCAGAGCAGTGGGTATGTCAGAGCAGTGGGTATGTCAGATATGTGGGTATTTGCTTTTTAAAAAGATCTTTCTTTTTTAAGCAGTAGGATTTTCGGTATGGATTTCAAATAGTTTGAAAATCTATATTAAAGAACTGTTATAATGTGTCCTTCATCTGTATCATTTTTTCACAAAGTCAGTATCTGCTGTAAGCCATGTTCAAATATTGGACAAACGGAGCAGCTCAAAGGTGTATAAATTTGTCTCATATCTCGTATGTTCCGTATTGTGAGCTCATTCTTCACTGCCTAGCTCAGCGGTTCTCAACCTGTGGGTCGCGACCCCTTTGGGGGTCGAACGACCATTTCTCAGGGGTCGCCTAAGACCATCGGAAAACACATATGCTCTACAGTTATGAAGTAGCAACGAAAATTATTTTGTGGTTGGAGGGTCGCCACAACGCAAGGAACTGTATTAAGGGGTCGCGGTATTAGAAAGGTTGAGAACCGCTGGCCTAGCTGATTTCAAATTTTTATTTCGTTATTTCAATTTTAGATTTGTCTATATTAAAAATCGCTGTCATAATTGAGCTCAGAGTGAATATAGAGAAAACTGTTGACAAAATTATTTTAAAAGACATTCAGAAAAATATGAATGTCCAGTTTAGAGAAGAAACGTCATCCTGTAGGTATGTTAGGTATTAAGAATTGAACTTTGCGGGCCTGTGAATATTGGAATATGGCGGCGAGCGATGGAAAGATTGGGTTTACTATGGACAGGCTTATCGGAGGTCATGGACGTTGTCGTAATTTGTAAGCCGTGAGGCTTGCTTGGTCTGGTAGCATTCAAGATGAGTGGCTGAGCCTGGCCGTGAGGCTTGCTTGGTCTGGCAGCATTCAACATGAGTGGCTGTGTAAAGGCCGTGAGGCTTGCTTGGTCTGGCAGCATTCAACATGAGTGGCTGTGTAAAGGCCGTGAGGCGTGCTTGATCTGGCAGCATTCAACATGAGCGGCTGTGTAAAGGCCGTGAGGCTTGCTTGGTCTGGCAGCATTCAACATGAGTGGCTGTGTAAAGGCCGTGAGGCTTGCTTGGTCTGGCAGCATTCAACATGAATGGCTGTGTAAAGGCCGTGAGGCTTGCTTGGTCTGGCAGCATTCAACATGAGTGGCTGTTTGCATTCATGGCGTAATTTTTAGTCATGGGGGAGGACTTGGTGTAAGAAAATACGCAGTTCCCATGTAACGGGAATGAAAAGCAACGACGTCCTGGAGCTGGCTCGATCTAAATTTTTTAACGTTGGATATGTCTATCAAACCTTTGTTTATATTTCAATACAATAAAACCTTATAGTCGTCAGCAGTATTATTTGGCAGTACACCACCGTCGCAGTATTGTTTGAGGAAAAGGTATGGATTTATAGTCTTTTAACAAAATTGAAAACAAATGATTTCTAAACGAGAAATGTGTTGAGATTTTTTGTGCACGCAGGGCCATCACGTGATTTTCGAAGGCCCCGCTGCCACTTTTCAGTTTTTTGCCCCCCCCCCCTGCATTCCAAGACGGTAATTCCAACCACATCCCACATCTAAGGCCCCCTTAGATATATGTAGCTCCCCCGGGGGCCGCTGGGGTCGCAGTGCCCACGCAACGGCTCATGTGCATGTGGGGGTTGTTAAAGTTGCTGATGGAAATCATAAATTACCATAAACAAAGTGTTTCGCTTACACGTGTGTGTGCTTTGAATGTTGTAATGTTGAACTGTTATGGACTTTTTATCATTGAATTAAACCAAAAAAAAAACAAAATATTTATTGTTACAACCCAATAAGAATCGTTTATAATCATTTGTTACAGTAATGTGGTCGGTAAGCGCCCTTCACGTCAGCAATTGTGTGATCAAACATTGTATCAAACATCGGTATGAAACATCGGTATCAAACATTGGTATCAAACATTGATATTAAATATCGGTATCAAATGTAGGTATCAAGCATTGGTATCAAACATCGGCATTAAATATCGGTCTCATACATAGACATCAAGCATCTGTATCAAACATCGGTATCTAACATCGGTATCAATCATCGGTATAAAAATCGGTATCTAACATCAGTATCAAACATTGGTATCAAACATTGCTATCTCACATCATTATCAAACATCGGTATCAAACATGGATATCAAAAATCGGTATCAAACATCGGTAGTAAATATCAGTATCAAACATCGGTTTTAAACATTGACATCAAACATCGGTATAAAGCATTGGTATCAAACATAGGTATTAAACATCGGTATAAAGCATTGGTATCAAACATCGGTATTAAACATCGGTATAAAAAATCGGTATCAAACATTTTTATCAAAACAGGCATGTTTATATTTTTTTTCGTATTTTGTGTAGACGGTAACATCTGTTCGTCATCTGTATTTAATCATGTGAGATAGACATTTTGTATAAAATGCAAACTTTGTATCGATGCCAACATTTGTATCAACGCCAACATTTGCATCACTGGCAACATTTGTATCAGTGGCAAAATCTGTATTGATGCCAACATTTGCATCAATGCCAACATTTGTATCAGTGGCAAAATTTGTATCGATGCCAACATTTGCATCAATGCCAACATTTGTATCAGTGGCAAAATTTGTATCGATGCCAACATTTGCATCAATGCCAACATTTGTATCAGTGGCAAAATTTGTATCGATGCCAACATTTGTATCAACGACAACATTTGCCTCAATGCCAACATTTGTATCAGTGGCAAAATTTGTATCGATGCCAAAATGCCAACATTTGTATCAGTGGCAAAATTTGTATCGATGCCAACATTTGCATCAATGCCAACATTTGTATCAGTGGCAAAATTTGTATCGATGCCAACATTTGCATCAATGCCAACATTTGTATCAGTGGCAAAATTTGTATCGATGCCAACATTTGCATCAATGCCAACATTTGTATCAGTGGCAAAATTTGTATCGATGCCAACATTTGTATCGATGCCAACATTTGTATCGATGCCACAGCTTTGCTCTCATAACTATTCGTCTCTTGTGGTCTATGTTTGAATCGGCGATTGATAAAACCAATCTTGCTCACGTTAGGGGCCAAAGTCTTTCTACACAGTTCAGTGGCTTGTTACATTTTTTAAAAAAAAAATAAGTGAAACATAAATTTAGCCGATAGAGACAAAGTCCAGATTGTTGTAACCGAAAAAACCTACAACAATTCCTTTAAAAAAAAGCATTTCTTTAAAAAAATATTTTATCACTAGATATATATAGCCCGCAAAACATTGGCGACAGCATTGCGGGAACTTCCCATCTACTAAAAGTTACTGGACAAAACATGAACGCACATTTAAGAATCCAAATTTTTGCTACACCCCTTCCCTCATGATACGTCCCTGCACTCTTTTTATTTCACGCCCATGAACTATATTAAATATTTTGATGTCCCAACAACTTGAGAACCGAATATTTTGTTTACACCATACTTAAACTGAGTCGATTTCATTTGTCGAAAAGAAAATATTACGCAGTTGCGTTACATTAAACAAAATCATTCATCGTAGTTATCGGGAATTATATTTTTGCGCAATATTGAATTCATTATTGAACCACAATTTCTTTCAAACATAAAATTATTTGTAATATACTCTCAACACCGAATTTGCCGATTAGGAAGCGGTCCACTAGGAAGCAGTCCACGAGTCACACCAGAAGCGAGATATAAGAGATAATCTGTGATTTTTATCTCACGTTTATAAACAGGCCATTGTTTTGAGAAGTTGAGCTGATCCTATACAGCTGAAATTACCTATAGACAGTGGACTGGATACAGTCTGAGAAGCCTGGGCGGTCCTTGATTTTGCAGCACTTAATTTACGGGAAACTACAATGAACCAAAACAAGCTTTGTACTTTAAGCTTGAGCGACGAAAATGGCGCCTCAAAAAAAGTGCAGCTCGGGGCGGAACATTCACTCCACACCCCTCACCGCTTCCTACTTCAGTGGTTATACAGTTTATTATCACAGAATTGTTACGTTATAACCCATCAAAGTTTTGTGGATGTCCGAATTGACATGTACGAAGTTTCATGCCTTTAAAACATAAGTATTTATATGTCTGATTAGTTGGAAAATTGTGTTTATTAACTGATAAAAACACGTAAATGTATTTATATCTATAGCTATAGGGTAGCCATTATTTAACATTAAGTTAAATAACAAAATTACAAGTTAAACAGTTTAAATCACTACCTTGTCAAAAATAGTGTTATCAAGGGGGATGCAGTGAGTAGCGCCCGGGGCATGATGCCCCCCTTGCCCCCCCCCTCGATACGTGACTGGGGGGGATGTGCAGCAACAAAAAAAAAAAAAACCAACAAACAACTAGCCCTGACAGGTGAGCAGATATTAGTCTGCTTAAAGACACGATCTTTAAACATAAGATAAAAGAATCACAAATCGGCCCGAAACGTGCAGACTCTCTAAGAAACAACAGTGAGTTGTTTGCACCAATCGGCGCATTGCTAGCTTCTATCAGACGAACTGTTTTGGTTGGTGGGACTTGCTTCTTGTTTGGACAGAGTTGCGGAACGTGCTGAGATCCGGGTAGTTGCTAATTATTCTCGCGAGGTCTGCCGGACTATTGCAGACGACACAAGAATATAGGAAAGCAATCGGGAATTTGGGGGGAGGGGCGGGGAAGAGAGAGAGAGAGATATAGAGAGGGAGAGAGAGAGATAGATAGTTTGCGCCCGTAATCAGACGTCACGGAATCTTTAAATGGTTCAGAGGTTATCAAAACTTGAAATTAACAAAATTATGTCTTAAACCATTGTCAATAAGATCGATAGCATATATCTGATGCAATTTTATTGTATCTTAGTGAGTAATAATATTTTGTCCTAATTATTAATTTAGAAGATACCAAATATTTATGAACTACGCGTAAACACATATCAAAGTAATATAAACACACAATTTAGGTAAGACGTCGCTCCGCTAAATTATTTTTAGTGCTACTGAAAGTCGGCTGTGGTACTAGCAGAAATACCGATAATTTCTTCGGGTCCATTTCATTTACAATTTGTAAAATTCTGGATCAAATTGGTGCCTTGAAAATACTTTTCATTAAGATTAAGAATTATATAAATCTGTAGCATTCCGCAAACCAGAAATATAAAATAGATTCTAAAAATGTAGCAAAAGTGTACAAGGCTAATACGTAAAAAAAAACTTGACATAGATCAGATGAAGCTAATGAAAAGTCGGGTAAAGGCTATGGGGACGAGCTAGCTTAATTTGGTGAGGAAACCCACATGTCATGCTAGTGTTCGCGTAGCGGTGTGGTTTAATAGCTCAACAGCGGAAGTGTGTCACGTGACGGCTTATCCATTTGATTGGTTGGTTAAATTGTACAATTAGAAAGAGAGGGCGGAGATTAAACTGAAAACACGAGAATAGAATTTTGATCGAAAAGAAAAGGCTTGACGATGGACACCAAATGAAAATAAAAGATCAGAGGTGTTTTTTTTGCCGGGGTAGGGGAGACATTTATTCAGGGGCATTAATGACTCTTGTAACATGGTGGGGCAACATAAGTAGGTCAAAGATGGTTTACTAAACTTGCTACTTCGGACGAATGAGAATTACGACATGATACAACAAACAATATTATTGGGAAAAACATTTCTTATATTGATAATATTTCCACAACGTTATCAGTGGTGCTACAACCCATGTAGGACCCTGGCCTGATCAACCACATCCATCCATTTGGACATCATCATCAGTGGCAATGCAGCCCATGTAGGACCCTGGCCTGATCAACCACATCCTTCCATTTGGACATCATCATCAGTGTCACTACAGCCCATGTAGGACCCTGGCCTGATCAACCACATCCATCCATTTGGACATCATCATCAGTGGCAATGCAGCCCATGTAGGACCCTGGCCTGATCAACCACATCCTTCCATTCAGACATCATCATCAGTGGCACTACAGCCCATGTAGGACCCTGGCCTGATCAACCACATCCATCCATTCGATCCATGTCTTTCTGCCCCATGCGCAGATACCAAGCTGTTGTACGCCATTCTCTGCATCGTGTAAAAATCCATCTCCCCATTCAACATGCTTTTCAATTGAGGCAATTGATGATTACATTTTTAGAATTAAGCAAAGAATTCGATCTTTAACCATCTCCAAAAATTTAATGTTGAGCTCAGAAGAGTTTATGAATTTTAGAAGTGAGGAATCAATGGCTTGTCATGTAAAAGTTCTGGTGTGGATGAGTTGAATATGCATTAGATTTTGTTTTGTCTCTATACATCTGTTCTTTATTATATATATGTATTTTATGTTAATATCACCATTATGTCTCTTTTTTAATATTTGTATGTACAGCGCGGTGAGCCTAGCCCTAGGCTGGGGTACCATGCTATATAAGACAACAAATAATAATAATAATTATTATCAAGTTTCACATCACAAATAAGTTCTTACTTAGTGACCGGATTTTCGCCCCAAGCTTAAAAAAGGGCTGACATATCATGCACGTATGATCAAGTAAGTCATTCATAGAAAACAATGGGTGTGAACTACTTGATCAAATATTATGTGAGTTGGGCTGGGTGAAAGAAATGGCGCGACTTTCCATGAGCAGCGGCAACACCTGACACACTTGCGTCTATTGCCTCCGGCCTTCCAACCCCCAGCTCCTGATACCCTCGCTGTGTAGCCCTTGCGACCAGTGAAACATCCTCTTCAACACCAGGCACAGAAACATTGCGAATCTTCTCTGCATACGTAGGTGCCACAATGATCAATACAATGGTCGTGGTCCCGTAAGATATAGAAGAAGAAATGTACTCATTAATTTAGAATTGAAGCCTAAAAATATTTACACGGGTAGTTTAAAAAAATACTTCTTGTAGGCGTTGCATAATTAAAATATGTTTACACCAATAACAAATTTAGAGCAATAAAGTCACCCTGATGTTGTTTTTTTTATAAGTTCTATTTGATCTTTGTTGCAATATTTAAATGTTCGAGAGGTTGGCGCCAGCAGAGTTGGAAGGGGGGTGCGGAGTTATTGTTTTTGTTTTCTTCCATTTATTTAGGGATTTTAAGCCAACAGCAGAGTTTTATGTTCAAAGTAGGGGGTGCCAAATATCTTTGTTAGCTCTGCGCGGAACATATCCTGGCTAAGCAACTGGTTGGGGGAACACAAGGTTTAAGGCTCCTGTCCGGGACCCTGTCTGGGATAACCTGTCTAGGACTCCTGCCTGGGACTCTTGTCTGGAAATCCTGTATGGGACTACTATTTGAGACTAGTGTCTGTTACTCCTGTCTGGGACTCTTGTCTGGAAATCCTGTATGGGACTACTATTTGAGACTAGTGTCTGTTACTCCTGTCTGGGACTCTTGTCTGGAAATCCTGTATGGGACTACTATTTGAGACTAGTGTCTGTTACTCCTGTCTGGGACTCTTGTCTGGAAATCCTGAATGGGACTACTATTTGAGACTAGTGTCTGTTACTCCTGTCTGGGACTCTTGTCCTGAAATCCTGTATGGGACTACAATTTGAGACTAGTGTCTGTTACTCCTGTCTGGGACTCTTGTCTGGAAATCCTGTATGGGACTACTATCTGAGACTAGTGTCTGGGAGATTGAGTTGTGTTCAAAGTCTCGTTATTGTGTTCCGAGCTGATATTGTGAAGTTGTCTTTAAAAAAAAAAAAGTAACATGAAAAAAGTCAAGTCGAGTCTTGAATGAGCATTGTAATGAAGCTAAGTGATAATAATAATAAAGTTCATTTGAAAAATCACGCTTCATCCCCAAAGGCTCGAAGCGCGGTACAAAAACAAAGCTGGGAGATAATAACTAGCTGGAAAAGATGGTAGACAACATCACCCCAGAAGGTGTTTGCGGAATAGATGAGTTTTTAAATTTGTTTTGAAGGACTCCAGCGTCTGGCTGTTTCCGAGAACGTCAGGAAGGGTGTTCCAAATGGTTGCCATAAGCCTCCCTGTAGTCTTCAATAAGTATCGTAATGCAGCAGTATCGTATTGCAGCTGATTGTCATATGGCTCGCCGTAGTCTTCAATGGGTATCGTAATGCAGCAGTATCGTATTGCAGCTGATTGCCATATGCCTCGCAGTTGTCTGCAATGAGTATCGTATGGCCGCTGATTGCCCTATGCCTCGCAGTAGTCTTCAATGAGTATCGTATTGCAGCTATTTTTGTCATATGCCTTGCTGTAGTCTTCAATGAGTATCATATGACAGCTGGTTGCTTCGTGCTTCCCAGTAGTCTTCCATGAGTATCGTAATGCAGCAGTATCGTACTGCAAAGGGCTTCCGTACGCCTCGCTATAGCCACCTTAATTATTTATCGATATTTCTCCGAGTCGATTGTTTGATACGCGTATTGCTAATGAAAATTTCATTGGATGAAGAAGATTCTATTTTGACATCACTTAATTGACTGATTGTAATCAATATCGAAATGTGAACGACGTCGACTTAGAATGACAGAAAGTAAAGATATTTAAAAACGATAAAGCTGTGACAGCCGTGTTGCCGCATCACTAACACAGAACCACTACCACAGAGCTAGGGGCTTCGAAGATAATATCTGCGGCACAGCATCACTAACACGAGTTAGGGGCTTCGAAGTCAATAGCTGTGGTGCAGCATCACTAACACGGAGTTAGGGGCTTCGAAGTCAATAGCCGTGGTGCAGCATCACTAACACAAAACCACTACCACAGAACTAGGATAATATCTGTGGCACAGCATCACTAACACAGAACTAGGGGCTTCACAGTCATCCATGCTGGTCTTCTGCTTCGGGCTAATAGCCGATTGGGATAGACTCGTCAGCCAAGTATTGGAAATAAATATAGTTGGAAGGACGTGAACGCTAAATATTTTTTTAAAGAAAAGGAATCTACTGAATCAGTAAGACAGCAATCGATTGTGCAGAATTACAAATAAGATATTCAACCAACAATATTCTACCCCCCCCCCCCCAAAAAAAAGAAACAACAACAAAAAACAACAACAAAAAACAACAACAAAAAACAACAACAAAAAACAACAACAAAAAACAACAACACAAAAAAAACAACAAAAAACCAACCAATATTGTTTGCGTTAGGTAGGGGACACAAGTAAAATGAAAATAAATTCCACATATTAATTAAAAATAAATACTTTTCTTTTTGCCTTTATCATCTTGAACAATCGTCTTCACGCATACAGCCATAGTTTACATGGACGGTGTAAATGTAAGTTGTTGCGCCTACAGCCATAGTTTACATGGACGGTGTAAATGTAAGTTGTAGCGCCTACAGCCATAGTTTACATGGACGGTGTAAATGTAAGTTGTTGCGCCTACAGCCATAGTTTACATGGACGGTGTAAATGTAAGTTGTTGCGCCTACAACCATAGTTTACATGGACGGTGTAAATGTAAGTTGTTGCGCCTACAGCCATAGTTTACATGGACGGTGTAAATGTAAGTTGTAGCGCCTACAGCCATAGTTTACATGGACGGTGTAAATGTAAGTTGTAGCGTCTACAGCCATAGTTTACATGGACGGTGTAAATGTAAGTTGTTGCGCATACAACCATAGTTTACATGGACGGTGTAAATGTAAGTTGTAGCGTCTACAGCCATAGCGTACATGGACAGTGTAAATGTAAGTTGTAGCGTCTACAGCCATAGCGTACATGGACGGTGTAAATGTAAGTTGTTGCGCCTACAACCATAGTTTAAATGGACGGTGTAAATGTAAGTTGTAGCGTCTACAGCCATAGTTTACATGGACGGTGTAAATGTAAGTTGTTGCGCCTACAGCCATAGTTTACATGGACGGTGTAAATGTAAGTTGTAGCGCCTACAGCCATAGTTTACATGGACGGTGTAAATGTAAGTTGTAGCGTCTACAGCCATAGTTTACATGGACGGTGTAAATGTAAGTTGTAGCGTCTACAGCCATAGTTTACATGGACGGTGTAAATGTAAGTTGTTGCGCATACAACCATAGTTTACATGGACGGTGTAAATGTAAGTTGTAGCGTCTACAGCCATAGCGTACATGGACAGTGTAAATGTAAGTTGTAGCGTCTACAGCCATAGCGTGCATGGACGGTGTAAATGTAAGTTGTTGCGCCTACAACCATAGTTTAAATGGACGGTGTAAATGTAAGTTGTAGCGTCTACAGCCATAGCGTACATGGACGGTGTAAATGTAAGTTGTTGCGCCTACAACCATAGTTTACATGGACGGTGTAAATGTAAGTTGTTGCGCATACAGCCATAGTTTACATGGACGGTGTAAATGTAAGTTTTTGCGCCTACAACCATAGTTTACATGGACGGTGTAAATGTAAGTTGTTGCGCCTACAACCATAGTTTACATGGACGGTGTAAATGTAAGTTGTTGCGCCTACAACCATAGTTTACATGGACGGTGTAAATTTAAGTAGTAAGACTGTGAGTTAATCACTTTGTTATTCAGATCCGCTCATTATCTGTTTTTTTGGAGAACAAATAGATTTTTTCAAACACCACCAGGGGCCAGAGCTCTTGTCCTCGGTAAATCCCCTGGCCTTTGATCCTCCATTGTTTGTGATCTCTCTTCAAACGGTTGAACTTAGACAAATCTCCACTGAGCTTAATTCGAGTCAAAAATAAATTGATAACCCACGAGAAGGCAATTGTCATTGGATAAGTTTGTATGCTCCAGGGAGCCCGAATTGGGTCATCAGTCTTAACACTACTCTGTAAGAGTAAATGGTGTGCTCTCTCAAGGAATGTATTTTGTTCCAGCACCACGGGCAATCGACTTTAAGGCAATTAAGTTTGAATTAAACACTGCAGCTACAGAATATTAAGTAATGGATGTGTTGGTACTTATTTTCTTGAAATATGAATTTTATCAAAGTGTTGTTACTTAGCTACTCAGAATATGAAGTTACCCAAGAGTTGCTACTAAGCTACTCAGAATATGAAGTTACCCAGGAGTTGCTACTAAACTACTCAGAATATGAAGTTACCCAAGTGCGAGATATATGAAGCTACCCAGGTGTGGCTACTCAGAAGTTACTAAATTGTTACCCTGGTGTTCTGCTCTTAGCATACAAATCAGATCCAACCAATATTGTTTTCAGTTATTTTTTAAAACTCACTACATTATTGCAACAAAGGTCCCCTGAACACTGCTGGACGTCGATTTCCGCTCCCCAGAATGAACCTTGGAGAAAACGGATTGTTTGATACGGTGGTTTAAACTAATTTTACGCTTGGATGACTTTCAATCACGTGAGAACGTGCGGACGTGTTCCACGGTTCATTTCTCCCATCTCCTCCTGTCGCCAGCTTTTGTTTTCCATAAGGTTTCAGATCATTGAGTAATTTATTGTTTAAATACTGTTTTAAATGTTCTCTATATACAGAGACGTGGTTCTCAACCTTCCTAATGACGCAACCCTCTAATACAGTTCTTCGTGACATGGAGAATCATCACCATATTTTATTTTCGTTGCTACTACATAACTGTAAAGTATATTTGTTTTCAGATGGTCTTAGGTGACCGCTGTGAAAGGGTCGTTCGACCCCCAAAGGAGTCGCGATCCATAAGTTGAGAACCGCTGTTATAGTGCAAGGAGAAACGAAGACCGTGCTAATGTCCGGTACATTTCATCCGTGTTTAGGCAAAGTTGTTTAGATTTTTTAAAATCCTTTACATTACCTTCGCTTTGTTCGTGGCTAACAGGCTGGGTGGCAGACTAAATCTTCGGTCGGCTAATTGACCCCCCTTCCCGTCAAGCTATCGAGCTGAAACTTGGCACATAGCCGGTGACAATTCATTTTATCACATTTTTAGCCCCAACCTCCTACCACAACCCAAAAATTTATTGTTTTCTGTTTTTCTAGGCAAACATCAAGGGAAATTCCCGATAACTGCGTGAAATGAAATTCTTGAAAGAAGAAATATCTCAAGTGCGTTTAGTTTGTAATGTTTACTTTTGTTTGTGCTGAAATATTTGGTGAGATAACTCTGCGATGTTATAGCAGGTGGGTCTCAAAATGTTGATATAGTTCAGGGGCGCGAAAAAAAATGTGCGATTGTGAGCCCTCTGGGAGTGGGAACACTAATTGGGATTGTTATAAAGTGTGTTATGTGTATGCATGGTTTGTCACATTCTATAGCACCCCCCCAATTGCTCGATATTACAATTTATAAAAGTTTTGTTGGAAAACTTAAGTTTTTTTGGCGTTGTTTAAATATATCAATTATGTTTTTCTGCGCCTGTCGATTTTAAATAAACGACTTGTTAAATGCTTTTTTTTTCTTTGATGAAGAGTAAATTCAATTTGCACCAATTCTGCAATTTCTTACTCGAGAGACAAGCTATCTCATCCTTTGTACAGACCATAACTAGATCATTTGCAATTTCCCTGGGCTTTTTATTCTTAAGGTGAGGATTTTTATTAGTTTGATTATTCTGGGAAACTTCCTGAAAAGAAATTTTTAGTTTCTGACTTCCCATGAGTCAAATAAATGAAATCGGTCATCGATCATTTGACTGAAGAACATTTTGTTAGTCAGGATAGTCGGTGAATTTAGGTCAACCTCGTATTTGGCCAGACAAAAATCTCAACCACAATTAGCAAATTGTTTAAATAAGTTTTAAATTTTAAAAAAACAAACAGACGGTATAATTATAATTTCGCAGTGTATGAAAATTTGTTTCAAATTGAAATTTAATACAAAAATCTTTTTTTTGATCGACTTCACAGCTACTTTTTTTGTCGATGTGTTTACATTGACTGTTAACTATAATTCAACAACCCCCTTCCACACACACTTCTAGAACTACTAGAAGGAAAAAAAATCAGAACAAAAACTTCTTCTTTCTTAATATCTGGCTTAGACCGGTTCAACTCAATTTGAATTTTTTTTAATTGAAATCCAACCGAAATTATTTTCTAAAGGGACCGATAAACCCCCAAAGCTGCTGGTCCCTGGATACACAAGTTATCTTTGAAGTGGCCCGAGAGTAAAGAACGTGTAGATCTACAGGCATGAATTGTTAAATAGCTCTATCATGTTTACACTTTCGTTGAGGACCGGCGTCGTCTCTCTTGGACTTAATCGATTCGTTAACCTTTTTTTTAAAAAAACCCAATCTCGCCTTCTTTTGTCATTTAAGATTTAACGGTCAGAGATTTAAAGGCCCCAACCCCAACGCCCCTCTCCCCCCCCCCAAAAAAAAAAAATTAAGCAAAAATCTCTAGCCCACCTGGCACCTGCCTGCGTCACTAGTATGTAACACATTTTTATTAAAAAATAAATTGATCTTCTCAAGCACAAACCACTTCTGGCAAGCCATTAGAGTAATCAAGAAATTATCAAATCTCAATTAAAATCATTCTTTTATTATTGATGTCAACGTTTGGCCATTGATGAAAAAAAATAAATTGCATAGAAGTAAACCGATATGAAACCATGCACTGGCACACTTCAAATGTTCGGTCCCGGTTGTGTCAACCAAGAAAAATTATTATGAATAGAACCGAGGTTCACCCCCGTACGACATCCCATTTTAGGAATTGATTAACGGGGGAGCAGTTTTTGTGACCTTTTTATTATAAATATCTCCGAAATAGGTCTAGCGTGGCTTAGACTATTGGGATTGTGCCTTTCTCAGTCAGTGGCTGCAACTCAGGGAAATCCGGACGATCTCGATGAGTTCTATATTATGTTAGTGCCATTGGTGAGTTTTATAATCTGTTATTGTCATCGGTGAGTTTTATAATCTGTTATTGTCATCGGTGAGTTTTATAATCTGTTATTGTCATCGGTGAGTTTTATAATCTGTTATTGTCATCGGTGAGTTTTATAATCTGTTATTGTCATCGGTGAGTTTTATAATCTGTTATTGTCATCGGTGAGTTTTATAATCTGTTATTGTCATCGGTGAGTTTTATAATCTGTTATTGTCATCGGTGAGTTTTATAATCTGTTATTGTCATCGGTGAGTTTTATAATCTGTTATTGTCATCGGTGAGTTTTATAATCTGTTATTGTCATCGGTGAGTTTTATAATCTGTTATTGTCATCGGTTCGTTTTATAATCTGTTATTGTCATCGGTGAGTTTTATAATCTGTTATTGTCATCGGTGAGTTCTATAATCTCTTAGTTTCATTGGACCTGTAAAAGTCATTACATGAAACTTTTAACGCTTCGTAGTGACATTTTATACAAAAGAATTAAAACTTAAATAAAAAAAAAATTAATATAAAAAAAGATTAAAATTTAAAAAAAAGTATTAATTTTTTTAAAAAAACCTTAACAAGTCTTTTTCTGTTATCCACAAGAAATTATTTAAAAAAAAAGAAACATGAAAGTACGCGATTTAATTGAGGGTTTTTTTTTTATAGAGAAGGTCACCTTGACCTCATAAAGGTCACATATCAGCGCCATACACTGCTTGTAATAATCCAGCGTTTATTGGAAATGCGCGCCAAGTCGCCAGGCCCTGTTTGTATTGATTCCCTACCAGCTCAAGCATGAAGGTCAGCCTTTCACGGCCTCTTAATCACCAAACTCACAGACGGACCGAGGGGCCTCCTCACAGCTCCGTCGCCCATGGCAACACGGAGACGCTTAATTTATTGGTCATTTCACTATAACGATATAATAAATAATGGGGGATAAAAGACTACCCCCCAAGAGAATTTAATGGAATGGAATGACAAAGGGACACGTTGAATGCAATCAATTTTCTAACCTATAAATTATTTCAATGGTATTTTAACGGATAACGACTTGGTTTTACGGACACGGCATGAGTAGTTCAAGTCTTAAAGATTGACTGAGTTCATTTTTTTTTAAATTTTAAATAAATAGTCAAATATTATCAATATTTCCTTATTTTATAATGTCAAGCTTGACATATCTGTGCTGGGTAACATTGGATAAAACTATATTTTGAAAAATGGTTAGCCATCTCACTACGTCACAGAAATAAGAAATTTAAAGATAATCATGTAGTCTAGGTCCCAAAAACACACAGTGTATAGAATTTTATTTTCTAGTTGAGCATTCTTGTTAAATGCTTATTAACTTAACCCCCCCCCCCAAAAAAAAAAAGAAAATCCATTTCTGCAAGCAGTACGTTATTTGGTAAGGTTGTAAAAAACCCACTCTAAGCCCAACCCCAACGCCCCACTAAACCCCAAACTCCACCTTAAACCCCACCTCAATCCACCAAAAACCCCATCAAAGCCTAAACCCCACCTTAAGCCCTATCAAAACCCCCCCATTAAACACACCAAAAACCCCACCTTAAACACACAAAAAAACCCACCTTAAACACACCGAAAACCCCACCTTAAACCCCACCCAAAACCCCACCTTAAACCCCACCCAAAACCCCACATTAAACCCCACCCAAAACCCCACATTGAACCCAACCCAAAAACCCCACCTTAAACCCCACCCAAAACTACACATTGAACCCCACCCAAAGCCCCACCTTAAACCCCACCCAAAACCACACATTGAACCCCACCAAAAACCCCACCTTAAACCCCACCCAAAACCACACATTGAACCCCACCCAAAACCCCACCTTAAACCCCACCTTAAACCCCACCTTAAACCCCACCCAAAACCACACCTTGAACCCCACCCGAAACCCCATCTTCAACACCAGCAAAAACCCCACCGTCAGGTCACAAGAGACTAAGATATCCGTTAGAGATGCCATGATTATTGAGCATTGCCTCTCCAGAATCTGTTGGGCAATTATCGTGGGCTGTGTTCAAATCATTTGCTTTCCATGAAATGGGCCACGAAAATATTATAGAAAAACAAGAACAACACTGATGAACATCGTTGGCAGAACAGAGCCTGCTTGCTTCCTGTCTGACGTATTCGATTTCTCCCCCCCCCCCCCCAATCCCCCCAGATATATTCAAGTCCTTAAGTACACACACCTCCTATTGTTATACCTCTATTGTATCTTACAATGCCAAGAGAATACTTCTAGCCACACCGATCTCTTATACCAGTGGTTCTCAACCTTCCTAATGCCGCGACCCTTTAATACAGTTCCTCGTGTTGTGGCGCCCCCCCCCCCCCGACATTCAAATTATTTTCGTCTCTACTTCATAACTGTAGGTGACTTCTGTGAAAGGGTCATTCGCCTCTCCAAAGGGGTCGCGACCCACATGTTGAAAACCGCTGTCTTATACCATTACATTCCTTATTTAATATCAAATTAAAAAAAAAAAATCTTTATATGCGCAATCAATTGTGAAATCGATTTCGCTAAGCATGTTAAAGGTTAAACGGGAGATTCAGCACACAAGCCTTAGTTCCGGCTGCGTAATTTTGGCGCATGCGCAAATGATAATTTGTGAAATTTCGTCAGCTTTGTAGGATCAGAAGTGACGTAATAATTTTAACAATGCTGGTGCTGTGTTTGAAAACACAATATCAATGATCGATGGATGTCTTACTGAGTTTATATATCTTTTATACAGACTCCGGTTGCCAATATCCAGCGTCTGATTTTGTTTATCATCCATGGCATTTTCCTTTGCTTGCACGTCACCGTTATGAGGATACTATATCAATCCTCGGATATTTTTAGAAGCTGCTCGCATTTCTAAAAGAAAACCTTAGATCCATGTCAACTCCGTGAACTCGACATTTGCAATGACATGAAATTTAATTAAATCTTTTTCAACAAAATTTTAAAAAAATAAATTAATATTTAAGGTAAGACTGGCAAATAGACATTTAGTTAAAGATAGGTGATGCAGACGTCAACTCTTTGCGCCACCCGGCCACACCAAAACATCGTAGCTCATGGGTTAAAAAGAGATATGAGTGTGTTGAACGTGTAGATAGCATTGTACAATGAATGTTACGTAATGTTATCAATATGGAGAAATTAATCTCTTATGTAAGTGTGTGGCTCGTTCTAAAACAGTACACAACAAAGGACGATACCAAATGATAAATGCAATAACAAAGAATACGAATACTCAAACCAGGGCTAATTGCAATTAATTAAGTTTTCAATATGTTAATTATAATAAATTACAAAATCAAAAGAAATATAATTAAAACGCTATAATGTTTGGCTTGTACCGGTACGATGTTAAATAAAACACAATGTACAAAAAGGGTATAATGATGAAAAGAAATCTACACACACACTCTGTCTCGTTGTTAAAAATAACACGAGTGATAGTATCTCGTGATAAATGATCTGCCTCTCTCTGTCATTTGTCTCCACACGCTTCTATAGTCTATTCTATTCATTTTTCGAGAACCGCCTCACGTATTGTTTTCATTTCCAGTTGTATCCAGATTTTTCTTCAAAAGGAAACGGACAATACTTATTTAGTTGAAAGCAAGGTCAAAGGGAGACTATTACTTTGCTACCCACACCCCAAAAGCGGCCTCGAGTTTGTTGTCTGCTAGAGTTCGTGCACGGGGAAAGCATGAAGCAAACAAGTCGCCTACATAGCAATGAATAAGACGAAGACTCGTTTATAAATTCCTTATCAAATAAACACATAAAACAAAGCCGATATGCTGGTCAGTGAAAGAGACGTCAGAAGATCACTTAGCATACAAGAAAATAACTTACTCAATCATTCTGTTTTAAAGTCCAAGTATCTAAAATACAATATTTTTTTTATATTTTTCAATCAAGTCGGTCAGTGCGTTCTAATCTTTCAAAAAACATTTGGGGGGGGGGGGGGGGGGGGAGGGGGGTTGGTCTGTTTCCACGCCTGTAACCTAACCCCTCCCCTATCTCCTCAAACCCCCACCCCCCTCCAACCAACCCACGTTTTAAAACTAGTTTTATGAGCACGTAACATAACTCAGTCCATGGGTTATCTCATAACGTTTAGCCTTGCATAATTCGAATGAAACGATGCAATCTCACAAGTAAGAATCCCACTGCCATTAACCCATGTAGTCCCACGGTCGTATAAACCAGCCTGCATGTAACTCAATCTGCGCGATGGCTCATTTTGGACAGGCCAAAGGTCAAGCTCATAGACATGCCAGCTTGGAATAAAAACACTCGATATCCCCATAACCAGATATTTCATGCGGCTAAGAATTACTCGGCCAAAACACAATTTTCCTAAAATTTTATTTTGGTCTCAAGATTTATTTTTTTACGATCATAAAAAATAATAAAATCGTATGATATTTATAAATCGAATGTAAGAATAGCCTTGAGTTCCTCATATTTAAACGCTTGCTTTTATATAATGAAGAAAAACAACAACACAATCATGTTTTTCTATTTTACGCCAGTCAGCTGGGACTCGTTAACCTTGGCCGGAAACTCATCTAAGAGATGGGACTCGTTAACCTTGGCCGGCAACTCATCTAAGAGATGGGACTCGTTAACCTTGGCCGGCAACTCATCTAAGAGATGGGACTCGTTAACCTTGGCCGGCAACTCATCTAAGAGATGGGACTCGTTAACCATTGACGGCAACTCATCTAAGAGATGGGACTCGTTAACCTTGGCCGGCAACTCATCTAAGGGATGGGACTCGTTAACCTTGGCCGGCAACTCATCTAAGAGATGGGACTCGTTAACCTTGGCCGGCAACTCATCTAAGAGATGGGACTCGTTAACCTTGGACGGCAACTCATCTAAGAGTTGGGACTCGTTAACCTTGGCCGGCAACTCATCTAAGAGATGGGACTCGTTAACCTTGGACGGCAACTCATCTAAGAGATGGGACTCGTTAACCTTGGCCGGCAACTCATCTAAGAGATGGGACTCGTTAACCATGGACGGCAACTCATCTAAGAGATGGGACTCGTTAACCTTGGCGGGCAACTCATCTAAGAGATGGGACTCGTTAACCTTGGCCAGCAACTCATCCAAGAGAAGGAAACTCCGAATTCAAACCCTGAGATGGAGTCCCGTAGGCGGATAATATTGGCACAATGAAGCATTCCAACTACTCCGGCGACGCCACTGGGGCAATCTGTATCATCCACATGATGTTCCCTTGATTTTATCCAGCGGCGTGGAGAGAAACAATTTGCTGTTGGGAGCCAGCTTATAATCCTAAAAGACTAATCACAGGCCTTGTTGACTTCGCCCTTTGAAGTCTACACCATCGTCACATTACGACGGACTGATGCTAGGATATTTTTTTTTATCTCTGTAGATTTACTTGATCGTATATCTTATTTAAAGTTAACAACTTGATCAGGAAAATTTGCGACATTTGAAACGACACAACCGTGGGAAAGTATCACGTTGCATGATGGCCGTTCCCTCCCCATCCCCACCACATCCCACCTTTAAGTCTAAATCAGACCTCGTTAAGTTAAGGACAATTAAACCGGGTTTTGAAGAAAAAAAATACTTTCAAAAAATTGTTCCCCTTGATTTGAAGACAACGTCTAATGTGTGTGTCATTAATTTGAGTAACGCAAACAGATCAGATGCTAATTGTGGAATTTTTAACGAGCCCTTTTTATGACAGTTGTCACTACATAGAAGACAGTTTCTCTACAGTGATATACAGTTTCTGTGCAATGACATGCAGTTTTACTTAATGTAGACAACTTTTATATTCCAGCATACAGTTTCTCTGTGGTGACAGTTTTTATTTTGTGACAGACAGTTTCTCTGTAGTGACAGACATTATTTTATGTAGTGACAAACAGTTTCTCTGTAGTGACAGACATTATTTTATGTAGTGACAAACAGTTTCTCTGTAGTGACAGACATTATTTTATGTAGTGACAGTCAGTTTCTCTTTAGTGACAGACAATATTTTATGTAGTGACAGAGAGTTTCTCTGTAGTGACAGACAGTATTTTATGTAGTGACAGACAGTTTCTCTGTAGTGAGAGCACCATTCTTTATTTTATCAAACCCTTTGATAAAGTCATATACACTTACGCTGCTGACACACATATCCTATCTACTTGCTATCCTATCTTCTTGCTATCCAAACTACTTGATATCCTATCTTCTTGCTATCCAAACTACTTGCTATCCTATCTTCTTGCTATCCTATCTAATTGCTTGCTATACATTATATTGCTAATCATGATCCATTCTCCCCCATCACCATTCGATTAAATTTGAGAATCCTAAAAGTTAATTTTCTGATCGAATACCCGTTACTACCGTGGATTTAAAGGAAAACGAATTCCCTTTAAACATATCACCCAGCCCTTTTGTTGGAGTGTTCTCAATTTCTTATAACGGAAGGTCAAGACCGTGCGCAGCGTACGATAAATCGGTTGTTTCAACTCAAAATGTCGACGATATCCTATTTCGGTGCACACATTAAAATAAAACAAAAAAACTCAACATTTTTTGTTGTAATTTTGAACTTGAATTTCGATATAAAAATACAAAAAATAAACAAGAAAAAAAAACCTATATAAACCTTAAAGAAATATCTGAGTTCAGGGACGACAATTCTAACTTGATTTAACGATCATGTCGGTGTCTGAGATCTTGGGTCAATGTCGCCATTAATTTCTACGCGCCGAAACCCGAGTCTCAAAGAGGAAACAGATACGGACCCATTCGACAATGATGATAGAATCGTTAATGGTGAACACTCAAGGGTTCCTTTACAATAACTATCATATAATGACTATATTTGACACAAACAGAAAAGGGGATTTATTATTATTATAGTTTTTGTTCTTGTGCATTTCACCGTTTCCGCAGGACTATGAAACAAGTTCCTACAAGACACCCGATGTTCTCTGACCTCCCAGGTTTACGCCTCTCTTTATAATATTCTCATTTTTGATTTATGCTCATTTCTTCTGTTACCAGCGAAGCGTCGCGGGGGAGGTGTGGTTGATGGGTGGCCACAGGGAAGGTGTGAGAACCGCTGGTGGTTCATGTTTCAAACTTGTGTGGTGTCCTTGACACAGTCATTCCGTAAACGGCGTTGTCCTCCACCGGCCCGTAAACCCCAGTGCCTGATGTTGCACGCTTGCCATGTATGATTGCTTGACAGGCATAACAAGTGACCAGGGCATGCGATCTGTTGATGGGCGAGATACCGGCTGATTGGGATGACACCAACCATTGGTCTCATGTTGATTGGGATGACACAAACCATTGGTCTCATGTTGATTGTGATAACACAAACCATTGGTCTCATGTTGATTGGGGATGACACCAAACATTGGTCTCATGTTGATTGTGATAACACAAACCATTAGTCTCATGTTGATTGGGATGACACCAACCATGGTCTCATGTTGATTGGGATGACACCAAACATTGGTCTTATGTTGATTGTGATAACACAAACCATTGGTCTCAAGTTGATTGGGATTACACCAAACATTGGTCTCATGTCGATTGGGATGACACAAACCATTGGTCTCATGTTGATTGGGATGACACAAACCATTGGTCTCATGTTGATTGGGATGACACCAAACATTGGTTTCCTTTCCTCATTTCATTAATTTTTTTTGAAAATATTAGCTAGATTAAATGTTGAAAACATTAGCTAGATTAAATGTTGAAAACATTAGCTAGATTAAATGTTGAAAACATTAGCTAGATTAAATGTTGAAAACATTAGCTAGATTAAATGTTGAAAACATTAGCTAGATTAAATGTTGAAAACATTAGCTAGATTAAATGTTGAAAACATTAGCTAGATTAAATGTTGAAAACATTAGCTAGATTAAATGTTGAAAACATTAGCTAGATTAAATGTTGAAAACATTAGCTAGATTAAATGTTGAAAACATTAGCTAGAATAAATGTTGAAAACATTAGCTAGATTAAATGTTGAAAACATTAGCTAGATTAAATGTTGAAAACATTAGCTAGATTAAATGTTGAAAACATTAGCTAGATTAAATGTTGAAAACATTAGCTAGATTAAATGTTGAAAACATTAGCTAGATTAAATGTTGAAAACATTAGCTAGATTAAATGTTGAAAACATTAGCTAGATTAAATGTTGAAGACATTAGCTAGATTAAATGTTGAAAACATTAGCTAGATTAAACGTTGAAAACATTAGCTAGATTAAATGTTGGAAACATTAGCTAGATTAAATGTTGAAAACATTAGCTAGATTAAATGTTGAAAACTGTGTGTTAGTAAATAGAAATGTGTTTCAAATGGAAACAAGTGTGTCTAAAAATAAATTGAAAAAAAAAACCCAAAAAAACTTACAATTTGCAGACTGTATAAAGTAAAAAGAGGAAAATAATGATTCGATTTGTATGGATGAATGGATTACTTAAGTAATCAGTCAATTGACTTTATAAAAATTACTTTGGAAGAAGTCAGGATAATGGAATACTTGGTGCATTTTTAATTTGATGGTAAAGGATTGGATGATTGGAGACAGAAAGAAATATAAACTTGAAGTATGTTCGAGTAGTCCACGAATGTCGGGGATAAACGATTGGACCGATGAAATTAGTTGAATATTTAGGTAAACGTAAATTTCAAAATAATATCTCCCCATCATCATAAGTGGCGCTGCTGCCAAACGCATGGCCCAGGCCTGAACCACCACATGCTTCCATTCAGATCGACCCGTGGCATTGTGCCACCATGCACGCGGACAACCGGCTGGAGTAAGTCCATCTCTACATCTCAGTGTTGGTCGACCGGGTAGCCGTCTGCCCCTTAGTATCACCTTTCGATGCTCTACAATCCGGCATCCTTTCCACATGTCCTGTCCAGCGAAGTCTGCCTTTTTGAAATTGTTGTGAATCTGGATTTTTCCTCGAAAAAATTAATACATATCCTGATTTTTACAAAATTTCCACCCAACATTCTCTATGACCGTATATTTTCTTGAGAATGTTCGCTCTCTCATGTATTGAACAGGTTATCTGATTTATTTGATTAAGGAACCAAGCCTCCTTTTTGTAAATTAATATGTTCTTATAATAGAAGTAAATTTTGTTTTAATTTCTCGTTGTGGTTGCTTTCTTTTTTTAAAATTATTTATTCTTTTAAAGTAGTGTTTGCAGGATGGAATATAAGCAATTCCCTGTTTTTTATCCTTTCTTTCAGCTCCGTCATTATTATTTTTTTTTATACTGTGCTCCTTCACAGTTAGTGGCTCCTAGATATTTGAAACTATCCACTCTCTTAATATTATCATTCTAATATATGTTTGTTATGTCCAACGATATCAGATATCCAAATACTTACTGATATTAATTTGTCTGTCTTTTTCCATTGTAATTTTATTTGGGTGGGAGAAAAAACTTTTTTCTTAGTATTTTCTTCAATCTGTACATGATTTATTATCCCCCACGGTATTCAATATCTAATTACTTGTTCTCTGATTCAGTTTCCATAGAACGAGATAATGTCGTAAAAACGACCAAGAGAGGAAACAAAAAAATGTATTCCACTGTTCACGGGGAAAGTCACATAATGTTAAAGAACGCATAAGACAAAATGAAAAAAAAAGGGTTAAAGAACGGGAAAATAAATACATTGAGGAACAGATCAGCATGTCATTAAGAAAGAAGAATGAGAACTATTATCAGCACGGGACAGGAAGTGGTAGACAGCTGCGCATGTCTAACGCAGGCCAAGCAAGAATGGTGTTGAAGTGAATTAATGGAAAAGGGACTATTTGATGGTCTCTTATTGTCTGCTATATATTAGCTACTCCCGATGTAATAACAGAAAGAAAATAAAATCTAAACATTACATTTGCTTTTAAATTCATTTTTAGTAAATAAGCGAATGCAGAATCCAAATCTTTAATTCAGAATGATATATTTGATATCTGATTTAATGTGCAATCAATTATTGGTTATAAAATTACATCTACCGATGTCGAAAAATGTTACACTTTGTTTCCCACTTCTTTGTTGCTGACAATACTATCTCAATATGTTCCCCACTTCTTCGTTGCTGACAATACTATCTCAGTATGTTCCCCACTTCCTTTTTGCTGACACTACTATTTCAATATGTTCCCCACTTTCTTATTGCTGACAATACTGTCTCAATATGTTTCCCAATTTCTTATTGCTGACAATACTATACTGTCTAAATATGTTCCTCACTTTCTTGTTGCTGCCAATACTATCTCAATATGTTTCCCAATTTCTTATTGCTGACAATACTGTCTCAATATGTTCCCCACTTCCTTATTGCTGACAATACTGTCTCAATATGTTCCCCACTTCCTTATTGCTGACAATACTGTCTCAATATGTTCCCCACTTCCTTGTTGTTGCCAATACTGTTTCCGAATTTCTTATTGCTGACAATACCGTCTCAATATGTTTCCGAATTTCTTATTGCTGACAATACTGTCTCAATATGTTCCCCACTTCCTTGTTGCTGACAATAATGTTTCAATATGTTCCCCACTTCCTTGTTGCTGACAATAATGTTTCAATATGTTCCCCACTTCCTTGTTGCTGACAATAATGTTTCAATATGTTCCCCACTTCCTTGTTGCTGACAATAATGTTTCAATATGTTCCCCACTTCCTTGTTGCTGACAATAATGTTTCAATATGTTCCCCACTTCCTTGTTGCTGACAATAATGTTTCAATATGTTCCCCACTTCCTTGTTGCTGCCAATAATGTTTCAATATGTTCCCCACTTCCTTGTTGCTGCCAATACTGTCTCAATATGTTCCCCACTTCCTTGTTGCTGACAATAATGTTTCAATATGTTCCCCACTTCCTTGTTGCTGACAATAATGTTTCAATATGTTCCCCACTTCCTTGTTGCTGACAATACTGTCTCAATATGTTCCCCACTTCCTTGTTGCTGACAATAATGTCTCAATATGTTCCCCACTTCCTTGTTGCTGACAATACTGTCTCAATATGTTCCCCACTTCCTTGTTGCTGACAATAATGTCTCAATATGTTCCCCACTTCCTTGTTGCTGACAATAATGTTTCAATATGTTCCCCACTTCCTTGTTGCTGACAATAATGTCTCAATATGTTCCCCACTTCCTTGTTGCTGACAATAATGTCTCAATATGTTCCCCACTTCCTTGTTGCTGACAATAATGTTTCAATATGGTCAAGAAATCAAACGCCGTCTCATTATGGTAATATTTAATGCTGGATAGAATTCTTACACTTCAACCCGAGGGCCAGTTATCCCATAATCCCATCTATCTAGGACCGGATATCCAACAGTCTCATCTAGCTAAGAACAATTATCCCACAATCTTATCTATCTAGGACCAGCTATCCCACAATCTTATCTAGCTAGGACAAATTATCCCACAATCTCATCCAGCTAGGACCAGTTACCCCACAATCTCATCTAGCTAGGATCAGTTATCCCACAATCTCATCTAGCTAGGACCAATTAACCCACAATCTCATCTAGCTAGGACCAATTAACCCACAATCTCATCTAGCTAGGACCAGTTATCCACAATCTCATCTAGCTAGGACCAATTAACCCACAATCTCATCTAGCTAGGACCAGTTAACCCACAACCTCATCTAGCTAGGACCAGTTATCCACAATCTCATCTAGCTAGGACCAGTTAACCCACAATCTCATCTAGCTAGGACCAGTTAACCCACAATCTCATCTAGCTAGGACCAGTTATCCACAATCTCATCTAGCTAGGACCAGTTATCCCACAATCTCATCTAGCTAGGACAAGTTAACCCACAATCTCATCTAGCTAAGACCAGTTATCCCACAATCTCATCTAGCTAGGACCAATTATCCCACAATCTCATCTAGCTAGGACCAGTTAACCCACAATCTCATCTAGCTAGGACCAGTTATCCCACAATCTCATCTAGCTAGGACCAGTTAACCCACAATCTCATCTAGCTAGGACCAGTTATCCCACATCTCATCTAGCTAGGACCAATTAACCCACAATCTCATCTAGCTAGGACCAGTTATCCCACAATCTCATCTAGCTAGGACCAGTTATCCCACAATCTCATCTAGCTAGGACCAGTTATCCCACAATCTCATCTATCTTTAAAAATGAGTGTAGATTGTGCTTAATACTCGCCCACCGATTAATTGTTACAACACACCCAGCAAGCCAGACACACATGTTTAAAATATTAATGTAGTTCCAGAAAAGATGATAGTCGTCCATAAAATTATCATTTGTTAAAGAATATAAATAATATCAAGAATAAAAAAAAAATACACCCCGAATGGGGAGAGACCGTGTGTCCGGTATATCCCCGCCCTCTCTTCCGTAATGAGTCGTCTTATAAGACATGCAAGATCCATCATAGACTGGCCGTCCCGCGGACGCTCGTCCCATCCGGCTAAAAGACAAATCTATTTGATCCGGCAGAAGACACGCGGCCTGCAGTCGCCGACACTTTCAATAATATTATATTTCCCCCTTGCCTGTCGGCGTGGACGAGAGGTGAGAATAAGAACGTGCCCCCACTCGCAGGAGCTCATTTTTGTGGAACGAGATGAACGCGAGAGTGGTCTTTCAATCACAGTGTTGTCCTTTCCTAATGAACTGAGTCTTGTGCCTCCCCCCCCCCCAACCCCCTCTGTTTCCAATGAAGGAACGACCTTGACCCTAACCTGTCCAGGTCAGATAAGTACTTGAACATGGTGGACTGGTTGGTTAGGATTAAAACAATAATGGAAAACCGTAAGACATAGAGCAGACACCCCCGGGCGTCGTATTAGTTAAGGAACGCCCCTCACTAACCTTTAATGACAACGGGGCGGAATATACGAGTGACGTCACGTAATGTCTAGGTTTTAGAAACTATTTTAGAGTTTTAATCCGGGTTAATTTCCCTTATACGATTACGTTGGTGGCCCAAAATGCTGGAATCAAAATTGGATAGACTTAAAGAGACGCAAAATTGGATAAACCCAAATAGTTGGACACAAAATTAGATAGACCCAAATAATTGGATATAAAACTGAATAGATCAAATAGTTGGACACAAAATTGCATAGACCCAAAAAGTTATATGTGAGATGTAAGGAAATTTTCTATATTTTGTTTATAAAGTTTCTAAGTCATATAGTATTTTAGAAAATGTATCTTAAATTTAATCCAGGGGTTCCTTTTTGTTCAGATCCGCATACCATCTTGATTATAAAACATTTACCATATACCCTCTTGATTATAAAACATTTACCGTATACCCTCTTGATTATAAAACATTTACCGTATACCCTCTTGATTATAAAACATTTACCATATACCCTCTTGATTATAAAACATTTACCGTATACCCTCTTGATTATAAAACATTTACCGTATACCCTCTTGATCTTAAAACATTTACCGTATACCCTCTTGATTATAAAACATTTACCGTATACCCTCTTGATTATAAAACATTTACCGTATACCCTCTTGATTATAAAACATTTACCATATACCCTCTTGATTATAAAACATTTACCGTATACGCTATTGATTATAAAACATTTACCGTATATCCTCTTGATTATAAAACATTTAACGTATAGCCTCTTGATTATAAAACATTTACCGTATACCCTCTTGATTAAAAAACATTTACCGTATACCCTCTTGATTATAAAACATTTACCGTATACCCTCTTGATTATAAAACATTTACCGTATACCCTCTTGATCTTAAAACATTTATCGTATACCCTCTTGATTATAAAACATTTACCGTATACCCTCTTGATTATAAAACATTTACCGTATACCCTCTTGATTATAAAACATTTACCGTATACCCTCTTGATTATAAATCATTTACTGTATACCCTCTTGATTATAAAACATTTACCGTATACCCTCTTGATTATAAAACATTTACGGTATACCCATATTGATTTCAAAGCTATCCACTATTACAAACTGCTATTAAAATGCAAAAAAAAAAAAAAAAAAAAAAAGGAAGATTTTTCTGGGACTTCCACTATCCCCTTAGCCTACTTTTTGACCCCCCAGGGCTGCGTGATCCCTAATTAAGAAACCCTGTAAAAAATAATGCAATATAGATGTTTATTATCAATGAATTGCTAGACATATATATATAATGAACGAGTCTGATGAGAAATTACGGCCGAGTGTTTTCAACCAATCCATCTACAAACATACAGCAACATCTCCGGAAATTTGTTAACATTATTCTGAAGAAGGCGTTTAGCGGAAAAGTCTTTGCCGAAAAGACGGACGTCGGAATCTGAACTTTAATAACATCTACGATTTTCGCTCTTGTTGTTGTTGTATTCTTCTTACAACGTTATTTTCATAGCCCGACGAAACAAATGCCCCCCCCCCCCCCCCCCAACACCCTCTTTGCGTGAACTAAAATTACTTGACAAATGATTTACAATTCATTTTTATTTTAAAAAAATAAAATAAAATAATTTCACATATTGAAAAAAAAAAATCTATGGATTCTCCAACACCCCACTTAGATCCCCTTTCCTCTACCAATCGCATCATTTTGGACCAGTGGTTCACAACCTTACTAATGCCGGGACCCTTTAATACAGTTCCTCACGTTGTTGTGACGCCCGAACACTACAATTATTTTTGCTGCTACCTTATAAATATGAGTTTTCGTATGGTTTTAGGTGACACCCGTGTAAGGGTCGTTCGACCGGCCCCCCCCCCCTCCCTCAAAGTGCTCACGACCCACATGTTGAGAACCGCTTCGTTACACGTTGTGTTGCATTATAACCGTATAAGGGACAATTGGTAATTCAATGGACAGGACAGATTGCCAGTGGTTCCTGGAGGGCAGTGGCGTAGTGAGGGGGGGCAAGGGGAGCATCATGATCCGGGCGCTACTCACAAAGGGGCGCCAAATGGTATATTTTACTATAATATTGTATGGTTTTCGAATAGGGGGCGCTAAAAAGGTATTGGGGGCGCTAAAAAGGTATTGTGCCCCGGGCGCGAGTTAAGCTCGCTACGCTACTGCTGGAGCGCGCATATTTGTGCGGGGTCAGGGGATATGTTATTTTTTTTTTATGTCGGCACCTGCCAAATGGCGTGCAGAAGACGAATGTCGACAGTGCAAACGTGACCTGGGTTCGGCAAGAGGAGTTCAGGCAACGTTGACAGTGAGAGAAGCACATGGGAATCTTTGATGGATAATCCTGGATCGTAATCAACCAAGTCCAGTGCGGGTTCTTCAACACGGGGATTCTTGAACTATCGACTCATGGACACTTTTTGGCTTTCGTCAAGAAATCCGGTGATTGGGGGTGGGCGTAGGAAAACAGATAATCATTAATTTCCTTGATCTGAAAGTGAAAGTCAACTTTGGTCTGAACGTGAAAGTCGACTTTGGTCTGAACGTGAAAGTCGACTTTAGTCTGCACGTGAAAGTCAACTTTGGTCTGAACGTGAAAGTCGACTTTGGTCTGAACGTGAAAGTCAACTTTGGTCTGCACGTGAAAGTCAACTTTGGTCTGAACGTGAAAGTCGACTTTGGTCTGAACGTAAAAATGTCAACTTTGGTCTGAACATGAAAGTAAACTTTGGTCTGAACGTAAAAATGTCAACTTTGGTCTGAACGTGAAAGTCAACTTTGGTCTGAACGTGAAAGTCAACTTTGGTCTGAACGTAAAAATGTCAACTTTGGTCTGAAAATGAAAGTCAACTTTGGTCTGTTAGAAGACTTAATCAAGCCTTTCAACGTTTATCGCGGTTTAAAGTTATGATATGACAAACGAAGCAAGGAGAGCTAGCTGAAAGTCTGATGTACTTTTGACTCGCGTAGCAACACGACTTTTGTTGCTTCAAAATTATCATTTTTAATAAGAGCTAGGTAACAACTTGAATGTTGAAAAAAGTAAATGTGGGTGGATAGAAATCCATAGTAGTGAGACAGTCTATTCATTAGAGGTGTTAGAAATCCATTGTGGTGAGACAGACTATTCATTAGAGGTGTTAGAAATCCATTGTGGTGAGACAGTCTATTTATTATGGGTGCTAGAAGTCCATTATAGTAAGACAGTCTATTTATCAGAGGTGTTAGAAGTCCATTGTAGTAAGACAGTCTATTTATTAGAGGTGTTAGATGTCCATTTTGGTGAGACAGTCTATTTATTAGAGGTGTTAGAGTCTATTGTGGTGAGACAGTCTATTCATTAGATGTGTTAGAAATCCATTGTGGTGAGACAGTCTATTTATTAGAGGTGCTAGAAGTCCATTGTAGTAAGATAGGCTATTTATTAGAGTTGCCAGAAGTCCATTGTAGTAAGACAGTCTATTTATTAGAGGTGCTAGAAGCCCATTGTAGTAAGACAGTCTATTTATTAGTGGTGTTAGAAATCCATATTAGCCAGACAGTCTATTTATTAGAGGTACTAGAAGTCCATTGTGGTGAGACAGTCTATTTATTAGAGGTGCTAGAAGTCCATTGTGGTAAGACAGTCTATTTATTGGAGGTGTTAGAAATCCATATTAGCCAGACAGTCTATTTATTAGAGGTACTAGAAGTCCATTGTGGTGAGACAGTCTATTTATTAGAGGTGCTAGAAGTCCATTGTGGTAAGACAGTCTATTTATTGGAGGTGTTAGAAATCCATATTAGTGAGACAGTCTATTTATTAGAGGTGCTAGAAGTCCATTGTAGTGAGACGGTTAAAAATAATCAGATCAATTAAATTTAATCTACGCGTACTATTAAAACAAACATGACCATCAATTTTAAATAGATTTTTACTTTTCTTGAAGTTATAACAGAGAGACAATCATTGTCCTCTTTGCTTTTTGAAATTGCTTTATAAAATTCTCACTGAGCCTAATCTGTTCTCAAAATACAGGAAGGTTCCACGAGTTTATCACAACAATTTTGGCTTCTCTTCTGAGCGTTTCTGGCGAAAATTTTAATTTAGAAATTGCGGTGATTACAAAACCAATATATATATATATATATATATATATATATATATATATATATATATATATATATATATATATATTATAACTGGTAGTGCCCAATATAGACGCATCAATAAATTATTGAACAAATGAAATCGTCTTAGTTCGCGCGTACCTCTCCCAGTTGGAAATGTTGAGGACGGTGGCAAACGTAATCAAACGGGCTGCCAACAGTCCGTAGTCTGTCCACCCCCAAGTAAGACAGAAACTATGCTTAATTAAGTGGACGTGGACTTAACAAGGGCCGGTCCGGTGAGACAAGACGTCATCGGGACGGATGGAGACGTCAGTCACACGAGGTAAGCAGGCCGACAATCGCCAACGCACTTCTGATGAAAGTAGGGCGAAAGTGGAAAACATTTACATTCATTAAGATTTGTAGCTTGAGATGAGTCCATGGTTTTAAGGAAATATTTAACCTATTTTATTCGAATATTGACAACAGTTAGATCATGGTCAGATAATCCCCCCCCCCTTTCCCACACGTATACTTTTTACGTTATATTGAGAAGGTCCATTTCTTGCCGACTGTAACACAAATCAACTTCTTCAGGTCGATTTGAAACATTATTAAAAGGGTTAAACAGTTTAAAACAGAAATGTGAATGCAAATGTAAAATAATAAAGCTATGCTTTTAAAAAAGTAGACAATGATTATGGAGATACATTTCCATTAAAGCGTTACTTAATTTGATTTGGCGTATTGACACGCGGCCCGTGAAATGTTAAGTTGTCATCAAAATGGACCGTGAAAGTATTCGCGTTGACCTCATCAGATCTCGATTACAACAAGCGACCGCAGAGCCAGTGTTGTATCGCCGGCTGAAATGCTAAAAATTAAAAACAGTTATTTTTAATGTCAAGTTTTGATCGGTGACTGAAGGTTTCGAATAACATCTTCATACTCCCCTTTACTTCTACACATCGCTGGGAGAGTTCGAATAACATCTTCATACTCCCCTTTACTTCTACACATCTCTAGGAGATTTCGAACAAAATCTTCATACTCCTCTTTACAACTACACATCTCTGAGAGAGTGACTCTTTAACAGTCGTTCATTAAAATTAAAATAATTTTTAAAGCAAAAAAAAAAGATAAAAAAGATGACCAAACGGCCATAAACCACTTAGAGGTCAAATTAGCTAAGAATTAACTAAACTTAGACGCGAATTTTGAAGCTTCTATAGCAGTTACAGTTGCATGAGTGCAGAAAACAGACGAATGGAGGAGAATAGTTTGTATGTCATTTGTGTGCTTTCATGGGGTCCAAGGTCACATGGACATGGTGATGATGATAGCAGTTACAATTCTACTAAGTGCATGACCTAATATGTTGAAACATATATTACACTGAAAAGTAAATCCATTTTCGATTGCTCTTTTAGCCACATAACTAGATTTTTAAAACTGATAGGGGTTGGATTCCTTTGCCTCCATCGAATGACGTCACGTTCTACTTCAAAACTGCAAATAATAAGATTGCGACTCAGCCATACGGTGGTAATGTAAAGAGACCGATGCACATCTTTTCAGAAATCGTACTTGGTATTTACAGGAGTTGTCTCAAAACGTTTTTAAGTCACGGCGCCCCTGGACCAGCCAGGTCTTCCAGCCACGGCGCCCCTGGACCAGCCAGGTATTCCAGCCACGGTGCTCTGCACCATCCACGTCTAGCAGCCACGGCTCCTTGCAGCATCCAAGTATTCCAGCCCCAGCGCCCTGCAGCATCCATATTTTCCAGACACGGCGCCCCTGCACCATCCAGGTCTTCCAGCCACGGCGCCCTTCAGTCTCAAGGTTTCCCAATGGCACCCTATGTCACATTCCGGTAAAAAGCACCTCGAAATAGCACATGTTTTAAATGATTTTTTCCCCCGTGTGAGGAAACGGTGGCTCCCTAGGTCAAACCATTGCATAGCTTATGAACCGCTGGTCGGACTCTAGTTCCTTCATATGTTTGAATAACTCGTAAATACACAATGACAGAATGAATACAACTACTTCTCTTTAACGATGACGTTGACATTAACGTCACGTGGTACTTCCTTTCTGCTCACCATCCTGTTTTTGTGTAGCTTCCATTGCCATCAAAATGTAAAACTAGCCACACCCCCCCCCCCCCAATTATATCCCGGTCATTAAGAATGCTTACTCGCGACATTAACGGTGACCGTCGGTCAGTGTTGTGTCCGCTCTTGGGGGGCCAAAAAGTCGAATCCCCGTAATTTACCGTAATGTACCGTAATTTACCGACAGTGTCGATTTGAGACCGTCTCATTTGGCGCGCACACAGTTGATCCATCTTTTCATACGATCTCATTTTGATGTTTAACAGATGCTATGCTTTTTGTTTGTTTGTTTGTTGTTTTAGTTTTCGTAAAAACACATCTCATGAACATACATCAATGCGACCATTCGATCCCAAAATTGGGGAAGGTTTGGACAAAGCTCAGCCCAAAAAAATTAAAATAATAATAATAATAAAAACTATGGAAGTCGTAAAGGAGAGAATTGTTATGCACCACGAGTCATTCCCCTTTCAAATGTGTACGCTTCTATTAATACACTTTTTAAAATCGTAGGTAGATCTATTTTATTTTAAAAAATGCTAATATCTTATGATGATGACGATGATGATATGATCATGGTTGATTACCGTTGTAGCGCTTGCTTAACTGCTATTCGAGTATGCTCAAAGCGCTCTGTCATAAAATCTATTTAAAGAAAAATGCCTTTAAATATTTCTTAATGATTTTTTATCATGTTTAATTTCCTAAAAGATTGAAAGCAAACCGTTCCATAATTTAGGGGTTTTGGCTCAAAGGAGCCCAAACCATATGATTTTTTTCTGTGTCCATCCACACTGGAAACTCTCAGTTAGGGGTTTTGGCTCAATGGAGCCCACCTCATATGATTTCTTTCTGTGTCCATCCACACTGGAAACTCTCAGTTAGGGGTTTTGACTCAATGGAGCCCACCTCATATGATTTCTTTCTGTGTCCATCCACACTGGAAACTCTCAGTTAGTGGCTTTGGCTCAATGGAGCCCACCTCATATGATTTCTTTCTGTGTCCATCCACACTGGAAACTCTCAGTTAGTGGCTTTGGCTCAATGGAGCCCACCTCATATGATTTCTTTCTGTGTCCATCCACACTGGAAACTTTCAGTTAGGGGCTTTGGCTCAATGGAGCCCACCTCATATGATTTCTTTCTGTGTCCATCCACACTGGAAACTCTCAGTTAATGGCTTTGGCTCAATGGAGCCCACCTCATATGATTTCTTTCTGTGTCCATCCACACTGGAAACTCTCAGTTAGGGCTCTGTTGAAGAGGGTTCTTTAAGAATAAATGTTTGTAAATAAGTTCTTTTAGATCAGCCGTCTTAAACCTATGGGACACTTTTGGGGTTCGAACGACCCTTTCACAGGGGTCGCCTAAGACCATCGGAAAAACAAATACAGTTATGAAATAGTAATGAAAATAATTTTGTGGTTGGGGGTCGCCACAACTTGAGCAACTGTATTAAAGGGTCGCGGCATTAGGGAGGTTGAGAACCACTGTTTTAGATAGTCAGGTGCAGAGCCTTCCATACAGCTGTACGTTATGGACAGAATTTTGTGACCAATGAGCTCACTCACAGGAACCCAGTGGAGATCTTTAAGAACTTGTGTGATGAGGTCTGATTCCTTTATCCGCGATACAGTTCGTTCTGCAGGTCAAACATCTTGAGGCAGTTAGACAGGACATTTTAACACAATAGGTGTGTCATCTCTAAGACCGGAAAACGCCCCATTGCATTACGTAATGTTTAATTTTAGACAATGTCTTCGTAAAACATGGCTTCTAGCCAGTGGCGTAGTGAGCTTAACTCGCGCCCGGGGCACAATACCTTTTTAGCGCCCACCAATACCTTTTTAGCGCCCCCCATTCGAAAACCATACAATATTATAGTAAAATATACCATTTGGCGCCCTTTGTGAGTAGCGCCCGGAGCATGATGCCCCCCTTCTGCCCCCCTCACTACGCCACTGCTTCTAACAATATGTTCCCCATATATATAGCAGTAACAATTTGTTTGAAAAATCATTCGTAGATATAAAGTTGTAAACAAGTTTTCGTCTAGGTTGATGCCCACTACGCTGGCTCACATTAACGTAGAAGTACCGAACAGCTGTTGGGTGTTTGGCCAAACAGAATACCCGGATGTCCAGACTGTACGCCCGGATGTTCTATTAACAGATTTCCTCCAATAAGTGGCAATCCCTATTGTAACACTGAAACGAAATGAACTTTGAAATATATTTTTGCGGGACTTCTCAAAGTTTTCAAATTTTATTTTTGGTTAGTCGCGTATTGTATACTAAAATGTATAATACATTTCGGTACCCATCAACACAAAAACATGAACTTCCCTTAATTTTATTTCGTTTCTTTCCCCCTTAAAAAAATAATGCGTATTTGATAATTAATATAAATAAAGTAACCCAAGCGGCACATTTGAGTATTAAACTAGTTTCTATCTCTTGCCATATTTTCACTTGTTCTGTTAGCTGAGCAAAGCTCTTCGCCGAAAAAGTTCTTATCTCAATGTCATGTCTTTTGATTCAAGCTCCCCCCCCCCCCCCCACACCTGGTTCTACTATTTTCTTTGGTTTAATGTTTGAACCAGTGGCGTAGCAAGCTTAACTCGCGCCCGGGGCACAATACCTTTTTAGCGCCCCCAATACATTTTTAGCGCCCCCCCCCATTCGAAAACCATACAATTGTGGGGCGATACAATTCTCAGTTTAGAATGTTCTATGACAACGATTCCATTTTGAGTTTTACAAAACAAAATTTTTGGGCAAATCTTAAAAGTATTTGTTTTCCTTAATTTATCAGGAATGAAACAAAATCTTTATTGAAAAAAAAACCAAATCTATCATGAATCCAATCATTTAAATCAAATGTTCCACATTAAGTCTTGTGTTCACGAACATTTCCAGATGAGTGCACTTCACTTGGGCGACACAGTTCATATGGGACGAGATTTGTCCTAATTTCGCAGCGCTGTAGGCGTAGGCAAGTCTGTTGACAGCACTGATACCAGCGGGAATGCCCCATTAGGCGCGCACGACATCCATCCAAAGATTATTGGTACTGGTACGCACTTAGTCATTGAACGCTCGCACACGGGTCCGCTATCAAAACCCATCCGTTCATGAACGGTGCCTGATGGTTTGAGAGAGTTTTACGACTGGTTAACCCTAGTGGACTGTGTCAAATGGGACGAAGAATTTGCTGAGTTGGCGCGTACATTGGGATGAAACCCTTATTTAAATAAAGAAGAAATGAAAGTAGCCAACTGAAATGTTTCGGGACTTATTTAGATTTTTTCCCCGAGTAAGCGCTGTTATTGTAATGAGCTTTTCATCGTTATGTATATATATATATGTGTGTGTGTGTGTGTAGCTAAGACAGTTTAAAGCTTAATAGAAACAATCTGGAAATGTAGTTGGATACTCAAGGATATCACCGATGAACTACATACGCTGATGTAGTATAATGACAATAGTGTACTGTCAATAGTGTACTGACAATAGTGTACTGGCAATAATGTACTGTCAATGTATGGCATCTTTCCGTCTACGAGAGACGATAGATTATATTGTCTGGTTGAGACCGATCCTTGAATGGCAGTCTCTTGTGCATGTCCCGCACACGAATGCGGTGGAGTAGTGTTTTCTTGCCTTTCTCCGCGCTCTCTTCACAGCTGCTTCCGCCCTATAGAGCTCCTCAGCACGCAGTGATCCTTCCTTCACGATGCCCCGCCATGTGGATCGATCCTCCGCCAGGTCCTCCCAATTTGAGATGTTGATGTTAGCCGCCTTCATATCTCTTTTGCAAATGTCTATGTATCTGAGACGAGGCCGTTTAACTGACCTTTTCCCTGTCGCCAGCTCGTTGTACAGCACGTCCTTAGGTATGCCACCAGGTTGCATTCGCTTGACGTGCCCAAGCCAGCGGAGGCGTCTTTGGATTAAAGGGCTGGGACGCTGCACATATTTGTTTGAGACAGGACATCCGTGTTGGGGACTTTTTCCTGCCATTTGATGTCAAGGATGCGGCGCAGGCATCTGAGGTGGAAGCCATTGAGCCTTTTTCGTGCCTGTTGTATGTGGTCCAAGACTCACATCCATAGAGGAGTGTGCTCAGTACGCAGGCCTGGTATACCTGCAGCTTAGTTCTTGGTGTGAGCTTGGCATTGGACCAGACTCTTTCCTTCAATCTAGTCATGACAGTTGCGGCCCTCCCTATCCTAACACTTATCTCATCCTCCATTGAGAGGGTGCTCGAAATGTTCGACCCTAGATATGTGAATCTGTCAACAGCATCCAAGTCGCAGTCGTCGATGGTGATAGTGGGGGGAGAGTCAGCGTCCTGAGCCATAATGTTGGTTTTCTTTAAGCTGTCAATAGTGTACTGACAATAGTGTACTGACAATAGTGTACTGACAATAGCGTACTGGCAATAATGTAATGTCAATAGTGCACTGACAATAATGTACTGACAATAGTGTACTGGCAATAATGTACTGTCAATAGTGCACTGACAATAATGTACGTACAGCCAATAGTATTGGTGAAAACGCTAATGAATCAGCTTTTGTGGAGTGATTCCTTGTACCTAAAATGAATATTTCACACGTTTTGTCGTCAGTGAGACTTCACTCTACAACGTAATATTTCCAAATCATTCGTTTGGGACCACAACGAGATACGCACCAACTG